>VWZK01011708.1:18302-236264 GCA_013396935.1 Baryphthengus martii | reverse complement strand
CGCTCGCTCCACCTAGTGCTGAGCTGTAGGTACTTGGAGGGATGGGCGTCGGGTCCGCGGGTCAAGGGAGAGCTTAGTCCGGCTTCACAAGCAGGTCTAGGGAAGTGATCATCCCCTTGTACTCGGCACCGGTGAGACCCTACCTCGAGTACTGTGTTCGGTTTTGGGCTNCGTGGAGGAATCGGTATGAATAGCCCATGGAGGTTCCACGGGACCTGCTTCCAGCTCTCTGCAAGTCTCGAACTTTCTCATGAAAGGTGTTTTAAAAGTCTGTGTGCAGCAGCTCTGAGCGATGTTTCTTTCATGGATTTCTCGAAGTGCCCTTTGAAGGCCGGGACGCGGCCGGCAGCCACAGGATCCTGCGCCAACAACCTTCCTGTTTGTGCTGCAGGGTGTGGAGAAACACCTTGTGGTTTGAGCCCGCGCTGCGGTGGGGCTGTTTGCTGCCCTGTACCTCCTGCTGCCGGAGGCGTTACCGCTCCTTCCTCGCCTGCCCTTTCCCCTGCTCCTGGGTTGCGGAGCTCACCTCTGGTTCTTAGGCCCCGAAACCGGACAAACACCTCTCGGACAAAACTCGTGCCAAGTACGGGGTGCAGGTTCTGGGCCTCTGCTGACCCCCTCTCACCCGCCCAGAGACGGCTCCTTGGTGCAGCTGCCGCCTTCAGCTGCCTCCCCCCACCTCAGGGCGGGGGCCCTTCGGCGCCGCCCGCCGTCGGTGTTTTACTGGGGAAAGGCCGTCGTGGGAAGGTGAGGAGGGGAACAGCCTTTTTTAGACCAGCCTGGAAGCAGCTCTTGCCCTGTCCCGCTGCTCCCCGAGCCCTGCGCAACAGCTGAGCCCGGCACCGCCGCCCCCATCTTCTCCCGGACCCCGCTCCCCTTCCCCCCTCACTAACGCCCACGCCGGGAGGACCGGAGCGGGGCGGCGCTGCAGGCTGTGCGGCGGCGCTGCCTCTGTGGTACCGCCGGTGGGGGCGGGACAGCATTTTCCGCTTCCGCTGCCCTTGCCGCAACGGAACCAGGAGCCGAGAGGTGATGGGACCAAGAGCCGCGATGTGGCGGAACCTGCTGGTGAGGCCGACGGGACGGGACGGGACGNGGAGACCTTATTGTTCTCTACAACTATCTGAAAGGACATTGTAGAGAGGTATCTGCTGGTCTCTTCTCACAAGTGAGTAATGATAGGACAAGAGGGAACAGCCTAAAGCTGCACCAAAGGAGGTTTAGGCTGGACATTACGAAAAATTTTTTCTCTGAGACGGTTGTCAGGTGCTGGAACAGGCTGCCTAGGGAGGTATTTGAATCACCATCCCTGGATGTGTTTAAAAGTCGTATAGATGAGGTGCTTAGGGATTTGTTTTAGGGGTGATAAAGATAAGAGGAGGGTTAAAGGTTGGACCCGATTATCTTATAGATATTTTCCAACCTAGATGATTCTGTGATTCATGGAGGTGAATTATATAGCGTCTTTGTTTAGCGTCGGTTGAGGGGGCGAGGTGCGTTGTTCCGTTACTTGCAGCCAGCATCAGCAGCATTTTTAGTAGGAGTAACTTTGTGGAGGAGGATGAGCCTCATCAGTATTGCTTGAAGGAGGCTGCTGGCAGTGTAGAGGTACAGCTGGTCATGAGACTTGAAGCGTTGGCGAAGGTGGACTTTGAGCCACGGGAAGAATTATAGATGGTTGGTTTTGGTGGCCTGACTTGTACTAATGAGAAGCTTTATGATCTGACTGTGGAAACAGAATCTAGCTTAGGACGCAGCAAGGCGTCTTTAAACTCGGAGTGGGGTGGGGCTGCCTTCTTCAGCCCTCTGAAGGTCAGCTCCTGTGCTGGTGGCTAGCAGGCGATGGAACTGCAGCTGTGGCAGAAGATCCTCACCTGCACAAACATGGCTGTTTTACACATTATTGTCCCCATCGCTTGAGTCAGACACAGCAAATGGTGCCTAAAACTGAGATCTAAGGGGCAGAGGTTGAGGTTTCCCCCAAAAGGAGGCTAATTATGAAGGTTATGCTGCAGATCGATAAATCTTACTGAGAGTAATTTTCCTGAGTTTCTCATTTTAGGTAACCAGTCAGTCCTTGATGTAGTCTGTTGAAAGAGTGACTTAATTCAAAACCAGTGGGTTTTGGTGAAGTTTTGTTTGTTTTAAAGATTTTCTTTTCTTCCTGTCCCTTCCACTTCTACTTTTAAAAGAAACTATTTCTACCCAGTGTGGGAATGTCTGAAAAATTTCACTGTTTTGAAAACACTGTTTATCTTTTATTTCAGGGTCTTCGCCAAATTTCCCAGAGGACCATAAGCACTGCTTCACGCAGGCAGTTTGAAAATAGAGTTCCTGAGAAGCAGAAGCTTTTTCAGGTATTGAATGAGCACTGATAGTAGAATAATGTTAGTAAAATAACTGGGTTTTAGTAGATGATAACTGCATATGTTTTGTTTCTAAAGAACTGGTGAAAAATCCTCTCCACATCTGAAGTGAGCTCTTGATATCAGTTTTATGACTACAGTGTTTGAAATTAGCAGTAGTTTTCTGTGGGGATTAAGAGTATTTGTACATGCATGCTTGACTTGATGACTGTTTAGGGTTTTTTTAGCCTGTGAAATGATTTGTACTTGAGTTTCTTATGAGTAGTGGGTACTGTGTAAAGTACTCTGAAATGGGATGAAGGAGTAAGTCCGAAGAACAAAAGAGAAAAACAGCAAGTGAGAGGACGGAAGTACAGTGAAAAGTAAATATCCATAGCTCATAGACGAGTCCCGTCATTCTTAATGAGAATGTGGTGTTGCACTTTCTGGTTGTGAAAACATTAAAGGTCTTAAGGGATTGGATTCACTCCTAGAAAACTACTGAATCTTTAAAAATAGTTTCTGAATTACTCTCTTCCTAACTGATAGGGCCACCTAGTGAGAACTAGTGGTTCTTCAAATGCCAAACCAGTGGATACTCAAGAACATACTCCCAGTTGTGAGCTGTAACCTGGAGCAGCAGCGTCATACAGAGGATAGAGGAGACTGGGCTTGAGTGACGTCAAAGGGAAAAAATATGTTAGAAGCCCCAGTTTAATAATTTTCCTGTCTTGTTGCTTTCCTTTCTCCTGAAAGAGAAAGCCAGACTTGTTGGGACACTGCTGAAGGAGCACAATGTTTTGTGCAAGCCAAGGGGAAGCAAGATGTTGGTGATGGGTGAGGTCAGAGGTTCTGTTTCTGCTGGTGGACATCTCTAGGTGTATCTCTTCCTCCTCCTATTCCTTTCTTGTGGGGCAGCAAGTGAAACTGGGGCACATTGCAGGTCACCAGCACGGGAGGCCAGCCGGAATTACAGAGCAGCGTGAACTTGCTGACAAGGGTAAAGATGACTTAGGGTTTTACTTCAGGTGGAACAAAACAATTTCCTGTATGACACCAGGTGACAGTAGAGGCTCCTCCCCTTCTCACTCCCTATATCAGGGATTGCCTGTGCAGGGGACAGATGGGAATTTCGAGGGGTGGGAATCACATCCTGTGCACCCGAGGAGACAACTGGTGTCAGAATAGTTCGGGCATCTGCCAGTCACTGCTTCAGAAATGTGTGTGCTCATCATTTACCGTACTTCTCTAATGAGCGATCACCTGATACCAGAGAGAAAACTCGAAAGACTGAGTGGAATCTAAATAAGGTTTGGTGTCTTTTGGGAGCTGGGGAGGTAATTTGGGGAAGTAATTCTTGTTTTGGGTAATACTAGCTACGTTAACTTCGTATTGCAAGGATTCTGTTTAAATAGTTTCTGTTTGTCTCTTGTTTCCATTAGGAGGATAATGGCATCCCAGTGCATCTTAAAGGTGGTGTAATGGATGCTCTGTTGTATAGAGTCACTATGGGTCTTACGGTTTTTGGTAAGGCTTATTCTAAAATACTTATCCTGTGGTACAATTTTCAATGTAATATTGAAAATATTAAAGTAAAATTAAATATTAAAAATTAGAAAAAAATTATTTTTTCTTTGGTACAGTCTCCAACATGATTGGTGTTTCCTTTGTAAACTAGTTATGCAGTTCTTTCAGTTTATTCTTTAGCACATGCAAAATGCATGTAGGGAGAGGGGAGGAAAAAACAATTGGACACACTGTATACTTATTTGTGCTTTCTCAAGTTCATCTTTTCAGATTACTTTTTTCCCCTGACTAATAGTACTATGGGCCAAATACTCCTTCACAATTCACGTGTGATGTTAGAGAAAACTAGAATTACCTAGAAAGCTTATTCTGAAAAGGAATAAAATGTAATTATAGTGTGAACATATACCAGTTTTCTCACTAGCCTGACTCATTTCAGTGCTAGGTGATACTTATGTGCTAAAGTTTCACATGATGTGAAAACAAGCAGAATATATCCAAGCTTTATGATACAGTATATATTTAACATTCATGTTGCTTTGTACATAGTCTTGTAATAGCCTCTAAATTAAATATGTTGATGTAATGGATTTTCAGTTACTTTCAGAATGATCATAATTACCTTATGATTATCTGTGTAGATTCCACAAACATGCCTTCCCCCCCACCCCCGTTTCTTTATTTTTATGCAGATTATTTATGCAGATATTTAAGGATTTGTTTCTCTAAAGCATGAAATTGATAAAGAAAAAAAAATCGATGGTCCTTGGCTATGGAAATGTTTTGTGTCTGAACTGCAGCTGCTTATTGTCAATATTTCTGCTGGAACAAACTGAGAAAGGAAAGCTGACTTGAAAAGAATTCTGTTTATCATTTTGAAAGATATCTTTTCTGTCTCTTAAACCAGGAACGGCCTATGTGATTTATGAGCTGCTTGTCGCCTCAATGCCCAAGAAGCAGAAATGATTCCAGTTCAGGATGCCTCAGTGACTAGCATCTCGTCCTTCAACTCCATGTGACTATGATGGCACCTTCTACTTGTTATGAGCAGCTGGCTTAATGCTTGGAATCATAATTTAATTGCAACATGTTAACTGCAATCAATAAAGCAGTTTTTACATTGTGTTGTGGTGGTCTGGATTGTATTGTATGTTCTACACCAGGGTGCTTTTTACTTCCAGTAAGTGTACATTGAATTGATTTATATGCAGATCTTGGAATTGTGAACCTCTTTTCTTTGTATGTGGTTTACGTTAGTACTTCCAAGGTGAGTTAAATGCCCTGGATCCCTATGAGAAATTGAAATTCCTATCATAAAGACATCCTTTGCTTGCTTTAGTGGAGCAAATTAATCTTGCAATAAATGATTAGGATTAAATTAAACCTGTCTGGAAATGAATGTTGAGGATTTGATGATTATGCTGTATCTTTGCTGTCAACTGCTGGAAGTTGACTGTACTACATCTACAAATAGAGGAATCCAATTCCTGATCACCATCCAAAGGTGACAGCTTTGCTGTGTAGAGCTGTTAACGTTGTCCTCTGCAGCTTCAGGGGCTTAGAAGTAGTCTCAGTTGAAATCAGCGTAGATTTTTTTTTTATTTCTTTTTCTCCAGTGGCTTTTTTCTGCTACAGCTTAATGAAAGATAATATTTCCTGAAAAGAATGAAGGTTTCTAAGCATGCAAATATGATTAGCAAGTGATTGTGTATTTATCTTGCTGCCCATGAAATCACCGTAAATATGTTGACGACTAAGACTTGGTAATCTTCCGACATTGCCTCATGTTTCAGGTGGCTAAAACTAGCTTTTCATTAGAATAAATAAAGCAATCAGTTTTTCAGTGTAAAATAAGAAGATATCGTTTATTAGAGAATTTGAGGGTGTTCTAGAGCAAAGAGTGAAGTGGAGGAGGGGCACACTAAGTGTTAGTACTAATTGTGCTAGTGCAGTGCTAGAACTTCTCTACTGATTTAAAAGGTTTACGGGTTAATCAGGTACTCTGGCAGTTGACTGCTCATTTAATCCAGGCTGAACTGGATCCTGTTAAGCCAGAAGTACTGATGATGTTGAAGCCAATGCTTATAAAAGCTCCAGTTCTTAATAATTACTTTTGTCAGTTTTTAATGCTTTTTTTGAATAATTTCTCCAGCCCTCTGTGTAGCTTTGAGGATAGGCTAAGTGCGTAGAGAGACTCTATATGAATTGTACTCTTCTGTAGTCTGAGAGTAGGACATGTCTATAGGGTAGGAGCCGATCTAGTTTGTAAGTGCACATCAGGTTAAGTGGATTAGGTTTCAGACAATTGTAGCATGATTTGGGTTGGGAAGGACATCTGAAGGTCGCGCAGTCCAATGTTCTGCTTAGAGCAGTGCCGCTTCAGAGCTACGCTGCATTGCCTGGGGCCTTGGACGGTTGTAGGGGGAGGGTTTCCCCAGGGGTGAAGATTCTGCAGCCTCTGTGCAACCTGCTCTAGGCTTTCACTCCTTTCTCTGAAGAGTGCCGTTCCTTTTCTGGGACACAGGAATACATGTGTTTAAAGGATTGTGGTTAACGCTCCTGTATCACAGCTCTAAAGAAACCACAAATGCAGCTACGTGCTTCCACCTAGATGACTATAAATTTTACAGACTTAAAGGGGGAAGCAGATACCTTTCAATGTCTTCTTTCAAGACCTCTCATAGAAAATGAGGTAAATGCTGCAGACATGGCTGAGTTAGGTTGCTGCTACTCCTTCACATCAGGGAGTCAGCAGCTGCTGCTTCTAAATCTCAGTCAGCGCTATGGTTTCTGGGAGAGCTGTCAGCTTTTCTCCAGTGTCATTTCTGCTGGGTCACACCAAACTTCCTGGCAGCAATTTGAAGAATGCTAAGTTATGTGCCTTAGCAGTACCGTGGTTGTGGGCTGCTCACCTGCCCTGTCTCACCAGCAGAACTGCATGACGGCTCTACAGATGTAGAGACACAACAAATGGCTGATGAAGCTAATGATTGGATCGTGATCCTTTCCAAAGTCATCCTCTTTCAGTGGTGGTTATCAGCTTGCTATGACACTGACAACCACAAATGCAACTGAAGATCCATCGACTTGCCAGAAGAAACATTTGATTGTGGTTTAGAATTGGACAGGGATACCCAGTAATAACTGCTAGCTGGTATCAGGTATTTACATAAAAAGCCTTCTATCTGAGTAGCTAATGCTGTCCACGAAAATGTCTGCTCTATGGAACAGCTTCTAGGAAGCATCTTCAAGTTGGTGAGTATGAGAATCAGCTGTAAGCCACCCTGATGCCTCTTACTAGCTTGACTACTGCAGTTACTAGGGAAGAACATCTCTGGGAACCAGTGGTAGCTGTGCACCCCTAGTTAGGTTGTACATTCCTAACGCAATTCGTGCCTTTGTATCCTTCTTGTCAAGTTGCTACTTGTGGGTTGTTATGCTGAAAGTCTGGTGTTGACTCTAACAAATAGAGATTCTAAAAAAAAAATTCCATCAGAATAATCCTTTTGTTTATCTTCCTAAGGAAACAGTGGGTTTTTCACAATGCGCATACGAGCACAAAAATCTAGCTTCCCACTACAGCACTATTTTAAGCCTCTTGTGCATTAGGTTGGTTTAGAATTTTTCATCGCTATCCTGGAGAGCAAGAGTATGCTTATTATACTGGAGACAAACTGGAAGAGAAGGGCCAGTGTACTCAGAATTCTCTAGTAGATGCAAAAATCTTAAAAAAGGAGAGGGGGAAAATACCCTTTGATGGTAGTCTTTCTGCATAGGCGGGTTTGGCCAACTGTGTGATTAAAAAAGTTAGAACTGCCTGGATGGATGTCTCAGAAGAAGGTTTGGGAAATGGGGTACAGCTTATCTTGAGATAAACATTGATGCCTACAAGCAAGAGAAACCTTACAGCACAGTGCACCGTACTTCACCGCACGTGCAGAAATCAGTTTCCTCTCTGCAACACGAAAGCTTCTGCTGCTATCATGTGCCCAGGATTACTACCATGATGTGGACCAAGTGGTCCACACTTGGTTACTACCAAGTGTGGAACATCTGGAAGACAGCATAAGGAAAGGAAAAAAGTAATCTTTAGAACAGCCCACATCCTTTCCCACCCACAGGAATTATGAAGCATATTGAAAGAAGGACAATTGTTTAAATAGTCTAAATTATAAAAATGCTGTGATGAGCTCGGCAGTGCGTTTCTGTGTGCAACCAAAGCAGATCATGCAGCCATTCTTCTTGTTGAGACCAACTGCGTCTCAGAGTGCGCTGTCTCGGCAACAGCCGCAGGCTATGAGCTGTGCCGCAGGCTTAAGCCCTGCTGCGAGGGTCTGTTGGGTGGTAAAATGCAAGCTTGGAAAGAAGATCTGCATACTACAAAGCGATCCGTATTTATAGTCAGAGCCTCGATATGTTGGTACTTAAATGAATAGCAGATGACAAAACATTGTCCTGGCAGAGGTGTGTCTAGTAACCCCAAAAGGTGTCCCTGGAGCCTGCGGTTGAGGCAGGAGGCAGAGTGTTTGGCACTGCCAGGGCCGTGCTGCTGCCGAGCGTGCACGGGGTGGCGTTTGCAAGCCGTAAGTCTGCCAGTACGGCTGTTTGTTTTGGTATTTTCTGCTGCAGAAACAGTAGGAGAATGAAACCAAGAGAGGCACGATCAGCTGCTCAGCACTGTTTTCTGGGACCGCATTACAAAGTTAAGAGGAAAACTCCCATCTGCTGTTTAGTCTGTATGTGCTATTTATTGCAGGCGCATCCACGTCGCAAGCTGCCAGAAGGCGTAAGGTGCCTAAGATGCCTATGCTGTCTTTCTCTAGGAAAATGCAAAATAAGAGAGCTATGCATCTTCTCTGGGGCTTAAATAAATAGAAAGTGTTTGAAAGTAGCTGAAATCCCTACCTTCAATCTCCCTATGGGTGTTTTATGAGTAGAAGAAAATAAAATAAGCAACATCTATTACTCCTTGCTAATGTGAAAAAAATACAAATTAAAAAAAAAAAAATGTTCGGTAATATGAAGCCGTGGGCTGCTAGCAGTTAACACAGTCAAATGGTGTGCTTTTCTTGTCTGATTCTATTACGGTAGAACTTAATCACCATCCTTAAATCACTATTTTCTGGAGTTTGTATTACACTGATATAGAACACTGCTACCTTTCTGCAGTCTTACTTTTAATTTCTGTTTAGAAAATACACATGGTATCTTTCCCCAGAAGAGATTTCATGTAAAGTTTATTTTCTATTTCAGGTTCATGTAAAATTTATTTTTCAGTTCCTGTGTGAGAAATGGTAGCTATGATTTTTTTATTATTTTGCTTTAAAGGTGGGAAAGCCTCCTGGAGCTGAGGACATGGGAACGCTGTCCTGGTTTCCACCGAGCAGGATTGTTTTACATGTCACCCCAAAAATATGGAAGACATTTTCTGCGAGATAGGCAATGGGCACAGCATCTCTTCACTTCCCTTGCCACCTTATTTTTCACTATTTAAGCTTTTAAGCTTAGACGGTTTTAAGGTTAACAAAGAAACCTCAGTTATGTGACAGCTTTGACAGAACTAAAAAAAAAATAATTTCATGCTATTTTAAGAGAAATGACTATTCAAACAATAATCAAACAGAAGAAACAGATGAAAATTAAATCCTCAATATTGCAGCTCTAGGTTACACGATCCTTTCTGAGGCTCCTGATGTACAAACCATGTTTTACTTTCTCCATTGGGAAGGTAACTCAGAGCTACCTACTCTTAGAACTGTGCCCGGGGCTACATTCTCTTAGCTGCTGAATATATGTATAGATCTCATTAACCTCATATGCACAAAAATTTCTCCAGTAAAAGTCTGAGAACAAATAATAATACACAATATATCAGCATTTGCTTCCTAAAAGACACTGTGGAAAAAGTTCAGAAACCCTCAGGAGTAAAAAGAAAACACCAGAGAGATCTCTAAGTGTATGATCTTATCTGTACTTTTTTTTTTTTCCAGATCCTAGGGTAAAAATACCACTTTTCTAATGTTGCTCACCTTGGTTATCACTGCTCTAAACTATGAGAAAGTATGATGATTTTTTTTTTTGGCATCTTTCGTATTAAGCTGTCCTTCCTTACTCTCCCATTCTTTCCCAATTCTGTTACATATCAAAGAGTTGGAGATTGACCTTCATAGTTGCTAGAGTGAATCAGACTTTCAAAGACAAAATCAATCTGATCAACCTTACTTGACCCTAAATAAGGTATTTAGGTGATGAGTAAGTCAGAACCAATGTATCTTTTCATGTGCATGCTTGTGTGATTATTTTTGTAAAGAAGTTCCTTTTAATAATAAACACCACCTTCTCTAACTTGCCTCAGCCTTTCCATTTATTTTTTCAGTACTCAGTCAATTCTGCTGTAAAAATAATGGCTTGTCCAGAAACACAATCCGAGGAGAATGTCTTGGCTGTACTGTACTTTTTTCTGAATGTAAGTATTCAAGTCTTCAAACTCGGTGGGCAGCACATACAGTCTGTAATAGATGTTTTGGTCTTGTCTCAATATTTTTCAAGAGGTGCTCCTATTATTCACAAGTTTGCTATTAGACTAACTGAACACGATTTTCCCCCCAAACACAGGTAAAGCTAAAGCACACTCATATCTATTTTCTCAAACAGATATGTCCTTGCAGAAAAAGCTAGTTGGCTGGGATTCCTCTTTACAAATGTTGTGACAAGCCAAATTCATTCGCAGGGGCTGGGGAGGTACTTGAGAGAAGGGTGTTACCCCACCCAGTCCCCAGCCAGGCAGCCCTGGTTTTAGCTCCTCGGGGAATACCAGTATCTGTACATAGGTCACTCAGCTCACAAAATATTCACTCCCATTGCATATAGCCTGCTATGTCCTAGAGAAACCTGCCAAAGAGGGATGAATTTGTCCTTTGCTAATGTATTTCTTTCAGTTCCCAATCCATCAATATGAATTTTCTAAAACATAAAGATCTTTCCTCTCCTCTGTCTGGTTTATGCAGTGCATGTGATTATCTTTCTTCTCCCTCGACAGTATTTTATTGTTTTATTGTTATGTTACCAGCTTTGGTATTTTCGTTAGTGAAACTGTCTCTTGCTTGTCTTGTTGGGTTTTTGCTGGCTGCAGAAAAGGCAAGATGCTGTCTAGTGGGCATGGAAATAAATCAGAAATGGATGATCAGGTAAGATCTGGTAATATTTAAGGTTTACACATTCCAGAGCATGGAAGGAGCTACAAGAGAAAAGACCACAGGAGACTTGGAAATTTAGAGTTACCTAAATTAAGGCTTCCTAAACAGAATTGTTACAAACTACATATGAAAAGAAAAACATCATAGTATTGCTTTGAAAGCATATTGCAGCATAGATTCTCTCTTCCTGAGCAATATGTATTTGACTGCTAATGGAGGTGTAAAATAAGAGTAGAGTGTCTTGTGATGTGTCAGTCTAATAAAATGGTATCCTTGCCATTAGAGGTGTATTGAGGAATAACTCTTCTTGAGTTCTGACTGTGAAGTTCACCTGGAGGTGCAGTTTCCTGTGATTTCACCAGGAAGCAGCAGCAGAATGTTTTCTATAAAAAGAACAGCTAGGTGTTAATTGACATACTTTGTATGTGTTAAGCCAAAAGTGTTTCGGCTGCCACAAGGATCCAGAAACAACTTGAACTGTCTCTTAATTTCTTTGGGTTAAAAATTTTCTAGAGGACTTCTCAGGGCCAAACCAGACATATGTTTGTTTGCCCAGTTTTGACAGTATCTGAAACAGCAACAAAAAATGTAAATACTTGTAGATGGCTGTCTTTCCATTCCACAGAAGTTTTCCCGTTTAACCAAGAAAACTGAGCTGTACAGGTTCTGAAGTATATGATCTGCCCAAAATGTCCTTACTGCCAAATCAAGATTCCTCTAAAAATTTCTATTCAAATCTCCTACTATTCTCATCAACGTGACTGTAACATTATGTATAGATATTCAGAGATGCTTTCTGGAATAAAAGGGAGAGAAGAGCTTTAGTGCTGCTTAGAGCTTGTCTCACTTGTGGAGACAGTTTGTTCCCAATAACTTTGGGAAGCTTTTGTTCTTGCAGGGGTGCATGGAGGAGCTTGTGATTCCATCAGGACCTTTAAACTACAGATGTGTTCTTTAACTGAGTTATGCATGTTTATTTAATACCAAAATGGTTCCACATTGTTTCATCTCAACATGAGCACTCACTGTGGATGACTAATGCTCTGGAACCTGAAGTTTATAATGGAAAGGCTGACACACACACACATGCAATCTTATCTGTCATAACACTATGCAAAAGGGAATTATATAATGAAAACATTTTAATGATCTCTATTGCTCAGTGGGAAGTTGCAAGTCCCACAGGAGACAGGCCAACTTTGTTATCAAGGTTTATTCAGTCATCTCTTAGGAGCAGTAGGGCCCATTTTGCTAAATATAGTGTGGTGTGCTAATATGTGCTATGTGGGGAGCATTGCACTGGGACCATTGTGCCACAGAGCTGGAGCACAGTGCACTGGGAGGTTAGTGTACCTTCTCCTTTTGGCTGAGATTTTCAGAAATAAGTGCCTAAACTTAGACTCCTAAATCCAGTCTCGGACATTTACATAAATAGCCTGATTTTTTAGAAGAGCCATACCAAGAAATTCTCTTCTATTAAAATCATAAAATAGAAAGAATCTTACCAACAACAAGAAGAAAGGATTTTATTATTTCTGGAAATCTGACCAGATTTCTGGGAAGAGGGGAATCACAACTTTCAGTTACCCTAACAATTAATTATGGGATGTAAATGCAGTTCCTGAAAGGAAGTCACAAAACTCGGGAGTGGTGCAGGAGAAACATTAACTGTATGGCTAGGCAGTAAAAGCAGCATATCATGTATCTTGCAGAGTTAGGCAGGAACCTGTGTCACAATCTTCACCTCTCTGTTTGCGTTTGAGATCCAAAGGCAGATGAGTAGAGACAGGAAATCACCACCATCTAAACATCTTTTGATCCAGTAGATTTGCTGATCTCATTCTGGTCCCTAGTAAATAGGTATTTACATGAGCACACCACAAAGCTTGGCACCAGGAGAAGACTTGGCTGGCAAAATACCAGAGATGAAAAGTAGAAATGCTCGATCCAGTTGCCTAAATTTGGGTCTCTAGCTCCATCGTGGGCTATATTTGAGGCATTTGCTTGGAGCTGGCAAATAAAACAGAGAACCTGCAGAAAACTCACACACTGGTGTTATAGAAGTAGAGGATCTAGCAGGATGCCTGTGGCACCCAAACCAGCACTGGGGGCTCGCCTCTGTCTCCTAAGTGGTATAGTACCATTTGAGATGTGCCAGTGCATATGAGTCCTGGGCTGTAGCTGGCAGCTCCACAAGAAGTTTCAGATTCTGTGGGGTGCACAAATATGGCTCTAGAGCCCAATGTGAAAGCAGCTGAGACAAGCCCTGTGAACAATGGGTGGCCAAACTGCTCAGGCACTGCTGAGTTCATTAACTAGACCTTCATCAGTCATTGCAGAAGGTTCAGACACTGAGCTCACATGCAAGCACTTAAATGCATCTTAACTCGGAGCCAAATGTCACCCAAGATGACTGTGCAGGACAGAGCAATGGGTGTAGCCAATGTTCTCAAGCAGCAAAGCTGCGATTGTGAGGCATGTGTCAAGAAGCACAACCCCCGTATGTGTTTTTGGCTTCTCTGGTAGTTAGAGAAGCAGGTGCTACAGTTTTTAGTAAAAAATAAGGTCCCAACAGCTACTCCTACCACAAAGAGAGGGTCCTCATCTTGCAGCTGCTGCTGTTCTTAATTGAGGAAGATCATGATGTAGTCAAGTCCTATGTTGTGACCTGCCTTAAACAGTACATCACCAAAATACATTTCAAAGAGAACTGGGCAAAGGGTAAAGGAGAAACAGGTCAGATTTACCAGCTGAATATTTACACCCTAGACAATCTAATAGCAAATGATGGAAAGAACTTGGGTAGTGTTTCAGCACGTAATTTGTGCTTAAAAAACTATTTGTTTAGAAATCCTAAGCAGATGAATTTATTTTTTTTTAAAAAAAACAAACAAATAAAAGACTCTGCAGATAGTAGTGAACACATTTCTCCAGAGAGGAGTATATTCTAGAAGAAATTAGGACAATGCCAAAACCAAGACACGTTCAATAAACTGGGGTGGCTAAAAACTAACAAGAGTAGCAGTGCCAGCTGGAAAGCATCTGAGAGAGCAGAAGAAAGGGCATATGAGAAGAGACTTTTTAACAGCTTCCTGTGAAGTCTCTCTCCAGGCTGTAGAAGCGATGATACATGAGAGAGACATTGAACTCCGAACAGGTGAAAAAGGCTGTCAGCAAAGAGTGGGTAGGAGCTTTCAAATAACCTTTAAATGTAGAAACAAAAACCCAATAGTTTTCTGTTTACACAACAGAGTGCTTCTGATGCTGAAGCACAGGGCAACATCTATTTATAATCCAAATAAATCTTATGTTCTGGTATTTGGAACTGTCAGCATTCAACATACTGGGAAGCAGCAGACACAAGGCTGCATTATGAAATGTCAATTTAAATCTGCATTGTTTTGCTTCCTGTATTTTCCCCTTTAGTCGCTAGCCAACTATGATTTGTGCAAAATAAAAAAACCTCTTTTTTTAAAGTGAGCTCGCGTGGAGTTCATAAATGTCCTGACAGGTGGTACCTAGGCAGTGCTTTTAATGCCTGCAAGCTAAGCTCTTGCTTAACGGTTTTTTCCCCACAAAACCTCAACATTTCCTTGTGTCCATCAACATCTGTGATAGGTAAGATGCAGATGAGAGACCCACAGGTCTCACAGAAGTATAAATAACCTGGGCTACCCAGCTCCTTGGCCCTGGTGTGTCCCTGGCTGTGCCTTGGTCCAAGTTTTGCCTCTTGTGCTCTTTCTTTTGGAGAGGAAAGTGTTGTGGTGAATGCCACAACCTGCCAGTCTGGATATCAAGGCACTGAGATTGAGAAGGCGAGGCGGAGCAAGGGGTAGAGATAATGATGACTATGGAGTTCATTTACCCTAAACTTTAGAAATAGTTGAAAAATTACATGACTGTCAAGTATTTATGTACTGTAAAGGCAAAAGTGATTTTAGCAAGAGTATTCAGGTCTATACCTCTGGCAGTCGCGTGCAGGAAGGAATCTCCCAGTCCTGGTTCTCTGCTGTCAGACTGAGAGTTTGCAGAGATGCCAGTTAAGCAAACCATTAATCTTTCATGCTAAACTGAGACTATTCTTGTGGAATTATCCAAAGACGCAGGCTTCTTTTTCCTAAACGTTTTTTTCCTTTTACTTCAGAATAGACTTTTACTCTGTCAATCCAACTTATTTCTGACTGCTGTGCTCATAGTCCAACTATGGACAACACGCGACTCACCTAAAACAAACCATTATCTATTGTCAGCCACTAGGAAACAGTTTCCCAAAGTATGCTGTTAGTACTAAGTATGGTACAGAAGGTTTCTCTTTGAAGCCTTGCCATACTTTAAATAATGGAGAAGGAAATAAATGGCCTCTCAAGATCTTTTCCAGACTCATTTACTATGATCCTGTGCATTCGTTATCAAATTTGCTTGTTAGAGCATTTAAGCTTTTAAATGTTTGTCTGCTGAACTGACAGAAAGTTTGTGGCTGACCTTTACATCTTCTAAACCTTCCTAGAAAGATGTGTATTGGGAGAGAGAACAGCAGCAGCTGAGGACTCCTCTTTGACAGCTTCCCTCCGACCTGCTTCTCAGTCAGGGGAATTGCAGCACCCTTCTCTACTCCATACCTTTTGTGCCTGGGGGGGAGAGGACAGCATCAGTGACTGGCCTAATGACAATGTATTGGGTCTTAAAATTCCCCACTATCATTAATTATTCCACTGTTTGCAACAATGGGATTAGATCACGCCTTAGCTAAAGCAGCTTGAGCTTTCAATAGCTTCGAATACTTTGTCCGTGCAGGCACGAGCTTACCTTCTCCATAAGCCTACCTACTACCTACACAGGCCCTGCTGTCACAATATGTATTGATATTTTTTAATATAGAGGTACTAAGAAAAGTTAGCAAAATGTTCCTATTTGGAGCTTAGCACTGCACCATTTCAGGCTTTCTTGCCAATTAATATTGCGTGCTTTGCAGAGAGTAATTACATTGACATAGTTGAAGGGTTACCCAATGTAAGGGAACCCATGGCTATTACCCTTTCATCGTATGTTGAATCCAATTAGGTACTCGGAGAACACCTTATTATAATGTTCTGCAAGTAGCAGCTTGTAGCCAGCGATTTTTAAAAGTGTTTTGATTTTTTTAAAATGATGTGTTTCCTTATTGGATAATCATTTTTTTTTCACTGGAGATCCCTCAGCCACATGGAGAAGAGGAATGCTTAGACTTCCACCTGCAAGTCTCCATGACTAGTCCATTGCTGTGACAGGAAAAGTTGTGTTAAGGCATAATGTGATACTTGACAAATAAACAGGGTCACTCTCCTCAGTTAATGTTTTTTTTACCCCCTTTAATCAAGCAAGATTTGTACTGGCTTCATTGAGGAATGCTTCCTGAAATAGAACAGGATTCTGCTGTGAAATAAAAAAAAACAGCTTATTTGAAAAAAAACAACTTAATTTAGGAATATTTTAATAGAAAAGTGTGTTTGTGCCTATACACAGAAGGGACTATAAGATCTATTTTTTTCCAGTTTTAGTATTAAAGACCTGATATTTTTTTTAAATGACTGCCTACAAATTAACTGGCTTTTGTAAGACTCCCAATTCTCATTAAAATGCTGATTCTTTTCTATTTATACCTCTGCTTTTGAATGATTTATTTACTTTTCCAGTTCTACTTATTTGGAGCCACAATAACTTCTTACTTTCAGAGCATGACATGATGGGAAAAATCAGTTAGAGAAATTAAAGAAATAAATAGTAGCTAAGGAAAACACACCTGGTGAGGTAGATAATTATTTCATGGCTGTAACACTCTCCAGGGATGCTGCTTCCATAGTTGTTCCACTAAATGAATAGATTTGAGATAGAACCAGTCCTCTCTAAACATTGCTAATATAAGAAGCCATTTCTCATTATGAGAGGTCAGACTAGTACTGCTCTCTGAATACCAGCACTGAAATGAAATTATCCAAATAAATAAACACCAAACCGAGTTCTTCTCATGCCGTTGACTGGAAATCTCTTCTCAGAGAAGGCAGGGCCTGGAGGACCTGGAGGAAGCAGTTTGCTCTAATTTGCCCTTCTGCATTTTATGGATGCAGATATAATACCGTGCAATGTTAGCTTTATGACTGATTTAATAGGCAAAAAAAAAATACACTGGAAAAGCCATCCTTTGTGTTGTAAGGAACAAAGCGGCCTCTTAAATGACTGTATTAAAGACAATGTTTAATGTAGATGCACTGTAGTGATAGACTGACCAGCAAAGTATTTCCCAGGTAGATGTAGGTAAGTCACTGGTAGTAGCACAGTTTTGCCTGTATAATTACACTTAATGCTGAATCTATTTACTGTTCAATGTTCAAAAAGCTGACACTTTTTTTGTTGTTTTTTTTCAAATCTTCCTCTGTGCAAAACATATATGTATATACATACGAATAAAGCACTTACTTACCATATTCATATGTAAAGCAGACGCAACTGTCAGGAAGCCACAGAAGCCAAATCTAGAGTGATATCCACATGGAAACAATATTCAAGGTTTACAGTGCTGAAATGCAAAACAACCTGTATTATTCTTCCCTGGAAATGCAGCCCTAGTAAACAACAAAAAAAAAAAGGTGCCAGAAACACAAAGTAGCTTGAATTACTCTGGACTCAAAATCAATTAAAAATTTCTAAGACATTCCTGTTAATCTGCAATATTACTATTACATACCTACACCAGCAATGGGCAATGTTACTAAAAGCATAAATACGAATTCAGATCTTGATTTCTGTATTAAAATTTGTCACCATTTCCATTTATTCAGCTTAGATAGCAAAGAAAATTGCAGAGCTGGAGCGCACGGTCTTAATGTGCTTAACACTTGTCTAAGAAACAAGCAGGCAGGAGAGTGTTAGTAAATGTTTACGCATTTCAGAAATGCCTTCTGCATCGCATACGACGTACTCAGCCTGTGAATGTACATAGCAACAGAGCTGATTAAAAACAACCATTTAATTACTGTGATGTATGGAAACATAAGCTCTAAATGAAATTCTTTGACGTATTTTACATGTAAAAGATCTCAGGAGGAACATAGTTACAACGGTTAGAATACAGAGTTAAAGACGAGAATGAAATCCTGCGGCCCCTGGAGTCAGTGAATTATTTGCTTTCGCCAGCTCTGAATCTTACTCCACACCAGGAAATCAAGCTGAGAGGAATGGGAGATAGTTCCCTCAGCAGCACTTAGGTCTGAAGGAGAGTCTATGAGATTCGTGCACCCCTGAGAGACCCAGCGGTTTCAAAGTCTCCACTTATGTAAATCCAATTATAGATTTAGTACAAAATTATTTAAATGCTTTAAAATAACTGTTCTGAGTGATCTAACTTTTAAATATAATAGATATTTTCTTCCACCCTCATTATGTGCATTGATTATAACTGTTAACATAAAATCTCCGTTATCTTCTGATGAAAAAATCCACAGTACATTGTGATAAAAATACCTAATTTGCATTAATTAATTTCCTATGGAAGAATATTTCATTATAATCCCTGATGCCTGTTCTTATGACACTATTGTTCACACCACATTTGTATTTTGTGTGTTCACTGAGAAAATTGAATTAAAAGCTTTTAAAAGTATTATTTCTTAGAAATATTGCTTTTACATATCAGGTCTGGATAGGAAGAAATTAAATTCCTCATGCCAAAATGCCTAAAGAGAAAATCCAACTCAACAGCTGGGCAAGGGGGTTAATAGGTCAAGAGTATTTGCAAGTTTATCAGCAGAGGAGATGTTGCTTTTGGAAAGTGCATTTTATCAATACCAGACAGCTGAAGCTGTGGCGTGTCCCTAAGAGTAGCTGACTCACTTCCAAAGTGTCTGGAACTGTCAGCGCACGTCTTCTGCTTATCACGTTCTTTTCAACATTTGGGTTCCCGTGCAGACAACTGGTCTCTTGCAGAAACGAAGACGACCTCATTTGGTTTAGGAGATACTAGTCCTGCCGTCGACATGTCCTTGATGTTCCAGTCCTGCGGAAAAGTGCCCAGGAGCCGTTCCCCGGTAAACTATTAATCTCTACAATCAGGCCCTTCCACCCTGGTTTAGAACTCGTCCTGAGCGCTCTGCAGTTGACGGCTGTGCGCAAAGCTGACACGGGGCCAGCACCACCCTGAAATCCTGAACGAGGAGCCCTAAACACCGCACGGAGGGTTCGCTCTTTCCTCTCCCTCTCCCCAGCCTTCCCTGACTCGTTTATCTTCTTGAACCTTCACGTTGTAAGTGGCTCTCCAGCAACAGTGGCCCCGGGGCACCCGCGGAAGCCTTGAGTGGGGAACGCGACCGCTCCTGTCCCGCTCGGCACCCGCTCCTGCCCGCCGCCTGGGGGCGCCCCCGCACCGCGAATGGCCCCGCTCCGCGGNTTCAGACAGGGCCCTCGGGCTCGGGCTTGCCCGCAGGGTGTGAGGGAGGAAGGAGACTGGGGGGGCCGTGCCCCTCGTCCCCTCTGCCCGGGGGGCCGCGCCCGCGCCGCTACACAGGCGGCACCCGGCATCGCCGGCACTTTTTGCTCGAAGCAGAACCGCTTTCTATGTGGCGAAGGGGGTGGTTTAATGTATGTAGGCTACCCAGGGTGGAGGCCAGACACACCTGAATTGTGTCAAAAGGACTATAATCTCTTTTCCCCCGCGGCTCCTGGATGCGGCACCGCGTTTCTCTGCGAGGCTGTTCCAGGGATCGCCCCCCAGCCCCCGGGCCTCAGCGAGGGAGGGCGACGGCGATTGCGTGGAAATCCCCGCGCGGGGACACCCTCCGCTCCGCCGTGCCTCGAAGCCGTGCCCGAGGACTCAGTTTTTTCCACTGCCCTCCCGTGTCCTCCCCGTTTGAGAAGCTGAGGGGAGGGAGGGGGCGGCGAGCCGGGCCCCTGCCCCCGGGCTCGCTGCCGGGCCGCCCGCCTCATGCCGCAGGAATGCGCGGAGGTATGCGCCAGTTTCCAGAAGTGGATCCCCTTCCTTGCTGGAGCAGAGCGGCGCATATATCACCCAGTGGCAGCAGTCCACCTTCCCTGCAGTTTCGTAACCGCTTACGAGGGTAAATTGAGAGTTGGGAACAGCCCTCTATTAAGTAGCAGATTGAGAAGAGGCTCTTCCCACTTGGAGAAGGCAAGTCTTCCTAGACGGACCCCTCGCATCGGGAGCTACAGTAATCGAAGCGCCTCCTCTGCGCTCAGCCTTTGCAGCTGCTTCTGGCCCTCCTTCGCCGCCGCTGCTACTTGCTGCTCCCTCCACAAGGTGCCCCCGGAGCTTCATCCTTTCTCCTCCTCCCTCTATCCAGGTCCGACGGCTGCGGCTGCTGCTGCTGCAGGCACCGCCGGAATCACCGCCGGAGGAACTGCCCGTCACCGACCCCGGCACCCTGCAGCCGCCCCTGAAGGTCTGTGCCCGCGCAGGAGCGGGGATCCCCCTACCCTCCCCTCGGCCGAGCCCCGTTGTCTGTCCGTACGCACCAGACACGTAGCCCCCTTCCGATGCACTTTAGGCTGAGCGGAGCGGCGCCGGGCTGAAGGCTGACATGGGACAGGGGAAAGAGCGTGTGTGTGCCTGTGTGCTCTGTGCGCGGGTTGGGCATGTCAGAGCCGGCTGGCAGGCGTCAGGCCGAAAGGGCGGAGGAGAAAGAGNTGCTGCGGGCTCCCTACCGCTGCTGCTTTGGCAGGAGCTCTCGCTTCCTTCTCTTGTGTGTGCATCTGCCGGTGCTGCTTTCTCCTGTTTCCAGTTTTTTATGTCTTTGATAGGTAGTTGTTTTTTCCCTTGTGTGTTTTTTTTGGTCTATTTTTTTTTTCGTTCACGTTTTTTCATCTTGAAAGTGGTCAGTGTCGTGCACTGCACGGTTTAGAAATGCCTTGGCTAAGCTTTTGTAGGTTGAATTGGTATGAGATTGCACTGGCGTTGGTGAAAGTCCGTTAGTGGTGGGGTTTTTTTTGTGGGTTTTTTTTTCTTTTTTTTTTAAGTGTTCTCTAACTATCTATGAGTAAACCTTTAGCCTTGACACAAAATCTGCTTCTGTCCTGCTGAGCCAGCGAGAGGACATTTCCTCCTTATCGCCAGGCTTGCTTTCACACATCCAGGTTTGTGAGAAGGAAGCAAAGTGTTTCTAGGTGGGGAAATGAATGTTTTGGCTGAGACATTTTATTCCATGAAAGAACTATGTATATTGGGAATGCTAGACCTGCCATGGTAGTGAACTCCTAGGTGCCTTTGTGATTAATTTCTGTTGCTCTTCAAAAGCGTCAAAAGATGGCACTCCAAGCTCCCACAAGATTTCCACGACAAAAATCCTTTTGCGTTGAGTTTAGGCGATTCATAAACTCGCAGCAGAATACAGGGGATGTGCTTAGGGACAACCGTTTCCCACGCACCGCAGTGATACGATTTTGGAGCATTCAGGACAATTTAATGCTAACCTTGGTCTTCCTTGTGTTAGTGTCAGGGACTCTTTGTGGTCAATATTATTCTCCTGTTTACCCGCTGGAGGTACCACTGGAGTGAAACCACTGCGTAGTTTTTCTTTGAGCTCTTGGTATTTTTATGAGCAGTAAAGGCATTTGGCTACAAGAAGTATATCCAGCTGCCTGGCAGAAGCCTGTTAAGTTCAGTGTCAGTAACCGGGAAATTCCTGGGTCTCCACAGTATCTAGCCACTAAATGTGCCGTGCTTGTTAGTTCTCTAGATGGCAAAAGAAATTTATTTTTCTGTTCAGCTGTTCCTGTGGACTAATGATTTATGTATTTTTCTTTTGTTTTGCTCTTGGCACCTTCCTGGTAAAATCTGTTGCCTAATTGCTTTTGGAATTCTCTTCCTTCCAGCCTAATAATGATACATAATGGTTTTATGACTTTATTCAAATAAATTACCCCTCCCCTGCTTCCCTAGGTAGAAAACCCTGAACTTTAGAAACACTTGCATGCATATGTGATGAGGACTGTTTATATTAGTCTTTACTGAGACAAGGAAATAATTTGGAAGTTTTGCTGGAGTAGTTGGGAAGTAATCTGACGTGTCCTAGAACATATAGTTATGAAAGCTTGCAATTAGGAACCACTAAGTGGCCTAATCCAACCTATTTTGCTAGACAGCCTGCAGCAATGGCAAGACTCTTTCACTTGCCTGCTTTTTATAGTATATTTTAAATCTATTTTCTCTCAGGACATGTAAATGAATTATCAGATGTTGAAACATCATGGCTAGACTGATGTGTCAGGTTTCAGTTGTGTGTTACACACACTTCTGTATAATCTATTTCAGACCTTCAAGAAATGAAGAATAGCACATTCGTAGGCAGAACCCTTCAAAAAAAGTTTTATTACAGTTTCCAAACTGCCTTGAGACCACTAAAACACAGCTAACTTAAGTACTTCAACAGTTACAAAAAAGGAGCTAAATAAAATCCCCAGCTGAAAGAGGCATTTAGTTGATCCAAGGCAGGAATGACCTCTGAATTAGCTATCATCACACTCGTCGATGAAGTCATAGAGCTCCCTTCTGGCTCCTGCCTGTGCGGAGGCACGGGTCTTCACTGCGCTTCCCTGATCAAATTAACCCCAGCTAGGTTAAAGCCGCATGTGCTTACCGTGATTGGAAAGCGTTCAGCAACAAAAGGCATATTATTGCAAGACGAGACTCTCCATTTAGTCATGCAGATCTGTCATCGTCTTGGATGGCTTTCAAGTCTAGAGGTTTCAACCTGGTCTGGTGGGTGGGGGCTGGGGATAAGGGAACAAAGTAAAATCCACGGTTTGTCTTCTTTTTTTTTATGTTTCGTGAATACACCCACGCAATCCTCTAATCCACGCGTATCATTTCCTTCTCCTTTCTCCCTCCCCCCCTCCATCACTGCAGATTCATTCATGTTGTTGTGATCTGAAAGGGCAGAAATGAAGACAGCACTGTGCTTGGCAGTCGCTGCTTTGTGTGCAGCCGCCCTCCTCTCCTCCATCGAGGCTGAAGGTAACCTTTCCACTCCCTGTCCTCTTGCCCCCGGTACCCAGCTGACCATCAAACTTCCCAATCAACTTTGAGCTACCGGCTCTCTCCCTCTCTGTTTTTAAGTGTAACTGCTTCACCTTCTCTCTTTCTCTCCTTCAGAGAAATGCCTCTCCTTCCTTGCCCATCTCCTTCTGTGCTCCGTTTCTCCCGGCTAGTCAGCCGGACTGTAGCTCCTTCACTCTGTCTCTGGTGTGCTGTCCACACCACCCCGCAGACAGGATGCGGGCCGGCCGGCGTGGCTGCCCGGGCACAGTGCCCCGAGGAGCCGCTGCCACGGCCACCGCCAGCGGGCAGCCCAGCCCAGCTGGAGCCTGCAGCGCTGCCCCGCTGATGGACCAAGAATGCCTGAGCTCTGTGCTGTAAGAGTCTCGTTTAGTTATGTTCAGAGAGGAAACAAAAAACCTAACACCCTGCAGATTTGAAATAAAATGCTCCAACAGAGTCTGGCTCTCTGCGCCTGTGTGTTTTGTCTGGGCCGGACTCCTCGCCTCCACCCGCCGGCCTGCTGGCACACCGGCCTCCCCTGCTCAGCGGGGCAACCCCCGGCTGAGCCCTGGGGTGGCCGGACCCTCCCTTGGGGATGCTTTGGCCTTTCTGGCAGGTCTGACCTGGGGGACACCCGTGGGGAGATGCTGCCGCCGCCATGACATACTTCCCGGGCACTGCTGAAGGGTGACTAGACCTGGGCCAGGCTTTGCTGTGGCAGCCGGGACCCCAAGGCTCTGGCATGCACGTGATGTTACTCCTAGACGCCTTTCTTCTCCTCCTCTTCCTTGCTGGGCCCTGGCCCAATCTCTCTGGAGGTTGAGGTCCCTGTCAGCCTGTGGCAGTGTCCTGCAGGAATAAAGACCCGAGGAGAACCCATCATGTCTGTCACACTCGTCACAACATGGCCCAAAATGACCTGGCCCTGGTGTATTTGTCTCCCTAGTGAATTAATGGCAAGTGAGGAGGGGCAACCTTCCCTGTTGCCCTCTGTGAGCTGCATGGCTTTGATGACAGTAATGATATTTCTGCCAGCAGTGGCTGCTGGGGGAAATAGAGATGCTGAATGTCCTGCACTGAAATGACTTGATCTGACCTCTGGTACCCGACTCCATCGTAGGGTGAACTCAACCCAGGGTGTGAACTCCCCTGGATTTACTGGGAAAAAACAGAAGCCAGCGTCTGGTAATCTAGTTTTTTTTCCACTTCCTTCTGTTTCTGTATTGAACTGAAACAAAATCTCTGATCATGGCCTTCTGCAAACTCCTATGTCTGGACCTGATCACCTTGGCTGATGGCTTTTTAAAACACAGCATGTCAGAGATGCCTCGGTGGCATTTGCCCCCCACCCCAGCAGAGGTGCTTGCTTGGGGCACACAGTTGTAAAGTACACTGGCTTTCTGGAAAAAAGACGACATTTCTGCCAGTAGTGCAACATCTGGTCACCCTAGGAGAGAATCGACCTGCTGCTTCCCTCTCGTGCTGCGTTGCTCTTGGCCGAGGAACCGCAAAAGGTCGTTTGAAGTCATTTCAGAGTTGTGTTTGAAATGCAGGACTGCCGTGCTAAAGAAAGCGAAGAAAATGTACGGTTTTGATGGAGGAATGGAATGGATGTGTTTGTGTGTTCTTCCCTTAGTAGGGAACTCAGGTGAAGCTGCAGTAATGTTGCTGTTGTTCTGCATCACTGATTACACCTAAGGAATAGATTGTTTCAAACTGTAAGCAGTGGTGTTTTACTTAACTATGGTGTGCACACAACCAGTCATAGCTTGTGTACTGTTAATGGAAGCTACGAAAATGTATTTGGAGAAGCATACAGTTATTTTTTAACAGTGAAACTAGACGTATTGCCAGACAATCTGGCCAAGCTTGTTTAGATCTCATGTTGAAGGATGCACCATTGCCAAGCAAAAGAGCGGACAAAGTCTGATCTTGTGAGTTGTAGAGTGCTTCTGGACAAGACTTACGCCGCTCCGAAATGTGTATTAAATAAAATTCCTAGTTTGCAGTGATCAGGCTTCTACGAGAAACTTCTCCTAGCTCCAGAGTTTTGAAGTAAGAGCAGAAAAGTGTCTTGAGTAGGACGTGCAGTGAGAAATAGTGTTTCTGAAGATGGAAGTTCAAAGGTAGGAGTATTTTAAGTCTTCCTGTAGCGAGAACAGCTTTTGTAGAGCTTTTCGCGGTGTGGGTTTTTTGTTTGCACTGTACTCCTCATCCTTCTGTACTGTTTTGATTTTGCGCTTCAATTTTGCATCATCTTGTAAGTTGCATGTTGGACCTTACTTTAGTTCTGGTATCATTACAACTTAAATTCTCTCTGCTGAACTGACTTTCTCCTGCGGACATTTGTCCTTTAGGCTACTTTTCCAGCTTTCAAACCCCATTGTGGCAAATCTCTTCCCCTGCTCATCAGTCCTCTCTCCCTCTCCCTCGCCTTCATCCTCTCCCCACCTTCCTTGTTCCATTGACTCTCTCCATGGTGTTCAGAAAAGATGCAGTTTGAATTTTCTTTCCCTGAAGTGTGGTAGGATGAAAAAGTGAGAGGAGGATAAGGGATAGGACCATTTGATGTGATATAAATTGTTGACCTGGGGTGGGAAAGTGGAGTGAAAGTAGAGGGAAGGAAAAGCTTAGTTTTATTTTTCTGCCTTCCTTGAGCTTTCATTTTTTTCAGTCTCCCCTGAGGCTAGATCTAGTATTTATCTGATACTGCTCTTCATAGATTCCTGATCTTCCAGGATGAAACTGGTTCTTCATTAGCATCACAGCTGCTCTGCGAGTCCTTCGTGAGAACCGTGCTCTGTTACTGTTGGCAAGGCAATGAGCTGCAGTAACGGTGTTCAAGCTTTCCTGCAGAGTTTGAGCTTTCCCCCCCGAGCAATGCAGGGGTTTCCAGTTGGATGATCATCCCTGTAGCAGTAGAGGGGGTAAAACCAACATGTAGCCTAAATGCATTCATGGCATGTCGCTGGGGAAGTTGTTTATTTACCCTGGACAAAGAAGCCAGTCTGTTTTCATGCTTGGTGTTTTTGCTCTTTTCTTCTACAGTGAAATTCTTTTTGTTTTATTTTGCAATCCTTCTGACATCTCCCTCTCAGCTTAAACTTCTTGTCCTTGATGCTGTATTTCATGCTCAGTTTAAGTTGTTTCTTGTCTTTTTTTTGTCCAACACTGCAGTACTCCAGTGCATTCCCAGTGTGTCCTTGTGTCAAGATTTCAGTCATAATATATTTTTTTCATCTGTGATCATAAATAGCCTATGTCCTTTCACTAGAAAAGATTTTTTTTGTCATTATTTTAGGCATAGTTAAACCAAGCAGATTAATGTGCAAATAACCTGTTGCTAATAATCTCAAGGTGATGCTGTGATGATGTCATGGTTTGTGTACTGTGTTGCGTTTCCTAATATAGAGGCGTTTTCAAAGGCACAGGAAAGGAATGAGGAAATCATTGGTTCTGTGTGAACTCACTGAGCATGTGAAGGCGCTGAGTTTTCAAAGTTTCAGGAACTTTTCTAGGTTCAAACCTAGAAAAGTCTGCTTTCTAGGCTGGAAGTAGAGGAGGGCACCACTGAGCCAAGCATGGCAGCTTTGTGTAGTGCAGAAAAAAGGTTTGTCTGGTGAAAAACCTGTCTCCAGAACATGCAGTCCAGTGATTACAGAGGATTAGAAAATTTCTCCTGTAACAAGCTTGTGTTGAGTACATTAATTTTCATTGGCTGAATGGTCTGAAGATGATCCAGGATAGCTGAAACTTTTCAGCTTTGGAACTAGTTGATAGGACCATTATTTTATTACCTTTTGATGTCTGATTTCTATCTTTAGATAAACCAGCTGTTGATTGCCAAGTTCTTGAAGAGAGAACCATGTAGACCGAAGTGTGAAATTGAAATTTGTATAGGTGTGAGCATGACAATCACTCCTTGGTTTTCCTACTGCTAATTAGAAGCAAAGCATATGTATGTGTATATACATACACACATGCGCATAGATACATATGCACAAAAACACATCGAATTTGGTAAATATTCATGCATGCAGTGTGTATATATATGCAGTTGTGTTTAGTTGCATCCATTTTTATATGCATAGTTATACATTTAAATGATTTTTTTTTTTTTTTCAAAAAGAGCTATCTATTTTGTATGTTGAAGGTTTCAGATACGTGTATAAAAGAAAAAAAAGAAAACGTCCAGGTAGCAGTGTTTCTGCATTGTGATTGGCAATGAATATCTAACAAGGCTGAGGAGCTGCTCTTTACTACATTGCTAGATCATACCTTGTGTTTTCTTTCTCCTTCACATTGGCAACATTGACTTCAAAGGAGCTTGACTGGGGTCATGACAAATGTCAAATCCATGCCATTTATGAAGAAAACAGTAAATGAGGAGTTTGGCCTCTTCTAGCCTCAGCAGAGCTTATTTCAGCAAGAGCAAGGCTGGGCTTATTCTTCAGCTTCTGTGCCCTGTATATTATTTTAATGTGGGCTAACATGTTATTTCCCTTGCTTATTATAGTGAGACTTTTCCAGTGATGGATTTACAGATTTTGTTACACATAGGGATTGTGGATGGCAGCTACTTCTAAGTTATATCACTTTTAAGTCTGTTTCTATATTTAAGTTATCTTCTAATTATATTTTACTTCTGCCTTGTTAAGCTATTCATTGGGATCCCCTAGCAGTCACATTGTGTTAGCTGTAAAAAGCTGCAGACTTTGTGTATTAGATTTGTGTTACCTGTTTAATAATACAAGGTAGTATAAGCCATAGGTAAAATGAGAAAGATGCCTTGCTCTATATTTTTGTTTTAGAAAATACAGTTACTATACATGTTTATAACACAAGGAATGGCAATGAATTAAGTATATTATGTCTATTTTATTTTATTTATTTTATTTTGTGGTGCATTTGATAGAATATCTGATCGAGGAAGTTTTACCAGAGTTCTAAGAGTGGTGAAAATTAACACCGTGTAAACATTATTGTTATACAGCGAGACATTATTTTACTACTCTGGAAACCTGTAGGGGAGCCATACATTTCTGTGCATCTACAGTGGTGTCACAGTGTTAAGGCCATACTAATACCATCCCATGTTATGATCGTGATCCTGTACCTTGACAGGTCAGTGAGAGGTTTGGCATGGATTTTGATGGACACGGGATCAGCAGTGTCACTGCTCTGTAAGTATAGGCCCAACTTCACACACACAAGTAGCCCAACATAAGAGTGCTTGCTTGGGTGAAGCTGTGCTCACACGGAAGCCTTCATAGAGTGGAGTTTTAAGGTTTGTCCTTGTAATGGGACAAAATCCTACCACAACCAGGAGTGTTTTTTTTCCTAGAAGTCTGGTCTGATTCCATATTGCAGATGTATTATTTTCCCACTGGTGAATACCCTTCTGAAAGAAGAATTTAATAACGTGGAGTAACAGTTGCCCTGTTTCATTATTGCAATAAGATTTTATCATCTAAATGTTTTGCTGTGCTTCAGATCGACTTACTGCTCTCAGTCATATGACCATGGTTTGGTCTTTACCCCCAGCCAGTTTCCCATGGGTGAAATCTGACTCATCCAAACGTCCATGGATGTTTTGGAGGTTCTGTTTGACTATGAAAAGTTTACAGGCCATCTGGAAGACATTTTGATGACATTGGATCCAAACTGGCTTTTTTTCACTCAGGCAAGGTTCCTTTTTGGATTTCAGTGGGAGAAGTATTCAGTGCTTGAGTTTGATAAGTCAGTCACAGGTTGAGAATGAATGGATTTAAAGTGCAGCAACCAAGACCAAGGTTAGGTGTTGGGAATAACTTTATGATGATAAAGGGAGTGAGGCATTGGAATAATGTCTGTGGGAAGCCTACAGTCTTGCCAACAGCGGAGATCTTTAAGAATGATCAGAGCAAAAATGTCAGGAATGACATGGAGTGGCTGATCATGTCTTAGCCAAGGGATGAACAAGGGGACTTTCTGAGGTCCCCTGCAACGTCACTGTTCTAAAAGGCTGTGAACACTTGGATGAACACATACGTCGCTTATGTATCGCTGTACTATTCTTGTTACCTGCCAAGATCCACATCTGAATTTTCATAAAATGGATTAAAATCCTTTAAAATGTTAAAGAACTTTTCCTCACAGTCAATTTTTTCAGTTTATCTGGAATCCGGTCATTTGGATATCAACAAGTTGGGCTGCTGCTGTCCTTCAGCAGTTAAAGCCTAAAGTCTCTGCTGCAACATGCCAATTTACTTGCAAGGTTGGTGGTGCTATTTTTTCCATGTACTGAATTTTTTTTTTAAAAGCATGCTCAGGTCAGTTGTCTCTGCCTTTGCATTAAATTTGTCCTGAGCCATTGCTACTGAAACAATATTTTATAATGATATTCTTATCACCTAAATGTATTTTACTATTAACACGTGTTGCATGATTTTGATACTAAGTAACTACCCTGCTGTCTCTAGCATTGTGATACTCCGAAAATGAATGATGAATAAACTATGCATGCAGGTTAATGGTCTAATCTCACTGCCTGTGTATGGACAATAGGAAAAATAACATTCACTTCAGTACTAGTGTATCTATTGTATCAGTATTACAAAGCCATATTATCCTATGGTTGGAAATGACAGTAAATTAAAAGGAAAAAATAATGCCTACACTATTGGCTACCAGGGTTTTTTTGACCTCAGTGTTACTTATTACAATTGGACAGTGTCTTTTCATAAGTATCCATTCTAGCTTTTAATTCTTTCTCTGCTCTTTAAATTATGTTCAAAACTGAAACAAAATCTGACATACGATGGAGATCTTCAATGAAACTGAGAAGATTTGTTTACTAAAAATGCCTGCAAAATGGTCTCACAAGTAGTTAAGGAAAGTATGGCTGAATCTAATCTTACTTTGTAGACCTATTTAAACAATAATACATAATACACCTACCATGCACTGACAGTGAGTCAGTAGAATACTGCATGAATAAGCATGACAATTTTAGAAGGAGAATATCATTATAAAATATTTATGAAACGTCTTTGTGTAATGAACCTTGTACATGGAGGCTTTTGTCCATCGTGGGAAGCTAAAAAAATAATAATCAACATTTCATTTACATATGCATGATGCTGCAAAATAGCGTATGTAAACTCTTTCTGTACTGTTCAGTTACTTCTGTCATCAGCTCCTACAATTTTTATTTGCAGTCATTTGTTCAGGTCACTGGTGCCCTCTTTGCTGTTTTCTAAAAATTCTGTAAAATAAATGTCCATAAATATACTTTGATGTTGTCTTTTCATAATTAACCATTGTGTTGTTTGGAACCATACTGGCATTTTATGTTAAAATGCCACTACTAGTATGGGTACACCTGCTGCAAAGGGAACATGAAAAACAATAGTTTACACCTTTGAAATTGTACAGCAATCTGGTGTAAACAGGTAGATTCTTATTTTTGCGAATTTTTTCATCAGCTCAAATATTTCAGCAAATTGAAACCTTTACTAACCCCGTTTATTATCCCCTTAGTTCCTGAATCCTTTGCAGCCATATGCAAAGTATGTCACTTTAGTGGCTTCTAGGAACAAAGAGGTGGAGCTCTCCATATTTTGAAGTAAAATTATCCATCAGTATATCATTATTACCGATATACATTTTATATGTATATTTGTATCTAGACCCTAACAGAAATTGTTTTACTGAACATTAAATACCCAATATTTTCCTGTATTCTTTAAAGTTATTTTTTTTCTCTGCCGAGTTTCAGTGAAATTGATTAGAAATATGAATATGCAGAGACTATATTAAAAAGCTGATCAATTCTTTGATGTCTAATTAAGAAGAGTACTGTGTTCTAAATGTCTTAAATGATCTCATGATATTGTAAGCAGGTTGTGATTTGGCATGCTTGTACGGATTGCACCCAGCATGTAAAAAAAATCCTTTAATTGTTATGTGAAATGTTTGCATATGTGGTGATTATCTGTGAACTCATTGTACATGTATCCAAATGTGTTTTCTATTGTGCTTGATTTTGCTGGCCATTCTTGAATGTCTTGGCAACTCAAGAAACATATGTTCTCTGCTGTCCTCTTTAATGCGTATACTCTTTGATGTTTTGTCATATTTTGTCAGCTTTTATTTTATTCTTTTTTTCCAACAACATATCTTTATATTTGTTGGAAACAAATTTATGCAAAGACAATTTTAGTATGCTTTGCTCAACATTATTTTATTTATTCATTTGCCAAAGCTTGTTCAAACTTTTAAACATCCACCTGGTATAAATCTTTTGCAGTTAATCCACCATCAGACTTGAATTTTACAATTATAGATGAACATAATGTTCAAATGTCATGGAAGAGGCCACCAGATGCAATAGTGGGTTACAGGATAACTGTGGTTCCAACAAATGGTGAGTTCTGTAAAATTATGTTACGTCATTAATTTTTTTGAAAATTTTGTTTTATTTTAACATATCTAACTTAGGTATGAGAGTAGCTATTAACATCTTTCTGAAGTTTGTGATCAAGACAGGGTGGCAGTGAAGGGCATACAGGAAGGAGCATTGATTGTTCCAATTTAGAGTGGTTCTTACCATAGAGTACCCTTTGGGTACTGCAAGTAGGAAGTTTTGGACGCCTTTCCTTTTGAAGGAGCAAAAAGAAGGTAGAATCATCACTCTGCTCGTCTTCTGTGCTTTTTACCTTAAATTTAGAGAATTGTATTGTGCTTCATTCAAATATTTCTCCCAGGGGAAATATTGCATATGTTGGGTGATGCAGTGATGATGCCATAAAACTTCCTGATAATGGCTGTGTGAGACACTCATTATTCGATTTCACCTGGAGAAATAATGTGTAAAAGTGGTATTGAATCAGAACTGGACCATGATTTGTTAGATGACAGTACATTTTGAATGTACATTTTAAGTCTGAAATTTCCTGAAATTTATGAAACACTTCAGTAATTTTGTTCACTATTGAAAACAGGATAGTTTGAAGTTTCATGTTTCTAAATTCATACTTGAGGAAAAAACAAAATATATCACTCTAAAATTATCATTGAATTTTAGATAGATTATTCTCCGTTGCGTATTTTTTTTTTTTAATGATTAACTTGTCCTCGTTATTACTGGATTTAAAGGCTGCATTAACTGTTTTATGTATTTATTGCAGATGGGCCTACTAAAGAATTTACTCTTTCACCTAGCACTACCCAAACCGTGTTATCAGATCTTATACCTGATATAGAGTATGTTGTATCAATAGCTTCATATGATGAAAGAGAGGAGAGTCTACCTGTTTTTGGCCAGCTGACAAGTAAGTACCTGTAATACAATTAGAAAACCAAGTGAGATAACTGAGTGGTCATTCACAGAACTTGGCTTTGTTCCAGTTCCTCAACAAAATTGCCACATACCTAAACTCTAGACAGATGTAGCTGTCTGAACAGCTTTTTTTTCCATTAAGCATAATTCCTAGTAGAAACAGAGATAACTTTCAAGAGATAAGAGGAGACTAACATGGATATGTTGTATCTGACAACCCCTATAGAATTCTTTGTAGGAGGCCACTGGTTCTTTTGAGTTAAACCTACTTTCTATAAACTGCATCTGCTGAAGTCAAGAGGAACACTCTCACTGACTTTGATAACAAATGATCAGCTTCCTGTGTGGGGAGGAAAAAAATAAGAAGCTAACTACATTCATCAAATGATACAGTGTGACACACTATATGCATAAAAATATGCAATTAAGTGTTTTACAATTTATATTTAATTATTCATAGAATCATAAAATGGTAGGAGTTGGGAGGGATCTCTGGAGATCATCGAATCCACCCCTGCTGCCAGAGCAGGATCACCTAGGGCAGGCCACACAGGAATGTGTCCAGGCGGGTTTTGAAAGTCTCTAGAGAAGGAGACTCCACAACCTCTCTGGGCAGCCTGTTCCAGGGCTCCATTTTTCCTCATGCTGAGGTGGAACTTCCTGTGTTCCTATTTGTGTCTGTTGCCCCTTGTCCTGTCTCAGGGCACCACAGAAAAGAGACTGGCCCCTTCTACTTGACACCCACCCTTCAGATATTTGTAAGCATTAAAAAGATACTCTCAGTCTTCTCTAGACTAAACAGCCCCAAGTCTCTCAATCTTTCCTCATAATAAATAAAATTAAGTAAAACATAAAATAAGTTTCCTTAAAAATGTTAAGCACAGCAGACTATTTTCTATGACGCGTTTTGTCGCATGCCTCAGTCTTCCCAAACAACCACAGGAAAATTACTTATGATGAGTTCCTCTGTGTCCTAGAGAGGGGTATTTCATCCATAGATATTGCTGTCAATTTTCAGGAAGTTACTGCAGAAGATGTACAAATACAGACGATTCTTAATTATTTGTGTTTTCTGTATTTTGTATTGCCCTGAGTGCTGTGTTGTCAAGTCTGTAAGTACAGGTCACATATTCGTAGCTTGCATTTATATTTTCATGTTCTGAGGCTTGTCAGATTTGTGTCTCTAATTCCCTACAGGCTTTTCTTTGATGTTTACAAATTTAACCTGATTTCCTCCCTTAATTCTCTCTATGTTGTGCTTTGTGCAGTTCAAACAGGTGGTCCAGGCATACCAGAGGATAAGAAGGTTGAGGCTCAATTACAAAGTAAGGTGTTTTGCCTTTCAGCTTGTCTGACGTTTTAGTGATAAGTGAGATCTACGTCTAGGTCCCCATAAAGTTAAACTGTGTTCCTATGTTACCTAGAGGTGAAGTTAACTTATAAAATTGTTCAGAGTTAAGAAAACTTGGGAAAGGGCTGGGATGGAAGGAATTTATAGCCTCATTGAACGAATAAAGTGCAAAGTTGGTACTTAAACTAGGAGTTTCATGCATCTAACCTGAGCAAGTCCATGTGTGTCTTGTCCTATTAACAAGAGATATTGTGCTATGGATGAAAGACATTGCAGAAGAACCTGTGCAGCTGTTATGGGGAGAAAAAGATGCAGAGCAGAAGTGGTAACAAAATAAAATGTTCCTATAACAACAAAAGCTTGTTAAAAGTTTTCATCTGCATAACAGATCTTGTGGAATAGCATGAGAGGTGTCTCAAATCTGAGTATCTAGGTGACAGTTCCCTTTTGGTAATGACAGCTAAAAGGGTCATGTGGGTGTTCACTTTTGTCAGTAATTCTTATCCAAGTAAAATATTTCAGATAAGAATATCAATCTATTAAATATCTCTTTGTTTTGGCTTTTACTTACTAACTTTCTGTCAGACGTTTCTCACTGATTTGTAAGAATGCAATTGCTCTCTTGCTAACAAAGATTCTTTTCTTTTTTTTTTTTCTTTTTTGGTGTTTCAGGGTGCTCCATAAGTGCAATGACAGATTTAGTTTTTCTGGTAGATGGTTCATGGAGTGTAGGGAGAAGTAACTTCAGATATATTCTGGACTTCATGGTTGCCCTTGTATCTGCTTTTGACATTGGGGAGGACAAGACAAGAGTTGGAGTTGTTCAGTACAGTTCAGACACAAGAACAGAGTTCAATTTAAATCAGTATTTCAGAAGAAGTGATCTTATTGATGCAATTAAAAGGATACCTTACAAAGGCGGCAACACAATGACAGGTACAGATTTCCCACATACATGTTTATTCAGCGTTTCAAGTCAATTCAAATTTGCTTTAAATCCTACTTCATTAAAGCCTGACAAAACTTAACTTGTGGTATTGTTTTTAGGTGAGGCTATTGATTACCTGGTTCAAAACACCTTCACTGAGTCTGCTGGAGCAAGAAAAGGCTTTCCTAAAGTAGCAATTGTCATTACTGATGGAAAAGCTCAAGACGAAGTTGAAATTCCTGCAAGAGAGCTTCGCAACATAGGAGTTGAAGTTTTTTCATTGGGTACGTTGAATTTTTGTAATGATTGAGAGATTAACATTCTTAAAGGAGTATAGTAGATGTTTTACAAATTCTATAAATTCAAGAATTTTTCTATGACACTCTTTCCATGTGTGGACCTTGAAATGGGTAGCTTGTGCCTTCCAGAGTAGAGCATACCAGTTGTGTTAATTTGATAGTAATTCTTTAGCTCCTACATAGGGTTTAAGATGACTGACAAGCATAATTTCAACCTTGGGCTTATTGAATATACCACATGATTTTCTCACATTGAAAATGGAATATTTCACCTCATTGCATTAATCATTATTTCATAGTTTGGTTATTAATAATGACAGAAGACAGAAGTGAATTGAACTCAGCTTTACTCCAGTACGTTCAGATACTTTATCAATACATTTACAGGGATCTGTATTTTATGGCCACCTAACACAGTTCTGTCTGTTGTAACTTCTAGGAATCAAAGCAGCAGATGCAAAAGAACTCAAGCTAATTGCATCTCAGCCTTCACTGAAGCATGTGTTCAATGTGGCTAATTTTGATGGAATTGTGGATATACAGAATGAAATTATCTTGCAAGTGTGCTCCGGTGTTGATGAACAACTAGGTGAACTGGTTAGTGGAGAAGAAGGTGAGATACTTTATATAAATTTATGTATTGCCTTCAGCGTATTCTGGTGAGTATTTAAGGGCCTATCCCTGCCTTTGCCTTGTTTCTGGAATTTGATCTGTTGCCTCATTTAGCAAGTGTGGAAAACAGGTCTCAGCTTTATACGTTTAAATGCAGGAGATCAGAACATATGATGTAGTAAATTTGGAATAGCTCCATTATTCCATAGTTTCAAGGGCAACACAATGATGTGCGGTTATCAGAGTCTCATACAGTCAATTTTAGCACAGGAAACGCTTCTATGGAAAAAAGTACTAAAGGGAAAAAACCTGCTTGGTGAAGGGACAGAGTATGTAATAGATTAAGAACCAAGGAACGAAAATTGGAGAATGCTGAGAAAACAGATGTTGACCTGTATCATGGCAGCTTTCTGGCCCTGTAAGACTTTAAGTAACTAATTATTCTTTGACCAAAATAGCAGCAGAGATGACTCCACTGTCATAGTGCTCTGCTGGAGTCTGCATTTGTTCACGCTCTCTACTGTGTTACTGTCAGTGTAGCTTTCATTTCTGATTGAAACAGTGTTAAAGTAAGGCAGCATTTCTCCTGGAACTTCTGCTACGCTCTACAGACCACAAACGCATTGTTCATGTTTCTGCCCTCTCACTGATGCTTCATTTGGACTGTCCTGTAATTCACTTGTATTTATTTATACTAAAAGAAAGAGTGATTTTTAGCAAAGATGACTGAATTTATTCCAAAAACAAAAATGTGGGAGAAAATCTGTTTATAATTATAATTAATATTTTGGGTTTTCTTTTGATTTCTTTCAGTGGTGGAGCCTCCTTCAAATCTGGTGGCCACTCAGATCTCCTCAAAATCTGTTAGGATCACTTGGGATCCATCCACAAGCCAAATAACTGGCTATCGCCTGCAGTTCATTCCAATGATAGCTGGTGGAAAACAACATGTGCTGAGTGTGGGTCCTCAAACTACTGCTCTGAACGTTAAAGATCTCTCTCCAGACACAGAGTATCAAATTAATGTTTATGCAATGAAAGGACTGACCCCTAGTGAGCCAATAACGATAATGGAAAAAACACAACAAGTAAAAGTTCAAGTGGGTGAGTTAGGAGCTACTGTGTTGTTTTCACATAATAGCTTTTTGTTGTTTAAACTTCTGATGCTTATTTTAATATCATACCTTCATTATGTATGAGAAACAGCTTCATTTAGCACAGTTTATGTTCTTTATAAGCAACTTGGTATGATACATGAACTGCAGATGCAATTGTAATGCTGTGGCTGTTGAGTAGTTATTTATAGTGGTGATTCTTTTTCTTTACAGAATGCTCACGTGGTGTGGATGTAAAAGCTGATGTTGTGTTTTTAGTGGATGGTTCCTACAGCATTGGTATCGCCAATTTTGTTAAAGTAAGAGCCTTTTTGGAAGTGTTAGTTAAAAGCTTTGAGATATCACCTCGAAAAGTACAGATAAGTCTTGTCCAGTACAGCAGAGATCCCCATATGGAGTTTTCTTTGAACAGATACAACAGAGTGGAAGACATAATTCACGCTATTAACACCTTCCCCTACAGAGGTGGATCTACCAACACAGGCAAAGCAATGACTTACGTGAGGGAGAAAGTATTTGTTACCAGCAAAGGATCAAGACCAAATGTGCCCAGAGTCATGATTCTTATTACTGATGGAAAATCGTCAGATGCTTTTAAAGAACCTGCAATAAAGCTGAGGGATGCAGATGTAGAAATCTTTGCAGTTGGTGTGAAGGATGCAGTGCGTACAGAGTTAGAAGCAATTGCATCACCTCCTGCTGAAACTCATGTTTACACAGTGGAAGATTTTGATGCTTTTCAAAGAATATCATTTGAACTTACGCAGTCTGTCTGCCTACGGATTGAACAGGAACTGGCTGCTATAAGGAAAAAATGTAAGTAACTTAGAGAAACGTAGTAAATGCAGTGGAAAAAAGATCTGAACCAATGTTTTGTGCTTGTAGTTACCTAAAGAATTGATGTTAATGAAATTGTCCATATAGAAATGGTAATTTTTCTAACTGGCAATTTGCTTCTCATTTTCAAACATCAAAAGCAATAGAGAAAATTAAAGGAGACAAAAAAATTGTTGGTCAAATACTTTTTCCCCTCGCCTCCTAGGTACCTAGAAAGCTATTAAAGTTTGTGTCTATCTGGAATGACCTTAGTGGATGTGCTCTTCTTTTAAACTCAAGACGTCGAGTAAAAGAGTGACTGACTAGGGGCCGCTCCTCTTTAGCTGTCCAAAATGAAGTAGCTAGTCTAAGTTGTCTTTTACAATCTCAAAGCCAGTGGAGCAATGCTCACACCTCCTGTGGGTGATTTGATTCATTTTTAGGGTAAAATGAATAGCCCTCTGACATGAGCTTAGACAAGACAATTTGAGACAGCAGATGCTAGGTGATATTAATTTCAGTGTGACTACAAAGACTGAAGTGAAGTAGCACATGAATGTCTTCACATGCATACAAATTTGACAAGCTTGGATATTGTATAATATTTAAAAGAATTGAGAGTGACCAACTTTTGGTCAGCTAAAGTTACTTATGATTAGTACCCTCAGTGTCCCTACTTAGGTTTAGTAGAACTCTAGCATTGAGTAGTCCCCTGTATTGAAAACCCAGCTCTTTAAAAATAAGACTTTTGTTTCAGAATAGCTTTGAGGAACAAACCAGCAAAGCAGCGTTTGTTTTAGAGGGCTCAAGCAGTCTTAACATCCCCACTGTTAGGCTGACTAGGCCAATCAAAACAAGCCCTGGATGTCAGGTTTGTGTTTGTGCCTCATGTCAAGTTCCTTGTTTCCCTTTTGACTCCATTCCTGAAAAAATACTGGGATTGATTTTGTCCTATTTCTAATCTAGATCTGAAAATCCCTAGCATTCTTAGTTCCCACTGAGGACATAATGTTATTGCTGTTCATGGGATGTATGAAAGAGGGAACCTAACTTGATCATCAGATTCTAACTTACATTTTCAAAAGTACATTTTTTTTAGATAAATTTTTCTCATTTCACCCACAAATCACTGAATTGGTGCTTCTACTCATTGTTGTGTGATTTGAGACGACCTAGATACGTTCTTCATGAAATGCAATAGCTATAAGCAAATCTAGAAAACAAATACTGTTGCTCGTGCAACAAAATATCTCTTCAATTAGAATAAATCAAATTATTGACAGGCAATTTTAATTTTTTTTAGAGATTTTGTGTTAAAAGATATTCTGGCAAGTGTGACTCATTTGTGCATTTTTACTTCCATACAGCTTACATACCTGCAAAGAATATGATCTTTTCTAATGTAACATCTGACAGTTTCAAAGTGAGCTGGTCTCCGGCTGGATCTGAAGTTTTGTCCTATCTCATTAAATATAAAGTAGCAGTAGGTGGAGATGAATTCATTGTTTCGGTACCAGCTTCAACTACTAGCTCAGTTCTCACCAACTTGCTACCTGAAACTACTTACTTTGTCAGTGTGATTTCTGAATATGAAGATGGTGATGGGCCTCCCTTGGATGGAGAGGAAACCACCTTAGAAGGTAGGCTTCCCATTATTCTCAGACACAAAATAGTTGTATGTTCAAATAAGACTGCTTTGAGAGAACGGGGGTGTGTGGAACAGCCAGCTAAGACTGAGAAGCTGTACTGGCATGCAGAGTGAGAATAAACATTGTCTCTCAATGAATGTAGTAAAGATAAAATTCCAATAATAGACCAACATTAAATCGTGAAGATTGGATTTTATTTTTCTGAAAGTTGGATGAATACTATTCTATTCTATTCTATTCTATTCTATTCTATTCTATTCTATTCTATTCTATTCTATTCTATTCTATTAATTCTAGCTATAACTCTGATGCAGGAATGCATGTTGACTTTAACACATTTAAAGTCAAGCATGTACTTCTGTTATTTGCTGTGTCTACATCTGACTTACATTAATAGCATTTATGTTTTATATACCATAGTCTTAAGGGGGCTGAATTTCTGATCAGCTATTTCTCATCAGAACTTCATGGGCCCGATCCAATAACTCGTATTGATTCAAAACTTCCATTGATGTCAGTGTGAGTTTATGTGATCAATGGCTGTAAATATAAGCATTGTAGTTGTACTTTTCTTGGTCGAGTTGCTACGATGCATTTCCACTGATTTAAAGGAGAAGAATGACAGTAAATTTGATTTTCTGTTCCAGTAGTTGAATACACAGTGTAGTCCAAATCATGGTTAAAAAAATATTGATCCACTCTTTCACTGTTCCATGCTGTCATTTGTGACCTTTGGTGATGTAAATGGTTCCAAGGGAACAAAAGAAAAAGCATGGAAATTTGTTAATTGCTCTTTCCTCTTAGGACTAATAGAAATACACACTTATAAAATAGCTTAGTTTTGATGTTAAGTTCGGAAGATGCAGGTTTCTCTGTTGATGTGCGTATTTCCATGACTGTACCAATCAGAACGTTTTGGCCACTCATAACTTTCCCTTAGGAAAAGAGACAAGCTCTTGGATGATGGAGTATGTAGCTTGTGAGCATAAAAGGGGAAGCAACAGCTTTAATAAAAATAATCAGTGTTCCTGTTTTGTAAATGATACTGCCTTAAACAATTGTCAGCATCTTGATCTGATGAAATCCCAACATGTCTGAGAAGACAAGAGTTCTTCTTCAGTCATGGAAATGTCGGTAGCCCTCCATGCGGATCTAGCTAACAATCTGGGCCAGACAGCTTTCTTGGCAACTAACTTTGGTTTCAGGCTTTTAAAGAATTTAAAATGGAGTATTGTGATTCTGATTAGTAGAAGACAAGTTAGTTTCTTTAAAAATAGGATTAATTGCTCCAATCTCATCAGGTCTGTAATTTAACACTGAAGAGCAATGCTTTTGGCATATAGTGTTCTGGTTGAATTATACTTTAGATGGTAAACATCAAAAAACAAATTTTTTTTTTTATTTTTTTTTTTTTTGGCAAAACGGCAATGCTACCTAATGCTAGGCAGCTTGCAGTAGAGTAGATCTTAATGTACGTTGGAAAAGTCAAGTCCTTCTTTGGTGTGCCCACTGAGTTCATATGAAATGACCTTAGCAGCTATATTTTTCATCAAGGAGAAGACTAAATTAAATGATTAACTACATTTTTTTCTTTCATTTCTGGGATAACAAGTTACTTCTTGTCTTTGAGTTTGAGACTTAATTCAGAAACCTTTTTTAAAGATTAGATGCAACTCATATTGCAATGAATATATTTTTTTTTTGGTGAACATTTAACTTAAATAGATTATTTATTTTTTCCTTATTATATTTACTTTGGTCATTTCTTTAAAAGAGGAGAACTGCCTGTGTGTAGTCAGGTGTATCTGACAACTCTCTGCAAATGGAGGTGGTGCAGAAGCAAATGGCCACAGCAAAGAGACTTACAGGATTTGTTATGTTACGAAATTTTCCTACTATGCTGAAATGTCCCTTACACAGTTCAGTGCTGCTGTTACTGCTAAACACAATCAGATTGTTTTAAATTTCAGAAGAGGTTCTATAAACTGGGATTCATGTACTTTTGGGAACAACTTTATTACACTGCTGATTGTAATTGTGGCCCTGAATTTTCAGAAATGACTAATGTCTTATATCCCTTAAAAGAATGGGAGGGCAGTATAAGCTCTTCTTTTGATAAACTGGATGAGCTAACAGAATGGTTGGAAAGGTTTCACTTCATATACTATTTGATTAACAGCAAATATTTACAAAGTATATGTGTGTATTTTTTGTAGTTAAAGGTGCTCCGCGAAACTTAAGGATAACAGATGAAACTACTGATAGCTTTGTAGTTGGCTGGACTCCTGCTCCAGGAAATGTCCTACGGTACAGGCTTGTATATAGACCGCTTACTGGAGGAGAAAGGAGACAAGTGACTGTTTCAGCAAACGAAAGATCAACTACTCTGCAGAACTTGATCCAAGATACAAGATATGAAGTGTCTGTTATTCCTGAGTATCAGTCTGGACCTGGGAAATCGCTGAGTGGATATGCAAAAACTGATGAAGGTACGTGATCAATGCTGTGAGTGTAGTAAGCTTGAGCAAAACTCCCTGCATGCTGACACTCATACTGAAAAGAGAATAACCTATATTTGCCTTATGTATTGTATGAATTATAAAATTATTCAAGCCTAGTTGAGAGGTAATTTTAAGACAATATCATTTATCAAAATTATAATATTTAAAATACAGTCTGTTGAACCTGAAACACCTAATATGGCAAGGCACCTATGGTGAAGAATATACCTGTATGTTTAATTAATTGTCCTCATGATTCTTCATACTGTCAGTGGTACAATTTATATTTCTTTTCACCACATTCGGACCCTGTTTGCACTTTGTTCTCAATGGCTGGTAAGAAATGGATGAAAGATAATTTACTGGAGTTAACGCTGTAGCCTTTACTTGTATTAAAATGTATGATCCTTTGACACACGTCATGCCCTATTAAACAAAATCTGAAGAGTACTGAGACAGTACTGACGGTACTGACCACTGGTGAAACTTCACTGAGATTTTAAATATTAGAAACCAGAAAAACTATAATCAAAAAGAACTCTGTAGGAATGCATAATTTGTTGATTTCACATTTCTTTGGTGAGCTTTGACTTGATTCTGCAGACAGTGACTTCAACATGGATCTTGATGTGTTGAAGTTGAGCATATATTCAGGTGCTACTGTGTATGTGTTCCAAGATTAAGCCTAATTTGACAGAAAAAAATAGGAGCAAAAAGGCTTTATTAGGCATTTTTGCCTAAGTAGGTTGGGTATGGAATTGGTACAATCCTGAGCACGGTAAAGTTATACTGTAGCAGTGTCAGTGCAGGCTATTTGGGAATTATTTTTTTCAGCATTAAGTCTTATGTTGTGGTAACCTAAAAAACAAACCAAGAAATGAAGACTGCTTCAACTCATTTTCAACATCTTTTGACATGCGCAGTTCGAGGAAATCCAAGAAATTTGAGAGTTTCTGATGCTACAACATCAACAATGAAGCTGTCCTGGGGAGCCGCTCCTGGCAAAGTGCAGCAGTACTTTATAACATACACTCCGGTTGCAGGAGGTGAAACGAAGGAAGTGACTGTGAAAGGTGACACTACCTCTAAAGTGCTGAAAGGCTTAGACCAAGCCACTAGGTATGCATTGACTGTGTCTGCTTTGTACGCCTCTGGAGCGGGAGAAGCCCTTTCTGGAGAGGGAGAAACACTGGAAGGTAATTATTTATTGTTTCTGTGCAGTCATTCATTTATTTGATTCATGTTTAAGGTGTCTTAAAGCGTACTGTCTCCCTGAGTTTTCTGTAGAAGTAAATATAGGAATGGAAAATAGGCATAAAGGTATTCTCCTACTTCACGGGGATTTTCCAAAACTACTGTCCCTCAGAGAAAACAGTGGGGTCAAATTACTGGCTGTGACGGGGACTCTACCTGTATGTTTAACTAATTCTCCTCATGATTCTTCATACTGTTAGTGGTACAATTTATATTTCTTTTCACCACATTCAGACCCTGTTTGCACTTCATTCTCAATGACTGGTAAGAAATGGATGAAATATATAATTTACTGAAGTTAGCACTGTAGCCTTTACTTGTCTCTTGAAAAAGGTGTTGCCAGAAGCACCAACTGAAACTAACTGTACTCCCACACTAGCCTCAGTGAAATACTGTCTTATAGCTCTCAACTCCTGAGCAGTTTTAGTGACAGATTGTTCTTAATGTAACAAGATCAGTAAATGGGGTTAAAGTATTGCATTTATTTGAAAATTTGCAGGGTTTCTGCCCGCACTGAGACAGAAAGATGTTCAGGGACGATTTTTGTGTTAGTCTAGGCATAGGAATAATGAATCATATCCTGTTTTTAACAACTGCAAGGAAGAACCTGGAGAACTGAGCATTAACAGAATGCAGGAAGAGGAGAGGAGGCTGCTCTCACTCTGCCTTCAAGAGGAGAATTTCCCAGAATTCTCTGTGAGCATTCTCAGTGTCATCTGTTAATTGTCAGAGGGTAGGGAAAGCTGCCTCCTAGGCCATGAAAGGAAGTGTGATTGTGCTCTGTGCTGGTCAGGTATGTATTCCTAAAGTCTGGCAATGCAGCTGTGTAGGCACAGCGCTTGAAAACGTCTTACAGATGAATTCTATGGGATTAAAACTTGTCCATTGATGCTAATGGAGTTATAGTAGGGATATACTTGACTCCCAGTTTCTCTGTTAGATTAACGGCTTGTTTATGTCATAGGTTAGGAAACAAACAAGAAAACCTATTTTAAATAGGAAACTAAAATAAAAATGAATTGGTTCCAATGATTCACCAGTGTGCTGAATTTATCCCACTAAAATGTAGGCACTTATTCGCAGCATGGACTCTCTAGGATTCTTCTGTGATTGATGAAGAAAAATGGGTACTTCCAGAAGGCAGTAGTTATCTGAGATCTCATTTTTCCTTCAGAGTAATATTTCTCTCCTCACTGACTATAGAAGAAGCAACTGAGAGCTAGACACCAACTCCTTGCCTGCTCCATTACCTGTCTCAAACAATGATCCAATCTACCTATTTATTTACACTGTGACAGGGTGTAGTTGTCACAGAATCAGGCACCTTGCAATTCATGCTAAAAGTTCCCTAACTCCATCACTTCCACTACCCATGCAAGATCCAAACTGCTCCTTTTGTAGGAGAAAAGAACTTGTCTCATGCCCAGAACACTGCTGAGGTCCAGGAAAAGAAGAACACATAGCTGGATTCTTCCCATATCCCCCAGAAAAGCCAGAGATGATCAGGACTTGAAGAACTTCCCTGTTGATGTTGGTGCTGCCACTTTCTTTTTATGGTATTCTACCAGGTCTAACATTTTTTTGGAGGGAAGAGGGAGTGTAGGGATATAGGCCTTACTCAGTCTGGCAGATCTTGAATTCACATCTCTACATCCTTGCCAAGGGAAGTATAGATTAGATATTAGGAAAAAATTCTTCACAGAAAGTGTTGTAAAGCCCTGGAACAGGCTGCCTGGGGAAGTGATGGAGTCACCATTCATGGTGGTATCAAAGACGTGTAGATGTGGTGCTGAGGGACATGGTTTAGTGGTGACCTGGCAGTGCTGAGTTCATGGCAGGACTTGAAGGTTTCTTCCAACCAGAAATATTCTATGATTCTATGATCCCAGCAGATTCACAAGGCTGTAGTGTATGGTGGGCAAGAATCTCCATTACTCTTTCCCTTGAACCTTAGCCACTGTACATCCAGGAATGCAAATTTCACTCTCAGAAGAAGAGCAGACTGGATCCCAAGTGTACAGAGGAGCCTGACATTCCTGCCTTTTTGATCTGTGCTGTCAGTGTAAAGAGGCACAGTCTCAGTCTTCCTTTGCAAATCTTGAGAAGCTTCTTTCTCTCTGTTAAACAGACTGAATTGTCCACTTCCTTAACAAGATGCCTCAAATTTTAGTGAAGGCTTGACCAAGTAAACTGTTTACATTTAGTATAAAGGTTTTCATTGAGTGTCTTTGTAGTAAACACATGAGACACTCTTTATTAACATGGAGCTCTGGAGAGACCAAGTATGTTTCAAATTCATTAAATACGTTTAGCTTTTTACCCTGTCATAAAATTTGAACAATAGAAAAGTCTTTTAAGGCATTGCCTAGAGCTTTAGTTAAAACACTTTCTAAACAGAGAGAGCAGTGAATAAAATACAGCAGAATCATCAGAAAAACAGAATTAGGTTTCAAATAGAGACTGTCTTGTTCTTTCAATGCCTCCCACCCCTGCCCTGAGGGCTCTGATTCTGATTTGGACTTTCTGTAGTGAATTCTGCAGTAAATTGTCGATAAGAAGAAAAACATTCTGAAGTTTAGCTAAAGAGTCAAAGAATTTAAAAGGATCATTGGCTACAGCTCAGGAATGGGTTTATATGCAACCAGATGGAGTCTAAAATGGATGTTGCACTTAAAAAGAAGCATTCCTGTAAGAGATTTTACTCTTAAGTATCTGAATTAAAACCTTATGTAAGAAATTCTGTGACAGATGGTGTCTTGGGTTGCGTATGAATAAATGAGCATCCTGTCACTTAACTGAATTACTTTTTATTCAGTTCCCCAGCTGGGAGAAAACCAAATTAAAAATTATATTTACCATTTTGACAGGTATAGCTTTGTGACTCAAATGCATATTCTTTGAAGATTCAGCTGGATTTGAAAAACACTCCAAAAAAATTGCTCTTTGTATTGAAGCTGTTTATTAATTTTTCTTGGTTAGATAAAATGTTCCAAGAACATATACAGATGTCAGCCATTACTGGGTGATCAAAGGTAAATAATAGAATACAAATTTCTGTTTGCATGGCAGCAGAGGCCTATATCATGGTGTTTCCTCATGGAACATCCACGATGTATTTCAGTAATCAGCATGTCTGCAGTTTTATGGAGTAATAAAAATACTTGAATTAGGCCAAAACTCTTTGGACATGGTCCATAGATATTTTAAAAGACTCTCTGACTAATGATATGAAAGATTCTCAGACTATCTGTTGAACTACATATAAGACAATATTTTACTGTATGGTACTGTCTTACCTCATTGAAGGATAAAAAGATAAAACCTTTGAGGATAACCAGACAATTAATAATAAAAGAGTTGCAATTTTGCAGCTGAAAGGTAACATCCGAACTTCAATGCTTAATGTAGAAGTTTAGTTGAAAAAAGAAGTCATGCTGCCTGTGACACTAAAATAAAAATGGTTGGACTCGGCTGAAAAGTTACACATGTCGGTGAAGTGAATACTTGACTACTAGCTGAAATAACTTGTCTGACTGAGGCTGGGAATGAGACAGATCTTAACTCCTGGAGAAATAAACTTATCAACAGTAATGACAAAAAAGCTGTGAAAGGAAGCATAAAAAAGTGTTTAGTATTTCAGTTAGTTTTTCCGTGAGCCGTATTGTCTGAGAAACAAAATAGTGTGATGTGTGTTTTTCATTGCCAGCGGCACTGAAGTACTGAGCACTTAAGTATTTTTCTGTATCAGGAATCCCAGAAGGGCTTACTTGATGTCTTCACCAGATGAATTCTCATCAAACCTATTCAGTCAGTGATACCATAGCTGCTGACCACTTCAGGTCACCATATCAAGAACTAGGATTGAGGTGGCCTTTCAAACTGGGACAGTTGTTAGTTTATGGTATTGATATGTAGCCTGAGAGAAATCAGTCTGTGAGCAGTGAACATTTCAGCGCTAAGAGTAAAGTGAGAAAGAGGAGCTGGGTACAGTAGCTTGCCCAGCTATTGTATAGTCAAGTGTCAGGAAATGAAAAATCCAAGCTCTCAGATGTTTATGGAATTTTCCTGAGTCACTAAATGGTCCCCTGTGACTAAGGGTGCAGACAAACATTCTTACTGCCTTCAGTAATGATTTATTTTGCTCTGAGTGTGGTAGGCAGTTACTGGGCAGTTATTTATCTTAGTTGTTTCTTCAGCCTTCAGGAAAGAGAGAAAAACTAATAATTTTTTAGACTGCTCTAACATGATTTGCAAGAACATGTCTGCCCAGGCCTTCATTGAAGGTCCTTCAGTTATGTATGTTACCTCCAAAGTATTTTGGAGCAGTTACAAATTGGTCTTAGAAGCTCCTCCTCTTCCTCTGCTTTGCTCTGCAGGGCAGTTTTTCAATGTTTTGAAGTGGCTTGTTTGTTTCCAGATACTTGGGAAAATCAATCCACACAAACCCAGCAATCATTCTGTGTACTTGATATCATTTACTAGCTGGGTAATCTCTGCTCCTTTTGTTTTTCTTTTTGCTAAGTATATGCTTGCCCTTATTGTTTCTCTGTAGAAATAAAACAGAGCAGGCAAATACTCCCCCAAGTAACTGTAGGTAATCTTCTATAAACTGTTTGCATAGCTATCTGGTCCAGCTCAAAGAAAAACACATGCCAGAGGATCAGAATTTGATGAACTGTTCAGACAACATGGTAGTCTGGTAGTTTAGCAAATAGGTAGTCAGAAAATTACTCATTTCTGAGTGTGCTGTTCCATACCATACAGGTAATTGTTACTCAGAGAGAACGGGGTTTATTTTTTCTTTGTGTTTGTGGAGCAGGAAAAAAGAAACAATGGGTTTGCCTCTTTGTTGAAGGAATGTGTTTTCCTTCTTTAGTTATCGAGATTTTAGGAAATTTGTAAGACTCTGATCTTTTATACATCCTCCTTTGGTCACTGGCTGATTATGTCTGCAGTTACAAATTTCCATCCCGAGGTGAAAGTTCTGGAGCTTTATATTTCATACTGCATTAAACATAACTGCACATGCAAAATACGTGCTGTAGAAAACTCTCTCCTTTCATCCTCTCACTTTCAAAAGTGCATGGTGATCCATCACCAAGCAACTTTGATCGGAGCCTTACTATAAAGGTGCCATGGAAAAAATTTCCTCAGACACGTTTTGTTGGCTGTGATTCCCCTCAGCTTGCGCAAAGTTGCTGAAACTACTGATGTAAATTAAATTGGTGTGGGCTGCTATTTGCCGTGTGGTGGAACAAGACTTGTGACAACTGAGAGAACTAAAGGAGTTAGCACTGATGGTTATGTTTGATGATACTTAATACAGATTGAAGAACAAGCAAGAAAACCCACAGGAATGCCTTAGGGAAACGTCTCCCTCTTACCCCAAACACTCCAAACAAACCATTTGGCTTTCAATTCTTTAGAGGATCATAGGATCTTACCAAAATCATCACATACCAGAAATAAAATACGATGATACACATGGTGAGGGTGGTGAGTGTAAATGCAGCATATAGTGAGCAGTTTGTGAGAGCTACTGGTTTTCTAATCTGTTTTTTAATAAGAGTGATGGTTATAAGTCTGGCAAAAATCTGTTTTTCTGCCCAAAGGCATGCTGTCAGATGAAAAGAACATACTGTACATAAGCTGCTAAACAGATTAACTTTCATAATTTGCAGTTCTTTTAAAGGGAAACATTGCTAGATTAAGCAATCTACACAGAAATTTGTAATCCCAATGAATGTCTGAAGAGTTTGAAAGCTGCAGATCTGTTTTATGAATGTATTTTGGCTGGCAGTTATTTTTCAGAGCAGATTTAAGAATATTTCAATTACTGACTCTAAGCAGGGGAGTCATTACACTTTTAAGATACAAATTTCGGAAAAATTTAGAAAAAAGCGTTTCCGCCCCCCCCCGAGAAAAGATTCAGTGCCAGATACCCATCTTGCACTGAGAAATTTCAGCATATTTCCATTTGTATCAGTGAAGTTCCTAGCCTAGAAACCCTATGGATGTAAATGGACACAGTTCTTTTGAAATAAATGAGACTGCTAGTCTACTGTAGCAGAGATGTCAACTCATTTTATTTCTTACCTTCATACATTTTAGAATAACAAGAAGTGTGATGTATTATATTCAGGAGATAAATTTGAAAGATAGTTATGTCATAGCCTTTTCCCATTTAGAAAGAGAATCTTTATGTTTCAGTGATGTAGGGCCAAATCCTGCTATCCCATTTGATAGGTAGCTCTTTGTGTTGTAGGAACTGGGCTGTAATAAAGCAGTATCTTAAAAATGTTGCCATGGCTGAGTCCCTTTTCAGTTTTAAGTTATTTTCTGTTATATGCATTTCTTAAAGCTTAGGTTTGGGGATTTGGGGATAGGGCTTTTTTTTTTTTTAGGTCAGAAAATGTATAGTAGCTCTTTGGTAAAGAAATGATTAATTTTTGCTGTTTCTATAGTAACATAAGAATGCTTTAGAAATGAATGACCTCCTACAGGCAGAATAGTACAGATTCAAGTGACATTTTCTTACAAAGAGGTTTTTAGCACATTACGGAGACTTTACGTAATGTTCAGACTGAGCAGTACTGCTTCTGTCCTCAGAGAAACAAGGGCTCGGTGTCCTCAGGAGATTTAGTGCTGTTTCATGCATTTTTGAAATTATGCATTCCAAGATATTTGAGTCTGAGATTTGAAATGGACTTTTGATAATCTGTGGAAAATTATCTCAGTTTTACACAGGAAATGAAATATATTTCAGAAAAAAATTATCACAGGAGAAAGTTGAATGAATAATAAAAGAATATTTCTAGACAATTGAGAGTAGTGTTAACTGATTAACTCTTGGAAAAGACATATGAATTCCTCTTGGCTTTATCCTAGAACAGTGATTCAGGAGTGCTTTGACCAAAGTCTCTCTGGTTTGGGTCAGAACTCTCCTGGTTTGCATCTTGTCACCTTTCTGCTTTCCCAGTAGCAGAAGAGCATGAAAACGGCTCTAAGAGAGTCAAGTGAGCACTCCCTTTGTGTCCTTGTCTCTCCCCTACACCATGTCTGCATTCCCTCCCTATATGCCTAAGGGATGATACTCAGAAATAGCCAACTACTGCGGATACCTCATCCCTGGAAGTAATTAATACCAATCTGGATGAGGCTCTGAGCAACCTGGTATAATGGGAGGTGTCCCTGACTGTGGCACGGGGGTTGGAACTAGATGATCTTTAAGGGCCCTTCCAATTCAAGTCATTCTATGATTCTTTGGTACTTTGTGGCTTGGAGGGAAGGATATCAGCCAACCAAAGTGACTGGCTCCTCCAGTGCTGAGGAAAGCTTAACCATTAGAGTTAAACCTTAAAGTGATTGTGCTACCAGCTCATCTGATGCATGTGCTTGGATCTTTGGCTGCAGTGGCCTAGCCTGCTGACTTAATGCAATACTCCTGACATATCCCATTGGTAAACAAGACAGGACTCAGATCATAAAATTTTTGTTTGTCTGCAAGAGAAGGCTCATTTATCTGGTTGATTCTGACCTTTTAGGATGCTGGCTTAGATAAATCCTATGTTTAACTTAAATGGAACATGGCTTTGTATGAAACTTATTCCTGCAGGTTGATTTTGAAAGCTGTTTTTAAGAGCACACAGAGAAAATTGTTTAAACTTTGGGCCCAAACTGCATGTACAACTCCCACAGAAATCAGCTGGAGTTGTGTAAACATTTCTGAGGGGAAAGGCCATTTGGTTTTTATTGATGTCAACATTTTAATTTTAGCTGATTCACAGTCTTGTGTTCAATAACAACAGTGATTACCAGAGAGCTATGGAAAGTGAGCCAAGTGGACACAGGGAAACTGCTTTAATATTATATAGTGTCTCTGGCATACTGTTGTGGAAAAACTCAACTGTGGAAACTGGACAGTGCAGAAGTCAAGAATTGGGTGTAAAAGCACCTGACTGAAAGTTACCAAGTTAATTTTTGAGGAGTGTATCAGCACTGAGTGATAGTAGAGCTGTACAAGGGACTGTAGGCAGACCAGCTTCTGAGCTCAAGACCGCTGAAGAGAATCTTATGGCCTGGAACTGGTGACTGGCTTGCTTGCCCAGGCAGGGGTTTGACCAGTCTGTGCAAGCACTTTGTTTTTCTGTGTACGTACTCACCATGGCTTACAGCTGAGTTTACACCAGTTGCTTTGGTGCTCCAGAACATCATAGGACTAATACCTGTTTGGGTATAATTTTCAAAACCCAACAGCTTCCTCACTTGCTGATAACTTGGGGGCTGTATAAGCATACTTTAGCTTCCATTTCCAGTCAGGAAAAAGCAGGAGTCTTTTGACCAAGCACTTACAAGCCAGTCAGTCAGCACTTTACTTTCTTACAGTGTGCATTGTCTTTCCATGCTCCTTATTCTTCCTGTTTAAACAAGCAAGGGCAAGAAGCAGGTGTACAAAAAGCATTTCTGAACACATGGGCCAAGGAACAGAATGATTGCTTAGGTGTTACAGTTGTAGGTGGTGGTTTTTCTTTTTTGTGTGTGAAACATAGACAGACTAACTACGTATTTTGGTTTAATCTGAGGGAAAAATATCTCATAGGTCTAACTGCATGTTTAACTACATTATACTAGTGTTATTGCAAAGCATAAATATGTTTCTTGACTCTGAGTTTAGCAGCTCAGGTAATACTGGAGGGAATCTTCGTAATTTAAGACTTTCAGTTGGACTGCATCTTAACCACAGCTGTTCCCCTAATACAAAAACACGCATGGGAGATCCAGTGAGGCAGAGGAAAGCTGTCAGTGAACTTCCACCTCACACATGAGGTGCAAATCAAGTTAGTGTGTTATGTTAAAGAAATGTTCTCAGTTGCAATGTAACATATAAAAACTCTAATTTCCCTTAGTAGGTAAGTTGGCTTGTCAGCAGTTTCCAACTATTTGAAGTAAAAAATTTCCATTTAGTTCTAGCGGTTTGGTAGAAGTCCCAGTCCCTTTTCTCTCTCTTACCTTGCCTTATAAAAACCATCTAGTTTCAAAGAATGTTTCTTTCAGAAACAACATATTACAGTTACTGGTGTTCATTACGGTCCATTCCAAACAAATTATTTTCCTCTGTTATTTAATGACCTCAATAATGACTTAATCAATAACAGTTTTAAATATGCAGTTATTTTTGCAGTGTTTCCAACATGTATCATTAACTGTAGTGTCCAAGAGTAGACTTGCAGAAATTGTGCTGTGGTAGCAGATACTTTAATGCTGAAATCATGTTGTGGCAGAGCCGTGTTTTAAAGTAGCCAAAATAGAGTGACTTGTATATTTATATTACATTAAAATATGGAAAGAAAGGTTTTTATTGTGAGACATCTGTGCATTCTATCAAGTTAGGTTTTCCATATTTTTTCCATTTGGATTGCCTTAATATTTTTTTTATTGTATGAAAAAGCCAAGATTTGGGAGTAGAGCTTAAGAGCAGACAGAAAAATTGGTGTAATTTACTTTTGAAGGCAAATCTTTCTTTCAAGCTTCCAGGAAAATTGATCTTTGGAGTTTAGATTCTACCCTGGCTTTCATTTAATGCAGTCAGTGAATTCAGTGGGATGTGAAGCATGAGCTGAATTAGGCCTTTTCACTGTAACTTTTTCACTATATGCAACTCCTGTTGTTGTGAATGGATAAACAAGTGAACTTTACCAAGACCTCTGTATCTTAACCTGTTTTTGAGGAGAAGATGCCATAAATTGTAGTGATTTATGTTGTGAGGCAAAAAATTGGTCTGAGAGTAAAATTGTAATAACTGATTCAGAATTGGGATGGAAAAAAGAATTGTCTCTAGAAAAAGATGTGATTGGGTGTCCCAAGACTGTGAATTAAAATCAGAAAAATCCCGTAACACAAAGGAATTCTATTACACGCTCTACTAGCTATATTTGAGTCAGCTTTGTGATTGGAGTGGTACTCTGATTCTATAATCTGTGTAGTTGATGAATCTTTATTATACTGTAAGTGTTGTTTTCAGATAGTTTGATATTGCTTTCCAGTCATCATTAAGTCAAGCGTGATTATTTGGCTCAGTTTTAATGAAGTTGTGCCGGCAGTGAGGTATTTCCAAGAAGCAGCTTTCTACAGGTGGTCCCATTTGCTCCAGTGGGATTATGTTTTGAAATGTTGTCTATTTGCAGTTGAAGAGAAAGACAAATAATATGAAAAGTGAAAGCACAGTATATGACTTTGAGCAACTTGTTGCTTAGTCTCGGACTGAAACTGGTTCAGGCTTCTGAAAACAGTGAGGCCTATTCTTGCAGTGAGCCTAAGCAGTGGAAGTTGGATAGGTACTGAATTTCTCTGTGTTCAAAGAATTCTGAATCTGGTACTGCGTCTCCTGTGGATACAGGGATCTATTTTTAACAGTGCAGGTAGAACTTAACTGTGATGCCATGAGGCCACCTCAAGTGTTTAAGTGGTCTTGCTAAGCAGTCTCAGAAATGTCCTGTACAGTGAGAATGGCCACAGAGAATACACAGCAAAGAATTGAGTGCTTCTGTGTGTATCTGGATCTGGTTTCGCAGATCCCTTTTGCAGATTTTTCTACAGTGAAACCATTGCATTAAACTCGGCAGTTGGCGCTCCTTTCCTGCCATCAAAAGCCAGCCACTGCAATAGGAAAATTGAACATATGTTATAAATGTATGTTAAACATTAAGCAGAGGCACTCCTTTCACTACATCGCTTTAGACCAAAGAGCTCCATTTTTAAGCAGTGGAATTACTCTGGTGTGTTAGGTGAGACTCACACATTCAGCCGACAACTGAATTTCACAGATTAAAGAAGTGTTTCCTTTGTTCCAAGCCAGCTGGATCAAACTGGAGGAAGGAAAGAGGTACAAGGCTTAGGAATGGAAAGATGGAGACTGTTTTCTACTGTAAGTGCAGCATGAAGTAAGCATGCTGCAAATTAGTTGTAATCATAAAATGAAATAGCTGATGGATCTGGTAAGCGGTAGTCTGGAAGATAAGCATAGTACTATTAAACAAGAAGATAAGGTCAGAGAATGGACTGTTCACTCGGGTAAAAGTCTCCTTCCTTTACCCTCTGAGAAAAAAGTTACACACATAAGGATGAAGATGAATGAATAAAACAAATTTATTTCAGCATTAAAAAGTACTTAAATGAGTTGCAGCACATTGACTTCTATCCAAGTCTTTGATTAATGCCATTTTAATTTTGCATATTCTAAAGCATTACTGCTAAGTATCTTCCATGATGAGGGATAGGATCATTCATAATCTAAAGTCAGTGGGATTTTTTGTTTAAAAATCCACCCATTTTCATCTGGAACTACAAATGTATGTTATTGAAGCCAATATTGATGAGAAAAGTTTGATTTTGCACTTACGATCATTTTACTTTTCCATTTCTATTTTGCTAAATTTTGTATTTGTGTTCTAGAGACAATCTGCTGTTTTCTTTCTTACAGAACGTGGTTCACCACGTAATTTGGTTACCACGGACATAACTGACACTACCGTTGGTTTATCATGGACACCAGCTCCAGGAGCAGTTAATGATTATAGGATAGTATGGAAATCACTTTATGATGATACGATGGGAGAAAAGAGAGTCCCGGGAAATACAGTGGATGCTGTGCTAGAAGGCTTGGAGCCAGAGACTAAATACAGGATTTCAGTATATGCAACCTACAGCAGTGGAGAAGGAGACCCTGTAGAAGGAGAGGCTTTTACTGATGGTGAGTGTAGTACAACATTACCACCATTTGTAGCATTGTATTCTTGATGAAATTATTGTATTTTAAAGATGATGAACCTTATTTTTCTTCACCTTTTTTTCCTGAAAAGTTCCCCTGAACCAAAATATCACCTCAGATCAGTCAATTCTGGCTTTTTGTTTCACCATAAAAAAAAAAAAAATCTCTTCTTTGTCATATAAGCTTGCATTCAATATGAATTACTTTCAATGTAAGATGTGATTTTATCTGCAAATTACTCTGAATCCAGCCTTTCATAGGTTTGGTGTAACTGATGGAAATCAGGTAATGGATAGAGGAAGGATGGGGTAAATTCCCACAAAATCAATTAATTTCCTTTCCAAGTTATTACCCTTCTCAGTCTTCACAGGCCTCAAACTGAGGCTTACGGGGTGATTTTGAGGGTTGTTATTTACATTTCTTGAGGCTCTTTTTTTTTTTGTTATTTGTTAAACGTTATGTGGTATTAGTCAAAGCAGGCTCAAGCCTTTCCTGCAGTGTAGGCAAAGTGAAAAACACTGAGAACTCAGGAATAGCGTGTTGCTTTATAGCAAGAACTGGCAAGTAGAGGAGCTAAAATGAATGAAGAGATGCCCTGGATCAGCCTTGATGTTTCTGTTGTTTGCCTAAAGGGGCCATGTGAAGAAGAAGCCTGAGGGAGTGCTCTGGCGAGCATCATGTGTGTTTACATGTTCTTGTACTCTTTCCTAAGCATTTGTTTTGACTACTGGTGGAGACAGGCTGCTGAACTACTTTAACCTTTGTCCTTGACCCAGTATAGTTGCTCTTAAGATCTCACAAGAGTAGTGATTGCTGCCTTGGTAAAAACTGAGTCCTCAGAGTCAAAGCAGACAAGTATCCCATATCTTCCCTCTTTCTTCAAGAACAGCATCACAGCTGTCCTGCCTTTCCCAGGTTAAGTAGACAGCTTAGCTATATCATTTGTTACTGCTTTCAATGTGCTGTCTGAGGGCGCTTGCTGTCAGGACTATCAATAGGCCCAGACCTGAGATTAACTACCGTTGCATCGTTTTGATACAAACACAATTAGAATTTTTCAGTTCCTAGGACTGGGAGAGGATGTTGTAGCCTGCAAAGCCTACTATGTGATGAAATACTGAGTGATTCTGGCATGCCAAGAAGGTTCAGTTTTGCCAAAACCTAGATGGCTTATTCCGACTGACAGCCAGCATTACATACCTTTCAGTTCACTTCAGATCATTTGTAACAGTTGTACAGTTTGGAAAATATCTCTTAGAAGCTGAATGCTGCAATTTGTAGAGAAAATGCTTTATTAGTCAGTGTGCTTATTTCAGCACGTATACTATCCTGCAAATTGTAGTGAGTGGTTTTCCGAGCATTTGGAAAGCCACTCACCACAATTTGCAGGGTAGATTTTATGGAGCCCAACACCCAGTAGTTTAGGTATTTACCAGTACCTTATCAAAGCTTATTAACGTGAGGCTTAGAAAATCTTAACTCTATAGACATTTTGTTCATAAAAAGCAATGGCTTTGTAATTTATCACTTTCATTTGAGAGTGATGACAACATTATTTAACAGAGTACTGAGAAGTGTGACTAAATAAAACTCCCAGTTATGCTGTGTCATTGTGTAATTTATACCTCCTCCTTTTTTTCTCTACAGTGGAAAGCCCACTTACGTTTGTTTAGTCCATTACAATTAAAAAATAATTTAACAATGGCCTATGAGTTTCCCCTATGCCTTACCCACAATCTAATTCTGTAATTTTAAAAAGGTCATTTTATTTCTTAGTACAGAGGACAAATATTGTAGGTATGCATTGAATATATCTCTATGTGACAAAATAAATATTTATCTGTATTTTTACACTGAAAAGTGTCACAAAATGCCAGGACTGTGACAGTGGACAACGAGACAGAAAATACAATGAGAGTTAGATGGCAGCCTTCACCCGGGAAAGTCTTGTCTTACCGTGTGTACTACCGACCACGCAGTGGAGGGAGACAGATGTTTGGTAGAGTAAATGCTCCTGCTACAAGCATTGTGCTAAAGCGACTTAAGCCACGAACGACATATGATCTCAGTGTTGTTCCAATTTATGATTTTGGACAAGGAAAATCAAGAAAAGCAGAAGGAACAACAGGTATGTATCCCAAGCTTGTACAGGATTTGCTAATTAAAGTTTTATGCTTGGTATTAGTAATCATGATACATAGAAAAGTATGATGGAGTCTGCCTAGATCATGAACTGACAGGCGAATTGAAGAAAATGTTGGAAGTTAAGAAGAGAGTTTGATTTGTTGGAAATTTCATTAACTTCATAGCCTGAGCACAGCTTTTTACTGTTGAGATTGAGCGTGTAAATATGGTATAAAATCTATTTGAAAACACTGAGCTTGTTTAGAAATCAGATGTTCAAAACAAGGAATTTTGTGAGGAAGAGTGTATCAACAGAATACTTAAGTGTTGTCACTTGTTTCATGATTTACCTTTTGGTCTTTGGTATTGATTAAAGAGCTACCCAGAATCCTGTTACTTAGTTTTGTCTTTTTTTTTTTGGCCACCATATTTTCTGTTGGAAACCTGAGGTAATAAAAAGGGATAGTAGATGACTTGAAGAGTCATCAGTGGAAGCCTCACCTCAGAGACCATGACCTTTTGGACAAGCTGTTTTCTGTCTCACAAGCTGAAACTCTAAGACATTTATTAAGTCCTGCTGAGGGAATTTTTGTGGTAAAAGCAAAACTGATTTTCTTCCATGTCTGTAGTATGTATCTGATCGTGGTCTTTTATTTTTTAAGGAAATGTTCTCTTGATATCCAGATCAAATCAGCCACATTTAGAGTCAGTTTTCTGCTTCCATAGATAGAGAGCCATTACCCAAAGAGCAATTGTTTTCCAAGTGTTTCTGTCTATGTGGGCCTAGTGCCATTCTGCAAGGTACCCTGTAAATACTTCCTGCCGTTCTCTGTCCTCGGAATATATGTCGTATTGAATGATGACAGGAAGAAACAAGTCTCCTAACAGTGGAGATACCAACACCTCAGTTATTGGAAGAAGATTTGTTTTTAAATGTAAATATGGTTGATGTAGAGGCATCATGAAAAATTGATCAGTTCTTGATCAACACAAAGTTTTTCAATCTTGAAAATTATACTGAGATAAATCTCAGATCATCAGGCTGCTTTTGATTTTTGACCTGTTCATCTTGATACGGATGTGCAGAGGCTGCTTTCAGTGTAAATAGTTGTGGCGGCAATCCCTCTTTGGAAGCAAGTGGATCCTAAGTGATCTTGTTAGTTGAAGCTGTCATGGTAATTCAGGAGATGAGAAAGAGAGGCTGTATTTTTCCTTGTGATGAGTGGGAGTGTATCTACTGTTTCTCAGCAGAATTTACTATCTGAGGACGTTTATGATCTTTCAGCTACATTTAGGCAATCGCATAGGCGTAGGGTTGACAAACATTTTTTTTTTTTTCCCCTTCAGCTTTTCATTCCAAAGCTGTAGTGGTGACTTTCTGTTCACTCTTAATTCCCAGTTTTGCAAATTTGAGATTACACTGCTGCAGTATTTTCTACAACTGCACTTTAGATTTACACAACAGCAAAAATCATGCAGAAGCTAACAGCAGACCTGTTAACCACTCTGTCTGTGAGCACTGATCTTCACTGGGTAGCTGTTAGTCTTCAGAGGAAGTTACTCTTGACCTAAAAACCTCAAGCTGTTTGGCCGGCACTCCTCTGGAGAATTATTTTTTGACATACTGCCACACCTGTGAGTGGTGAAGTTGCTTGAGCTGCCAGACCCTGAGCCTGCGAAGGGAGAGGACTGTTGGCAGGACCTTTCCTATGAAATGATTTTTACTTCCACCCTCTCCATACTTTGACCTCTGGTAGTTAGAGCTCTGAAGAAGAAGCAGCTTGAGAAGTGATATTGGTAACTGAGTACTGACTGAGTGTTACTTATGCCTACAGTAATTGCTGATTTTTCCATTGTTGATTTGAGAGGAAGCTGCTTCCATTTCTTTCTTTTGGTCTATATGGCACACCTACTGGTTGAGCCACTTAAAAGAGAGGACTAGTCTAAGTGGGTCATTTGGTCTTTCTCTGCAATCAATAGAGAGAAAAAACTGATGATGGTTAGACCGCCTATTGTCAGCATTTATTTTAAGAGCAGATGGATGTTTAAGACAGGCAAGATAAATTGCTATCTATTCCTCAGTCCACTGACTGAAGAGGGAGCTTTGATAAAAAATTTAGCCCACATACCTATTGGTTAGATAGCTAAAATTAAGTGAAGTGATTCTTATCCTTCTCCTTGCCATACTTGTCTTTATGTCAAAGGAAAGACACAAAGCATTTAGAACTGCCACTAATACTGAATTTGCGTATGGATTTTTACATAAAAGCGTACTTGTTGATTTTTTCCGTAAACAGACCTGATATAAACCCTTTTTTTCCCATCATTGCAGCCTCTCCCTTTAAGCCACCTCGAAACCTGAAAACTTCTGATTCAACTATGTCAAGTTTCCGAGTAACCTGGGAGCCAGCCCCAGGGCGAGTGAAGGGGTACAAAGTAACTTTCCACCCCACCGAAGATGACGGCAGTCTTGGAGAATTAATAGTGGGGCCATATGACAGCACAGTGGTATTGGAGGAGCTTAGGTATGGATTTAGTATATATGGTAAAATATGGTATAATTTATGTCTTTTTAAAAAAGAAAACCAGAAACTTTAGCTTGGGGTTTTGTTTAATCATGATCTAGGATTGAAACATCTGGAAAAATCTTGTTATGTTGTCTCTGAAAGGCACCTAGCAGGGCTCTTTCTGAGATTATTTATTCTCATCACTCATGGTGTTCTCACAGGAACTGAAGGAGGCAAAGATGTGGGCAGAGGATGTGTTCTGCGTTTTCATATGAGAAAGCTAATGCGATACTGAAGGAAGTTGGGATTTCTTAAGTTTCCTTTCAAAAGTTCATTACCTCATGTTTGTTAAAAAGGACTTAGTTTAGTTCTTGATTCATTTTCTCAGAGGCTTGGATTTGTGAAGTAGACTTCAGACCATGTCAAAATCTGTTGTGCAAATATACTAAATAAATACATTAAAAATAGAATCATGAAAGGTCCTAGAATCATAGAATGATTTGGGTTGGAAGAGACCTTAAAGATCATATGGTTCCACTATTTGCCGTTAGTGAAGTCATGCTGGTTGTCATCTATCACCTCCTTATTTTGCATTGTTTCTGGGAGGATCTGCTCCATGATCTTGCTGGGCTCAGAGGTGAGACTGACTGGTCTGTAGTTCTTCAGGCCTTCCTTTTTTTCCCTTTTTAAAAATGGGGGTGATGTTTCCCCTTTTCCAGTCAGTGGCAAGTTCACCAGACTGCCATGATTTCTCAAATATGATGGATAGTGGCTGAGGAGCTTCATCCATCAGTTCTCGCAGGACCTGCGGATGCATCTCCTCAGGTCACATGGACTTCACATTCCTTAGATGGTCTTGAATCTGGTTCTCTCCTACAGTGGCTGATTCTTAATTCTTTCAGTCTCTACCTTTATCTTCTGTGGCTTGGGTGATGTGACTGGAGCACTTGCCAGTGAAGAATGAGGCTAAAAAGTCCTAGAGTATCTCAGCCTTCTCCGTATCCTGGAGAAGGGGGCCCATATTTTACCTAGTCTTCCTTTTATCACTGATGTACCTCTAGAAGCTTTTCTTGTTGCTGTTGACATCCTTAGCCAGATTTAATTCTATCAGGCCTTTGGCTTTCCTAACCTGATCCCTAGCTGTGTAGACAATTTCTCTGTATTCCTCTCAGGCTATCTGTCCTTTCTTCTGCCTTCTGTAAGCTTTCTTTTTTTCGTGTTTGATTTTGTTCAGGAGCTCCTTGTTCATCTATGCAGGCCTTCTAGCGTTTTTGTCTGACTTCTTTGTTGGGATGCATCATTCTTGAGCTTTAAGTCTTAAATCATTTGAATGAAGAAGACTATAAATTTAAGTATAGAATCTAGAATCTGTTGAACTAAACTGTTGAAATTTCACTGTTTCGTGGAAGAGCTTGTCTTTGGGCTTCACATTGTAGCACCTTCTTTTCCATGGGTTTTTTTTTTCTGTGAGAATTTTGTAAGTGAATAGTGAACATTTATCTAGCCAAGTGATTTAAGTTACAGTACATTTGTTTAACTATTGCAGGGCAGGAACTACCTATAAGGTAAATGTTTTTGGGATGTTTGAAGGAGGAGAGAGCAGCCCCCTGGTTGGACAAGAGATGACCACCCTTTCGGATACTACTTCAGAGCCATTTTTATCTAGAGGTAAACATGATTGAATTGAAGAAAAGGCAGTCTTGGGTTTTGGATAAAAACAGAAGACTGAAAGTTTACTGGCTTTTCCTTACCATTTTTCCTACATATATGAACATTTCTTTACAGGATTCAGTATATTCCCTACCCTGGTGACATAGCCCTGGTCTGAAATGACCACTAAATATGCCCCAGTTCAGTATTCTAGTCCTCTGCACCCTTTAGATGATCTTACAAAGATGATAACTCGGGCAACCCATGCTTTACTGATTACTCAAAGCCATCTGCATTGCATTTTCAAGCCGTCCACATCTGTGTTAAATCACATAAGATCAAATTCTTGAATAGAGATCGTAGCTCATCTACAGGGGTGTTCACAGGAGTAGAACAAGGAATTTTAAGCAGATCTTTAAGCTTGTCCTTATAAGGTGACTTTTAAGACAAAGATAATATAATGAACAAAGATCTGATAGTTGTGAATGTCCCAGTGTTATTGTGTATTATTTAAATTTATATTCAACATAACCATTGTTTAGCTCTTAGATTTTTTAATTTTATTTATTTTTTTTTCACTATATAAGGAGGAGATTTATTTATGAAATGAAATTCCTGACTGTTCCCCAGTATTTGTTTGGGAGTTTCTCCCTGTGTACCTAAACCTTCCAGTCAGAGTGTCTATGAATGCTATCATAGCAGCTCCCTTGGTGTGGTTAACGGGCCTCGGCATGGTAACAGTTGTGTCCACCATACTCTCAAGCAACAGTGGATGAACAGTGGAAGAGAGTTTCAGGGATCAGTCCTCCTTCATGGAAAGCATAAAGAAGCAGGTCTTTGCTTTGTGATAGCCAAGTATACATGTAGAAGTAAAGAATTTTCTCCTCTGCCATTTCAAGGCTTACAGAATCATCAGAGAAATTTTGGTGAGGAGAAATTACCTAACTGCAAAGGTCTGTCAGAGTTAAATAGAGAAAAAAATTTTCTGACCGTTGACTGTATATTCTTTTTGCTTAACCTCTTTGATACCTTGTTTGCACACTAGACTGTGTAAAAAATACCTTGTGTAACTTTACTGACAGCATTTTTAGAAACTTCTTAATTAGTTGCTGTCCCACTCCATCTAGTACAGAAGGGTAGAACTGAGAAAAACTCATGCCATCAGTGACATTAGAGTAAAGGTATAATAAGTCTGGCAGAAAAATAATTGCACCAAAAGTGGTTTGCTATTTTTTATTATGGCAGCTGTCATTTCTGTCTTCAGTGTTACATACTTGAAGCTAATTCGTTTTATTAATGCATGGATTTAAGTCATGGTTAATATGAGAAATGAGTTTTATATCTGGGACTGTAAATGTAACAGTACATTATTTATTAATAGAGGAAAGGAAATCACTCTAGGTCTGGTGCCTTTGCTGGAATTTTCCATGTGGGGAACTATGGTAGTTGGAAGAAAAATAAAAGTAAAAATAATTTAGTATTTATATTGTACATGAAGCTAACTTTAACTTCCATATCAAAGTTATGCATGCAATTTTTTGAACTAACATGGTCTTACTTAAACCGTACTCCCACTGATTTTATTGTCCTGACTAAAGACTAGATCTATATTTTCTATGCAGAAGAGGATCATGCTTTTAATCCCCAGGTACATGGAATAGTTATATTCATGAGTCTACAGTATTGGATCAATTATGTGGAACATGTATGAAATCACAATATCTTTCAACTGTGCTGAGTGTGGCTGATTTTTCTCAATGGGATTTCTTCCATATAAAGACCAGAAGCTCTGATGGCAGGAAACCAGAAAATTTGCAGCTGGTAACACAATCTACAGGAAAAGAGAGAGACCAAGGATTTTAAATTTGTTTTTAATGACTGTGGATAAAATTATTGTGCCTTTCTGTTTTGTATAAATATTTTGTGATTTTCCCTGTGACAAAAACAATATGATGCATATTTGATTCTGTAATTTGTGAAATGAAGATATCTGAAAAAACTTCCTACCTTTTCAGAACATTGCAAGCTTTATATAAATGTTTGCTCTTGTCCCCTCTCTATCTCTTGACCTGTGTTTATGCTTGTGTATCTTCTCTAAATTGTGTTCTTTCTTTCCTGTATGTGCAAGCTTCTATACCACCTGTATTATCATGTAGTTTTCCCCTGAAAATTCACAAATCCTATTTATATGAAAGTGGTTGTAATATATGCTATTAATTCTAACTATTACATAGTCAAAAATGAAGCAGTAGTCTAGCTATCCACGACAGACTAAAATACTGTAAATTTGGATAATCTGATAATGCTCACTGCCATGTCAATGGTTAGTTTAGTAGCATTTTACAAAACTTCTGAAATCAAGTTATCAACCATCTTTAAAGACCAAAACAGATAACGACATGGCAATAGAGAAGAGCACTGGCCTTGACATTTGCAAAGGCTTATTTATAACAGGAAGCATACATGAAGAAATTTGTACAACTTTTGCCATGGAACCAGTGACTTAGTGTGAATAACGCTCACAAATAGATCATACTTGACAGAGTGCCAGTGAATAAAACTAGAGCTGGTTTGGAAGCTAACTTATGACATATGTCATATAAAAGGATGGGGAAAGAAAGCTATCATGCTAAGACTATGTTTTTTCTAGTTGAAAGCTATCATGCTAAGGTTATATTTTTCTGGTTGACATGGCAGGTTTAGAATGTAGAACCAGAGCAGAAGCTGATATTGTGCTGCTGGTGGATGGCTCATGGAGTATCGGGCGGCCAAATTTTAAAACTATCAGGAGTTTCATTTCCCGTATTGTTGAAGTTTTTGATATTGGTCCTGACAAAGTACAGATTGGTAAGTCCTCATATGCTGGAGGGAAAATGAGGTGTAATTGCTACACAGACATATAACAGCTGAGTAACGATGGGTTTTATTCCAGGTCTTGCACAGTACAGTGGAGATCCCAGGACAGAATGGAATCTCAATGCTTACCGAACCAAACAGTCTTTGTTAGAGGCTGTAGCCAATTTACCATACAAAGGCGGCAATACTCTAACAGGTATGTCACACTGCACACAGGATTTCCCTTAAGATCCAGTAATAATAATTCTAGTAGTTGGCCCCAGTATTGTTCAGCGAACTTGAATTTTTCCATGATGAAAGGGCCTTACAGTATGTTTAGAAGAGAACATGCATAACATAGCTATATATAAACTCAGTGGAAGTCTGCAGAAATATGATGGAGGAGAGTTTGGGTGATGAAGACCTCAGGTTGCTGTTGAGCCTATGAGAGGAAGAAAAGGCAGTTCAGTTAGGATGAAGACAAGGTGAGGACCAAGAAGGGAGGCTAGAGGAGATTAGGCAGGAGGATGATGCATAAAAGGTGAGATATTAGAGAGTTTGAGAGGGTTGAAATAGTATCAGTTCCTCATGTCTAGATGATAGACTGAAACTAGATTCTCAAAGGAAGTAAATTACGGAATTATGTTATCATAGTGAAACAACTAGGATGAAATACTCTCCATTACCATGACTATTACATGGAAATAGTTTATAGTGATGGTTACCTTCTTTTTATCATACTAGGAATGGCCTTGGATTTCATCTTAAAAAACAACTTCAAACAAGATGCAGGCTTAAGGCCCAGAGCTCGCAAAATTGGTGTTCTTATCACTGATGGCAAATCACAAGATGATGTAGTCACGCCTTCAAGACGACTCAGAGATGAGGGAGTAGAACTTTATGCAATTGGTAGGTATTGTATGAAGCAAACTTGGTCTGTACCAATGCCCTCCTACCCATCTGCTAAATGCACAGAGAAGTGGCCACATACATAAGTATCTAAAACGATATTCAAAGAATATGTTTAGGGACTTAAATTCATGGCATTATGTTTTATGGCCATGTTTTCTAACAAGCTTTGTTTTCCTCTCTTCTCTTTAGGTATTAAAAATGCAGATGAAAATGAATTGAAGCAGATTGCAACAGATCCAGATGACATCCATGCTTACAATGTTGCAGACTTCTCCTTCCTGGCTAACATCGTTGATGATGTAACCACAAATCTCTGTAACAGTGTGAAAGGTCCAGGTACATCACACTTTCAGTCTAATTCATCGTTATTCCATTTATGTGTTTGCACTGCTAATTCCTTTTTATTACTTACTGGGAATATGTATAGCCTTGGGCTATTTTTTCAGCTGCTGGTGTGAGGAAGTTGTGCAGACCACCTGGACTACCCTGCAGGGATTCTTCCTTTCCTTTCAACAATGACTGTGTTATACCTAACACAGCGTGACATGGCTGGACATGCCTTCTTTTCTCCCAGAGTCAGGAAGTGTGTTGCTCACTGTGTCACCTTTTTGCTCATTGTGGCAGGTTCTTTGATGGTACTCATCCAATAAAAAACAATTCAGCAACCCTGCTTTTTTCAAGTGTTAATGTGTGACAGCCCAAAAGCAAAGCTGAGCATGGAAAAATATTAATGTTAGCTGATGGTGCTCCAATGAAACATTGGTGTTGAAGGTGGAGTAGGAATGATAGGGAGCTTGTTTAGTCTTGTCATGGTGAGCTATCTCTCCACACAGTTGTTTTAAGAATTCCTGAGGAAACAGAAACATACACAAGTAGCTAAAACGTTGGGTTGTGGGTTTTTTTTGTTGTTTTGTTTGTTGTTTTTTTCCTAAGCAATTTTTTTTGATCTCATGTTTTTATAATAGATGATATAGGATAAATTATTAATTTTTAAATTTGCTTCCATTTGTAGGTGATTTGCCACCTCCCTCTAACCTCATTATTTCGGAAGTGACGCCTCGTTCTTTCAGATTGAGATGGAGTCCACCTCCTGAAAGTGTTGATAGATACAGAGTTGAATATTACCCTATATCTGGAGGTAGCCCGCAACAGGTTAGTACTGTATATTCATCTTTAACATGTCCATAATAACCTTGGACTTTCACATCTCAGTAATGTCATTCTGAAGTTTGTACTGTATGTAATATAACAGCAAATGAAAAAAGACTCCCAAGGTCAGGAATATCATGTCTTGGTAAATGATACACAGAATTATGAAAATAGAACCAGACAAATAAGTTTGGTTGTTTTAAAATCATGAATCCACGAGTAAAATGTATTTCTTAACAACAAGTGACTAGTATTACTAGTATTTCTTTTATGGTTTTATTCCATTGTCATATATTGGTTTAAACAAGTCTGTAGTAGAAATTTTCTGAACATACTTGTGGGTAAACTTAGTGTCCTTTTAGCACATTTTCTTGTTAATGGAAAAAAAAGACAGTGGGCGATACAAGGTTGTGAGGTAGTGCTTAGATTAACATTGTACAATGGTACTTTGAATCTGTGCCAAACATATTCTCCAAACTGTTTAATGCACAGAATGAAAATCATCTTGCAGTTATTCTCTAGGCATAGAGCCAGTAATCAGCAGACCTTGATTCTAGGCAATCTAAATTGCTCTTCAACCAGACAGAACAGTATTAGGAGGATGAAGTTAGGCACCTCTGTGTACCTAACTCCAAACTTTCCATCTCTGAATGTGGCTTTTAAATCATGTGACTCCTGGAGAATTTAATCTTAACAAAGGATGACCTCATTATTTGGCCTCTGATTGGGGTTGGAGAAGCTATTTCAGTGCACACTGACTTTACAGCTTGACTGCTTGCTGGCATTTCTGTTCCACAAGGTATTGCTAATGCTGTGTTCTGCAACCATCTAGATTATTCTGGGTGTTTAAAACTTTCTTCCAAAGTGGTAACTTAATATTTCTGGCACTTTCCTTGCGTTGCTGAGTAATTAAAAAAAATGTAAGCCATATGTGAAAGCAGGATACCCAGTGAGTGTTGCTAGATATATCCAGCTCTATTGAAAACAAATATCTATCTGAGGTTTCCATGCAGCTTGCTTGGTAGAAATAATGATATATAATGTCAGACAAAAGGCTTAGAAGATGAAGATCATACTTATTTTTAGGTCCATACCATTGATTTCTGAAGAGCTTCACAAGAAATTACTTTTTTCTTAGAAATAAGACTGCAAATGTGTTTGTTTTACAGTGGTTGATATTGTTTCTCTTTTCTGTAGTTTTGTTTTACAGTGGTTAATATTGTTTGTCTTTTCTGTAGTTTTATGTAAGCAGGATGGAAACAACAACAGTTCTGAAAGATCTGAAACCTGAAACAGAATATGTTGTTAATGTGTTTTCTGTGGTAGAAGATGAAAGCAGTGAACCTCTTATCGGCAGGGAAACAACTTGTAAGTTAGAAATGAAACTTGAATAACATATTAACAGCCAGTTCAGCATATGGGGAACTGTCCAGTAGAACTTCCAGCACTATGGGTTTCTTCTTAGAGGGGACAAAATTTTTATTTAAAATGGCCAAACTGTGTTATGCTACACTGGTTTTTCAGATGCTGGCTGAAAATCTAACAAAGTAAACCTGCATTTTGATAAAAAATATTTGTCCCAACTTCTATGCAGGCTCATAAAGCCTGGCTGTACAAAACCAGAGCAACAGACATGAATTACAAGACAGAGTTTATAAATTCCTGAAATCTGATCATATACAAATGTATACTCTTTCATTTTTATGCTAGATAATTAATTCCTGCCACTAGCAGCCAGAATACTATAGAAATTCATTCTCATTTTATAAGATTAATAAAAATCCAGTTCAACAGAATTACATCACTTCTTTGAGACATAACTTAGCCATTATGTTTCTACTATAAGCTGTCTACATGATTGATTTTAGCTCTATTTGTGCTAAATGCAGTGTAGGGTGACTTTCCTGCCTCTTTAAGTATATTGAATGTTAGGCATTCATTTCACTTCTTCAATTGTTTTGTATTAGGCATGTCATAAACCCTTAAAGTATGTACGTGATTTTTATGAAGCTTGTGGCATGTTTTTTTAATGTTTGTTTAATAATTTGAGATATATAGGAAAAAGAAGAGAGTACAAAAAATCCTTTTATAAGTGCATATCCCAAACTAGCCATGTTCTGTTTCATAGTAGGGCATTCATGTGAGTTAATGTTGCTTTTTTAGAATATTTAAGTGTTCCAGTGCAGGCTTTTAAGACAATTTTAGCTGTGTGTAGCAAATATATAGCACCTTCAAAACGTGGTGACCATTACCTCATTCTTAAACTAAGCACCACTTATAATACCATTACTTGCAGATCACTTATCTACTACCCATAATACACCCTAATACCTATGTGCAATATCCTCAGTGGTACTACTGGTGATGTGAAGTATGGAAGGTGAAGAAGGTGAAGGAAATAAATTAATATAGATCTTTTATTTGGCAGTGCCAATCTCTTCAGTTAGAAACCTGAATGTTTATGACATTGGATCAACTTCCATGCGAGTGAAGTGGGAACCTCTCGATGGAGCTACTGGTTATTTGTTAACATATGAACCTGTGAATGCCACAGTCCCAACCACAGAGAAAGAGGTAAGAGAATTTGTCTTCACTTCCCGTACTCTGCCAAAAATAAAATAAGAAAAACTGACAGATTCTCTTGATATATCATAAGAGTCAAAAGAGACTGGCATGTACTTCTCAAAGTGCAGTGAACTTACTGGGATGTTGTATACAATGACATCAGTCAGGAAGCTGTAAATATACTGTGAATCTCACAAACAAAATTCCCTTGAAGTTAAATCATTGCTTGCTTTTCTGCCATTGCTTTCTTCAGTTTTTAAACATGGTGTGTTATTTTTTAATGTGCAGATGCGTGTTGGACCATCAGTGAATGAGGTTCAGCTGGTAGATCTCATCCCCAATACTGAATACACTTTAACAGCTTATGTGTTGTTTGGTGATATCACCAGTGACCCACTCACCACCCAGGAAGTGACATGTATGGACATCTTTCTTTTTGCTTTGTGGTTATTGCTTCAGCAACATTTAACATTCATTTTATTTCATGAAACAGTTTTTATGTGTTCAGTTTTGTTTAGATAGACCATCTTTTCCCTTTTTTTATGCATCTTCTAACACTCGTACATTTCCAAAAGTTCTTAAAGGCAATTTCGATGAAAAGGGACCAACTATTAAAAGAGGAACAAAAGAATTTTTTTTCCTTGAATAATGAAGGGAGTTGGCTTGATAACCTTAAAGTTATAGTGTTTTTAAAAGGTCTCAATTTTGCTTGCATTAACTTAAAAACCTGGTTCCTGAATTCAGACTTCTCTCAAGTATAGAAAATGCCAAGGAAAGATGCCATACCAAAAAAACCCACATTATCTAAACATGGCTTCTTTTTTTAACGTCTTCCATTAAACACCTTTCCATAAACATTTCCTACTGTCAGAGGCATGTTCTGAACTAGATGTGCTCAGTATGATTGTTTATGTTCTTAAAAATGTTAAACCCTTAACTGTATGTAAAAGTGACTGTTGTCACCAAAAGTTATGAACTTAAGCACTGACATTTTTAAAAGCATTGTCCTCAATTTACAAAAATGAAGTTACTGTAGTTTATAGCTGTTTTACATCTTGTTGGGACAATAATCTCTTAAGCCATCTCATTTAATGGCCAGAGCAACAAACTTCCCAGAATTGTCTCCATTTCAGTGAAATGCTTTACAAGAATTTAATTCATTCTGTGAGAGACTTGAACCTCTGCTGTGAATAGCATTTTCACTTTCTACTGTCATTGCTTTTATAGTACCTTTGCCTGGACCCAGAGGCTTAACAATTCAGGATGTTACTCACAGCAGCATGAATGTCCTTTGGGATCCGGCCCCAGGGAAAGTTCGAAAATACATCCTAAGATACAAAATAGCTGATGAAGCTGATATAAAGGAGGTAAATTACAGGAACATTTTTGAAAGTACTAGAAGACAGTTTTATTTTGAGGAGGTTACTAAAATAATAGTAAAAGTAGTATTAGAAACCACCATTGAGAATGAAGAACATCTGTTTGTGGTGATTGCAATCAGGAAATGGTACTAATTTCTTGGAAACTGGCTAGGTGTGAGATAGATTTCTTTGTGTACTCCCCTCTTCCTCCCTCTCTAGAGAGGAAAAATCGTCAAACTGACAAAATTTTCCTATGCTTTGCTAAATAGCCGTTTCTACTCTCTGCCTAAGTGCTATCTTGCCAAGCTCTAAGAACAGCTTACGGTTAGGACAGGGCTGTGGAATAAAGGTATGTTAGTCCCTTTCCCACTGTCAGAACATGTGTGAGCATTGTTAGAGATGTCTCAGTTATGTGCAAACTTTTCATAATTGCGCTGCTAGGCATGAATCATCTCTTGGGGGATTAAATGTATTTTTATAAGGGAATGACAATTTTCTGGAGATGCAGTCTGCATACTTGCTCCCAAAAGAACAAAGTAGTGAAAGATCCACGAATAGTACTAGTATCTGAGACACTATGCTTTACAAGGCAGTTAGTTGCTTGTACTCAATATTCAGGTGTAAAGTTAGGGGTAAATGGTAAAATTTAGTCTGGAATACTTTTCTGGTTTTCAGTAGAGGAATTTCTGGCATTTAAAATAAATTACAGAGTCAGAAATAGAACAATTTCCAGTTCTTAAGTCACTGTTTTTATCCTTAGGTGGAAATCGACAGACTCAAAACCAGCACTACTCTCTCAGACCTTTCCTCCCAAACACTCTATAATGTAAAAGTTGTTGCTGTGTATGATGAAGGGGAATCCCTACCAGTAAATGCAGAAGCTGTCACTCGTAAGTTTTCCTATTTGCCATGTTTGTGATTGTTTTTGCCTTATATTCTGTTTAAGATGTGTGCGTTGCAATATGTTACTGAACTTAAATGGAACTGTAATTTAATTTATCTGAGAAATGTTTTACTTGCATTTATAACATTATTTGCAATACAATAATCCCTGGGAATCTTAGGGGAATTCAGTGTCTTACCACGGTAAACACTGAACCTGAAGTTTGGAGAGAGGTGACAGACCAGTAACTGAAGCAAAATTATTTGTGTTTAGAGGCTGAAGGAGGAGTGTAAGGGTAGAATTAGTAAGAAAATAAGAGAGCAGAGGAAAGCTTTAGCAAGTCTATGCAGGAATCTAGGAAAGTGAGTAGGAAGCTGGGGCATATGCTAGAGGATTAGTGAGAAATTACTTTGTTTCTGATCCAAGAGAGCTTTGTACTATGGAATGCTAAACCAGTCTGTACTTTTAGAGAATTATAAAGGTAGCATTTGAGTAATCTCAACAAACAGAGTCAAGGAAATGGTGTTACACAGTCACCTCTACATACGAGAGAGGTGACAGACTGAACAGAGAAAGCTGGTATCAGCGCAGCTCTCATTGTGATCTAGGCTTATGATTTAAGAAGATAGATAACCAGAAGAGTTAGAATACAAAAGAACAATTTTACGTTATTACTACCCTTCACTCTGATCTGAACAAAACAGAGAAAAAACAAGCACGTACTCTCTCTCGTTTTTTTTTTTTTTACCTCTGAATTTTTCACTTTGTAGCTTGATATATTTAAAAAAGTTCATTGGATTTTTTTACTTGCTTTTGTGCTAGCCTTTCTTTTGTAGCTGTAGTTTTGTATGAATGTGTAAGGAAAAAAAAAGGAAAGCTCCTCAAAAGAAATTATTTTTAGTTTAATTCTCTGATTTTACCTATTTATTTATTTCTTCCCAGTAGCTATAACATTTTGCCTTAACCTACAGTTAACCCCTATGAATTATTTCTAAATAATTGGTTTATTTCATAAGTTCTTTAGCTTATGCAAAGAATTTTAAGATCTGGTAGAAACTCATGCAGGAGCTTGACCTCTCTGTGTAGGAGTTCATAATCATCCTTCTAATTCCAAAATGTAAGAGCTAGGACTTCAGTTGTTGTGAGTAGCATGTGAGTTGTGACCTCTACTGAGGTCAGTAGAGCTGTTTGTGTTTCATGAGGGGATGACCGGGTGATGTGCTCTTACGAAGGGCAATTTGCTTAGTGTAGGTGGGCTGGGTTATGCTACCGCATTTTATTGTAGACATTCGAAACATGGTAACTGAGAGATGACTCTTCTACACAGTCTTCTGAGTTCTTTGTCTGAATAAATCTTTGGCTTAAGTATTTATTTTGTAATTACATTTTGTGGAATACTTTTCTTTTTCTCATAATAGAGCCTGTGCCAGCACCGGTCAATCTCAGAATCACAGATATAACCACAAATAGTTTTAGAGGAACTTGGGATCATGGAGCTCCAGATGTTTCTCTGTATAGAATAACCTGGGGACCCTATGGAAGACCGGAAAAACAGGAGGTAAGAATTGATAGTCACTGTAAGATTTTGTGGGCTGTCTCTCACAGAGTGTATTTATAAAATCAGAAATGTAATTAATAAATGACCTATAACTGGCAAGACCTTCTGTTATGTTCAATAAAAATTCAGTGAGAAGATGAACACATAGCTACAGGCAGTTGTAGTGATGTTACCATGTAAAAAGTTACTCAGTTATATCCTGCTCTCTGTAAGTTTTTTTTTAATTTATTTTGTTGAGCTTTTTCTTCAACTTTTTTTTTTTTTCTCCACAAGACTATCTTAAATGGGGATGAGAACAGTTTAGTCTTTGAAAATTTGAGTCCAGATACATTATATGATGTCTCAGTTACTGCCATCTATCCTGATGAATCAGAAAGTGATGACCTCATTGGCAGTGAACGAACATGTAAGTAAATAAAGGTTTTCTGCATATTGTTGTACATAGTTATTAAATTAGAAGGCATACACATACGAGAATTCTAAAAACTCTTTCTATTTTTTTCTAGTACCCTTGGTACCCATCACCACACAAGGTAAGAATCTGAGTTTCCAGGTGTGGTATCATTAAAGAAAACCCAGAGCTATATTTTTCTAAACTATGAGGAATGTTGACATTAAAAAGCTGAGATCATTTAATAAATATTATTGTGCATTTAGAAGAATACTTAACACTAGATTACCACATGTTTATTATTTTACAAACATTACAGTTTATCTCCTCTTGTACTTAATACATTCTGCTCTTGGTCAGATGTTCATGCAACCATAAAAGTATGAATGAAGTGTTTGTCCCTGATTTTGCTTGAATTGCATATTTACTCTTTCCCAGCCCCAAAAAGCGGCCCACGAAACCTTCAGGTGTACAATGCAACTTCACACAGTTTGACTGTGAAATGGGATCCTGCCAGTGGTCGAGTGCAGAGATACAGGATCATTTACCAGCCTATCAGTGGGGATGGCCCTGAGCAGTCGGTAACTAATTTTTAAGTACTACAGTTATTCAACCTTAAATGACATTTCTGCAAAATAATCCATTAGAGTAATTTATTTTTAAAGCATAACTGTGTATATGTGAATCACCTTTTAGGGGAAAATTTATATTTATAGTGAATAAGTATATATTCCACCTTTTTCTTTCTCCCCTTTCAAATCCAAGATAGAATGCTCTCTGTGGACCAAAAATAACTTTGGATATGGCCTGTTTTCTTGAAAATCACATCATCTTTGGATAGAATAAATTTACACTGTGTTGAGGAACAAGTCAATCAGCACATGAGACTACAAGTCACAAGTACATAGTTATCACAACGATCGATAGTATGAAATACCATGACTACTTCCATAGTGCAGAGGTTTCCATTGTTTTCATAGAGTGGTTCATGAGCTATCAGAGGGACTTTGTCATGGACAATTTACTGTGGACAGTTGAGGCTGTCTCTTATCACCATAGGGACAGAATAACTGCCCAAAAGCGGCAGCTGCAAAAACGATTCCATGCAAAATATAATCTAGGGAAGTGTTTGAGGTATTTTAGTGTCTTTTTAATATGATTGAACAGCTGTAATGATAGGGAGAGGCAGTGGTGTATGATCAGCCAGCTTTCCCTGCGTCATCAGCAAGAGCTGTGTTGACTGCTGTCAGCCTACACAACACCGCCTGGGAAGGGTAATTCAGTGACCTTGTTTATCAGAAATATGTGCTACTTAAAAATGCCCCATTTTGCAGTGGGAGGCTGTTGTGATTACTGCCAAATTACTCAGAGGAACAGTCTCAGATGAAAACCACACTCATTTTGCTTATTCGTGTAATTGGAGATCACACGTGTTCGGAAGCGTATCTAGGAATGTTTACTTTAGAATCAGTTGGATACTTGCACATCCATTTTTACTCTCTTTTGAGCAATGTGTTTGGGCTGAAGTAATTGAACTATTGAATGAATTGCAACTTTAGTGAGAAATCACTAGAATAAGAAGCAGCAGTAAGGTTAATTAATAGCTGTAATTAATTGCTGATATTGGAGTAAAAAAAAAAGATTTATGGGCTTTCTGTTGAAATCTGTGCAAAGATTAGACTTGATAGACTTAATTATTCACATCTGGACAGAGTCTAGCAGAGGCAGTCAGAGATGACACTCTTTTTGAGGAGAGCACACAAAACACTCACGCTCTGTTCATGGCATTTTAATGTCTGCAATTAATTCTCAGTCATATGATAGTAATTCTTTGTCTGCTTTTATTTTTACTGTAGTATTTGATTAAGCTGCAGTTGCTGGCTAGTTCTTAGCAGTGTCCCCACTGAAATATTTAAAATAGAATTTCTAGAACTTCTTTTTACTCTGTCTAATGTTTAATGGCCTCAGAAGCAAGAAAGAGCAGCGTGATTTGAAGACAACTTTGCAAAAACTGCACACCAAATTCGAGAGACCATAATGATCATTTAGGGGAAGGTTTTGAAAGGCAAATAGATACTAAATTATGGAGGCAGTCATGATGAGATGCTAAAAGCATTTATGCTTTGAGCAGAGCTTTATACACTTGAGTACAAACAAAATATTTCCTTTTAATTGAAATAATCTACTTGTATGAAATGTGATGGTATATAAATTCTTGATCATTATCAGTTCATCATCAGAAGCTTTTAACAAAATGTGCAGATAGTCTTTAAAGTACAAAGGATACTCTTGAATATGTGTAATTTCACACAATTAAAACCCAAAAAGCTCATGTTTCACAAATCCTGAATATGTAAGTATTATTCGCAGTGCACTGCAAATCTTTTTGTTGGTGGAAGGATTATGATCACAGGATTATATGTAAAAGAAAAATTGAAATGAAAGATGTATAATGATTTGAGACTTAACAAAGATGTTTTGGAAGCTGAAGTATCATGCTGTAAAATTCTTGGAATCAAGGAGAGAAAATGTTGATATTGTATCAAATGTGCATTGGAGATCTACAAAGTGTTGTAATTTATTCCATGCTTGCATCCTACATGACAGTGGAGCATAAAGATCCCAATTAGAAGTCTTTCAAAATGAATAAAAGGCTCGTTGATCTCAATATGATATAGTCAGAAGCAATGTAGAAAAACCAGCTCTGTGCTGGCACAGGACTGGCACTTTTTATGTCATTGTGGTTACATACAAATTTGAAGATCTTAAAGAATACTGACTTTGTGTCACTGGTCTCTGTCTAAAATCACTAAGGTGAATATGCACAAAATAGTTTTGTTCAATGTCCCCTGTCAGTGTTAGTCACAAGAGCATTGCAGCATATGATATATCATAAAGTTTTCCACACGGCATCAAATGTTTACATTCTTCACTGTAACAGTAAGCATAAAAGTGGCAGCTTAAAAGGGATTTATATATTTTTTCTTTTGTTTCACTGCAGACTATGGTTGGAGGGCGGCAGAATAGTGTGGTGATACAGAAGCTGCAGCCAGACACACCATATGCTATTACTGTGTCATCAATGTATGCAGATGGTGAAGGGGGGCGAATGACAGGACGAGGCAGAACAAGTAAGTAAATTTTTGAGATCTTATCAGATGCAAAACAATATTGATGCATTGCTTTTCAAATTAGCTGAGAAAAATTTCTTGTGGTGAAATTCACCCTGTTTTCTCATTTGTTCTTTAATGGGTTTGAAGTATTTAAAGTAAGAAAGCCTGTCAGTCTACTGGCTGTAGAGAAACCCTGGACTACTACCTAGACGGATGCCCAGCTTTTAAGGCTGACAAATCCTAATGCTGCTATGGAACTTCTTTCTTATTTTAATTTGTTTGATTTTCTTATGCCACAATTTAGTAAACACCTTAATGCATCTGAAGTCATGTGACTCTCGTACATGTGCTGTTAAGTATACTTACTATTTTCTTGTCAGCACCTTCAGTCCAGTGACTGACCTTTACGATGTGCACTTCTCCATTTTATATTGATAGCATTGTGTTGTTCCTGCCATGGAAAGCACAGAGTGATTTGCTACCAGAGGTACTTCAGACATAAAAAACAATTCACTGTTTTAAAATGATTAATTAGTTATCTATAGATTTATTGATTAATTTGTACTTTGTTTACTTTTGAGCCTGAGAAGTCAAACATAGTGATGTGTTCAGTGAGGAATGAAGGAAACAATCCTCATGAACATGTCATGTAATTCTAAAACAGTGTTTAGAAAGAAATTTTTCTTACTATATTTGGGAGTCCTTTTGCTAATGTGTTCTGCTTAGTGAAGACAAATAATATTTAACATGAACTACTAAACCTGTTCTTTTAAAATTTCCTAATGATACACTACATAGGCATTATCTAACAGCACAGATGAGAAAATGTACTTCCACATTTCTGACAGCTCATTGATCTATTTCAGAACCTCTCACTACTGTGAAGAACTTGCTAGTTTATGACCCAACCACCAGTACTCTGAACATTCGATGGGATCATGCAGAAGGAAGTCCTCGCCAGTACAAAGTGTTTTATAGACCTACAGCTGGAGGTGCAGAAGAAATGGTAAATACTTTGTGTGGATCTCACCAACTGTCTCAGAGAAATTGCTGCTCATGGTACTAGCGAGAGAAATACTGCTAAGTGAAGTGGGTCTTGTTTGCCTGTGCACTGACTTTTTATCTATTCATGACTGTCCTGGAGAAAATGCAAAGCACCTCCATGAAAGCCAGTTGGTCCTATATATATTGCAGATGTTTCCTTTTGTATAGCAGACCTTCAGTGATTAGTTCTTAGCACAGGTCTTTAATACCAGCTGCAATTTTTTGTTTGTTTATTCTTAGAACAGTGTGTATTGAGTCTAAAGTTGACTTCAAGGTATAGAAAAGACTACAAAGTCAGCAAATCCCATTTCTACCCATTTTTACTGCTAAGAAGTCATGCAACTGTAGGCAAGTGACTGTGTTTGTGAAAGCATGTAAAACCGTATAGGTGTCTTTTTCTAATCTCCTAAAATTTCTTAATTGCTAAAGAGCTAAAACAATCTTGAAAATGGGAACCCTTGTTGCAGAATGGGAAGATATTATTCTGCTCCACTTACTTCTTTTTACACATCTGTGCAATTGGGTGCGTCTGTGAAATGAGGAGTACATGAATTTCCACTATTTCAATAGCATCTATAGAGCTACTGGTGATAAATATTTTTAAATGCTGTGGAGTTTTGCTCTCTAACACGAGCTACGCTTACTTCTTGTCACTAGCATGTTGTAGTCTTCTGTAATACTTTTGTTAATTTAGAAAGTGACCTTTTAATGCCTCTAAGCTGCTAAAAAGTACTCATTAAAAAGGTCCCTGCAGATACTGCTGCTGTTACTAGCAGAACAGAATCTGGATCCAAAAGTGAAGGTAGCTGTAAAGGATTATGTAGGAGACCATAGACCTTAACCATTATTTTTGTTAAGTCCAAGACAGAACCTTCTTGAAAAGCGATTTCAGAAGATACCATGAACCTTGTTACTTCAAGATTCATCTTTTGTAAAGTTTTTATCACATCCAGTCTAGAAATGGGATGTGATGAAGGAGTAAGGGAGATACAGAAAAGCTTAAACTTTTCATATCTTTATGTAAATGTCATGCTCCTACCTTTCTTTTAAAATCTCTAGACCACAGTACCAGGAAACACAAACTATGTCATCCTGAGGACCCTTGAACCCAACACACCTTACACTGTAACTGTGGTTCCAGTTTTCCCAGAAGGGGACGGTGGACGTGTCTCTGACACTGGAAGAACTTGTAAGTAAAATAATCCTCTTCAAGAAAATGTTAGGCCTTTTTTGATTTTACATCAAATGTGAAAGTTTGGTTCCCCCAAAGCTAAAACATAAGTGTAAGAAACTCTGTTTACCTACTTGGTTATGACTGCAGCTCTTTAACTTACTCCTTTTCCTTTGCTGAATTGGGTGGAGGGTTTCGGTCCACTTATCTCAGGCAAGCTCAGCTCTTATGTTGTGCAGCGAACTTAACGTTTGCTTTCACACGATAGTAAATTTTAATTGTAGTGCCCGTAGCAACACTGGTGAACAAATGTCAAATATTGGTGTTAATCCACACTAATGTCCATACTATGCACTTAAAATTAACCAGGAAGTTTGAGCTCCTAATATCAGCATTAGCTAAAATGTGTAGTTTGTGGCTACTTTCCGTACCTGTCTGATCGATGGTAGAGTAACAATGCGTTATGATTGTATCTTCAGTTTGTGGTATAAACATGTACTTTGCTGCCTGGCAGGGATGTTGCTAAAGAAAAATCACTGGCATATCAAAAATAAAGTGTTTTTGTTGGGCTGATGCACTTATAAGCTTCCTTTGAGCACTGTTGTGAATTCAAGAAGAACTAGAACTTATGTAAGCAGCTTTGTAAAATTTAAATTAAATTATCCTTCATCTAGTGGAGAGAGGAACACCAAGAAACATTCAAGTTTACAATCCCACACCAAACAGCTTGAATGTCCGATGGGATCCTGCTCCAGGTCCAGTACAGCAATATAGAGTTAATTACACTCCACTGTCTGGCCCCAGGCCATCAGAATCTGTAAGTAATTTAGTTTTTATACTATTCCTTAAAAGTGTGTGGAGAATATTGCTTCCTTAAATGAGTGTAAAAATAATAATAAACTCAGGCCAACTGTCTGCACAGGAGTGTCCCTGCTGAAAACACTGTGTCTACAGGAATTTAGTCCATTATAAAAAAATGCTTAATATGGTGAAATAGAAGAAATAAGACTCTCCCATTTAAACCTGAGGGCTGAGGATTGAGTCTCCTTTATCATACCACAAGTGAAGATGAGTTAAAATAAGACCTTTAAACTTGTTTTTTTTTTCTTAAGAAGAGGGAAGTAAACAAATATTTATTAACGAATGTTTAATTATGAAACCAAATGCCAAGTTCACATGATTTTACCACTAAACCATCTGTTTGCCCCAAATCATTAGTGTTTAAGTAGGTCTTGGTGAGCGGTGAAGTCTGGATGTCAGTAAAAATTTGCCCTCAAGATGTGAAGTGAGAGTTCTTGGGTTTGTGTAGAAAGAGGTGAGGTTTTAGAGCCAAGCCTGTGAAGGTACTCACACAAAATGTACACTTACATTGTACATGTGCAGATGAATATATTTTTATGTAAGGAAGTGTAAGAATTTTTAATTAATCATTTACATCTGTAAAATGAAACAACATATTACTTCATACATGAGTGGGAACCTGTCTTTTACTACCTGTTAGAAAATGTTCTTTGTATTTCAGTAAACCATAAAAGAATTTACTTTTCTGGTTTCTGTTCATGAATGTTTCTGATTTGTTTTTTTTTTTCTTTTTTTTCTGAACTACTTTCATATAAAATGTAAAAAATAACAATTCCACTCCCAGAGTGAGAGCTCCTTATACATTTGTCTTTTTTTTTTTTTAACTCATTCATGAATCTTTATCAATATTATTTGATTATTTTAAACTTGTATTATTTTCTTGGAAAATGTGCAGTGTGTTCATGTTCTCAATTTTTCTGTATTGCATTCAGATCATTCATTCTAACAAGACATGATACAAAAGGAAGCTTTTTTTTATATCGTGCCTTTTGTTTCTGTTTTAGATTGTGGTACCAGGCAACACTCGTGATGTGATGCTGGAGCGTTTGACTCCTGATACTGCTTACTCAATAAATGTTATAGCTCTGTATGCAGATGGAGAAGGAAATCCAAGCCAAGCACAGGGAAGAACACGTAAGAGTCATTCAATACTTGCTTTGTGAAATCTATGTCAAAATTGGCATGTGAAGAATTTATAAAATCAGTTCCAATCTCAAATTGTGTAAGCTATTCAGTGCAACTCTGAGATCAACGCACCTGAGTTATGACTGAAGCAGAGATAGGCGTCTGTGGAAGGGAGATTTTGCTATGTTGTCAGGCAGTTGTGGAACATGCATAATCACTAATGTAATTTTCACTTGTGAAATAAGCCTAATGTGAATATTTAAGAGTTTAAAAGCTGTTCTTTAAAATGTGATAAATAGCAATTTGTCTTTCGAAAAAAACAAAAAGCACATTAAGACAGGTAGAATTTGCTATTGAGAGAAAAAAATGTGCTTCATGTTCTATGTCTTACATGATAATTGCATATGTCAACCTCCCTACGTTTGTTTGTTTTTTTTTTCTGGAGACGTCTAACCACTAAAACCTCCTTTTTACAGCTTAGCTGGTGGGATTTGGTTGACATGCTTGGCTTCCTTAAAATTCATTCTAGAAATAACGTGTAAAGAAGCTGTCTATGGCAGTAATAGGTCACCTCTCTTTTACTGCTTCTATGCTTTCTCTGTTAAATTCCCTTATTCATCTAAAACTTGCAGATGTACCAGGCTGTAGTTATACTTGTCTGTAAGAGTCTGAAAAGTAGAATGTGTGTGCATGCTCACTTTGCACCTCTCTGGTGTTCTCTCTCTTGCAAATGCTCCAGTTAAGACCCTATTTCTGTTTAAGACCTCCAGGCACTGCTAAATTATCATTGATTAAATCTACTTGTATATATTTATTTAGGGTTTCAGGGAGAGCCTGTAGCTTTGGCTTCAGAGCAGTATTTGAATCAGTGAGAGCAGCACCAAACTGGAGGAATCATGCTTCATGCAACCTTCTGTGCTTTCTTTCTTTAGTGCCTCGCAGTGGTCCAAGGAATGTGAGAGTATTTGATGAGACCACAAACAGCCTTTCTGTACAATGGGACCATGCTGATGGACCAGTCCAGCAGTATAGAATCATTTATTCCCCCACAGTGGGAGACCCTATCGATGAATATGTAAGTTCTGTAATTCCTTAGTAAGCACTGAAATGTTCTCAGTTGATTCTTTAAGCTACAGAAAAACAAAGGCACCTGTTGTACCTGTAGTACACTTTGCATGCTCTATGGGTTCTTTGGTCATTGTTGTCAATGCTGAGAAGCCATAGTTTGTATGAAAGGTTTTATTTTGTTTTGTTTTCACAGTATCACAGTATCACAGCATACCAGTCATCTAGTCCAGCCCTAGTTTTGTTCTCTTTTGTTTTTCATGAAGCTGGATAACTATGTGGTTTAATGAGCTAACTTTTTTTGTAAAATAATGTTAAATATGCGAGTCACACGTTAATCAGAGGATTCTGAGCAGAACCTGCTTCCTGACTTTTAGTTCAAACATTGTACCACAGTGAATAGGCATCTATTCATAGTCTATTCATTATGAAGTCAGTGTGCTAAGATACAGAATAAACATAAGTCTGCATTTTATAAATTGAAGAGAGTTGGCAGAGTTTATTAAGAAAGCAATGGTAACTTCGATTCAGCATCTAACTTGCTTTTGTAAGGTTCAATATGAATTGTAAGTGTTTGTGTTTAATTTCCTGTAGCTTAATGATAGCACCAGTTAATCTGAAGCTTATAAAATTTTCTGGGTGTTTATAGCCGAGCCAGACTCAGATCCTATAGAGGACAATGGCGGGGTTTCTGCTGACTGCCACCAACCAAAAATGTAACATGTACAGAGCCCTATTTAAATGCTGTTACTGCTTATATATTATTGTGTAGGGCATGCTGAAAATTTGGTGGTTGAAAATTCTCTACAAGATCTGTTAATCAGGACACATATTTTTCAACACATGTATCTTTACAGAAAATATTGGACATTTCATAAAAACAACGAATCTCAAACGACTGAAATTTTTTATCAAGTAATAATGGAAAATGTTGACTGAGACATGCTTTTGAGATAGATACTTCAAACTGCTTTTTCAGTGCTTTATGGCCAATATATGGAGCAGTGTCACTTCTTTGGATTATACCTACTTTTTCATTAGAAGGGAGCACTAGTGCATGGCTCACTAGGAAGTTGAGGAGATTGAGGGATACAGTACACAGATGTGATTTTATGTATCAAAATATTTAGAGCTTCCTTCTCGGACTAATTGTTGTTTCTGTCATGAAAAAGATATCCAAAGATGAGGATAAGGAAAAGGTAGAAATTAAACTGATAAGAAACATGAATAATTTTGACTTCTGTCCCTGTTTTAGGAGCTTTTTCCTCTCTTTTTCTGTCTCCAAACACATTATCATGCCTTTTTCCTTTCTATGAGGGAACAGTACTGAAATCTTGGTGAGGAACTGCAGCACCTCAGCCTGATATGCACATAGGGACTGAAGAGTCAATTTGATTTATCTTTTTGTTCTGACTAGTGTTTTATAAAATATTGAGTGCTAATAATTGTTTATAGGCTATAACCCTTAAGATGTCCCGAATGACTTTATCTACAGTGGACATGAAAAAAGTGCACCAAGTGTCAAACCAAAGTTTTAGTTCTAGTTATGGTCACTTTTGATCAGTTACAGGACTGTGAGTTTGTTTGCCTGTTTCTTTTGCGTTCTAGACAACAGTTCCTGGGATAAGAAATAATGTGATACTGCAACCACTGCAATCAGATACGCCATACAAAATTACTGTTGTGGCTGTGTATGAAGATGGAGATGGTGGACAACTGACTGGAAATGGCAGAACTGGTAATTAGTTTTAATATTGCATATTCTTTTTTAAATGTAAGACACATATTTCTTGAGCACTCCAACACTGTTAAGGTTTCATTATGTTAATTATGTCTTTGACCTCATTATTACCTGATAGAGTTAAAATGTCATTTTCTAGAGGTTGAAAAACAGTCAGTAGTCTAATTAGAGTGGTTTTCTTTCCTTTTAGTTGGCCTACTTCCTCCTCAAAATATGTATATAACTGATGAATGGTATACACGATTCAGAGTTTCCTGGGATCCTTCACCATCCCCTGTTCTTGGCTATAAAATTGTGTACAAACCTGTTGGTAAGAAAACTGTTCATCCAGAGTATACCACTTTCAGAATAGGAAATAGGAGCTCAGAATAGAAAAGATACGTATTGTGAAATGTTTATGTTACAGGATTTATTTCCTTTGTTTGCTGATTTTGATGGAAGCTTATTATCAACATTTTGTAAGAAGCACAAACTGTCAAACACAGTGTTTCATAAATTCAATTGCAGATACTGAATTGTATAGTTAACATTTCATACAGTGACTAGGTAAAATCCTGGTGTAGATTTGATTTTTCCTGTCTTTATTAACTCTTTCTTGTCCTTTTGAGGATATGAACTGGTATGTGTGAGATGAATATTCAGAACCTTTGTTTTATGTGACAGTGAAACAATATACAAAGCTTTCTATAAATTAAATTAAACATGTAAAAACTTGTAAAGCTACATATATGTTCAATTTGCAACAGTCTAATATGCTAAATTTTAAGAAATCAGTATGTTTTGTTTTAGGAAGAAAATGAAATTAACATTTAATGACGTGAAAGACGGTGATAGTTTTGTAGCTCACCTAATCATTAATTTTTCTCTCTCTTTGTACCTCCTTAATGCTTCCTTTCAATTCAAGGTTCAAATGATCCCATGGAGGTTTTTGTTGGAGAAGTGACTTCCTACACCTTGCATAATCTGTCTCCCAGCACTACTTATGATGTGAATGTTTATGCCCAGTATGATTCTGGAATGAGCATACCTCTGACAGATCAAGGCACTACATGTAAGTTAAAATAATTTTGTTGTAGTCATGCTAGATACATGTGCTGACCTGAGATAATATTGATTAAGAGATGATTTTTAAGTCTGGTAGTTTGAAAGCCTGAATATCCCCTCATGGAGAATACTTATCAACTCTCTGTGATGTAGATCTTAAAAGCACTAGGCTTGGGAACAGTAATGGAGATATAATTTTAAGTAGTGATTTGATGATATAATTTTTTCTAGACTACTTCCTGAATTTTTATTCAGCCAGAGTTGGAATCAATCTTTAACTGTCTCCAGGGTACTACAGAATCTAACCATGCTAAGCAGGCCTAGATGTTTTGCTACTTTGTTTTTATCTCACAGGGATGTCCAGTGATTGAAACTTTGACTTTTCAGAAGGAGATTATTTTGTTGATGGCCTCAGCTAAGAAACTTGTAAAAAATTCTTCAATTAAGAATCCGATTATGAATCAAGCATATCTTGAGTTTGGTTGACTCAGTACATTAATTTCATACTGCCATATACATGAGTCAAATTCTGGTTTTTGGAAGTTTCTTATTTTATAAAGAACTCAACTTACTTCGTGTGAAAACTCGTAAAATGGGCTGTTACCCAAGATGGAAAGGGTATCAGATTTTGGACCTTTGTAAATAGCTAGACTGGGATCTCTAGCATGTAAAAGAAAATGGAGAGATTTGGCTAGAACTGATCTTTCTTTCTGTGAATACTTCAGAAAATCAAGTTCTGGACCAGCACTGATAGTACAGTTTTCATTTTGTCCTGCTTCATCCATTACATGCTATTTTTCCACAGTACAATCTTTCTCTTTCTCTGTTCACAGTATATTTGAATGTCACTGACCTAACAAGTTACAAAGTAGGTTGGGATACTTTCTGTATCCGATGGTCACCTCATCGGTCAGCAACTTCCTACAGACTGAAGCTAAACCCAACTGATGGTAAGAACATTTTATTTTTTTTGCATTTTCTGGGAAACATAATTCCCTTATTTCAATGAGAGCACGACTCATTTGGGATGGCAGCAAGCTCCCACCGGAAGCCATGATACATATGGTTGTGCTTTAAAGCTCTGATCACAACCTGTTTTTCTAGTGTGTTGAAAAAGCTGCAAAGACGGAGTGCTGCTTATTGTCAAGTTAACTCTCTTTAGTGGAAATCTACTGATTTCCCGGGTTTCACATACATACAGCAATGTTACTCACCAGTATGCTCTAGGGTGCATAATCACCACACAGCCGTGGTCTAGAAAGGCTTTCATGGGACATGAACAAGATTGCTGTCCCATCTGCTCCAATTCCCTTTCAATTATTTTATTTGTACACATATTAAAAGAGAAATAGTGGGTTCTAACTTTCCATTGGGATTTTTTTGACAGGTTCCAGAGGACAGGAAATCACAGTACGTGGTTCAGAAACAAGCCATTGTTTTACTGGCCTCTCACCAGACACAGAGTACAATGCTACTGTCTTTGTTCAGACACCTAACCTTGAAGGACCTCCAGTCTCTATGAGAGAGCATACAGGTAGGTCATAGATACTGTGAACCCTAAGTTTTGGCTACAGAACTGGTCTTGTCTCAGCTGTAGAATGTGTCTTGCTCCTAAATGGCTTTCAATACTTCTTTTTAGTGACCTTTCCTCTTTCTCTCAACTTAATGTCAACTGGAGTCTTTGAGGGAAAGAAAAATTCTTATGCTCTCCTTCAAACTAAGTATTTCCTAGCACTTGGATGAAAAATGGATGCGTTATCAGAGTGCAGTGTAAAAGTATTCCTGTTATAATGAAAGCATGTACCTTTAATGATAACTTTAATCCTATTACTCTTGTAACACAAGAAATTTTTCATTCTCAAGTATACATTGTTTAGGTTAATAAGAATAATTCTATGTGGTAATATCATACATAATCTAGAGTTTTTCTTTGAATTAAATAATTTATATGGAGTAAAAAAAAAAATTATTTCATTTCAGTCCTCAAACCTACAGAGGCACCAACTCCACCGCCTACACCTCCTCCACCTCCCACGATTCCTCCAGCTCGGGATGGTAGGTTTATTTGTAAAATTATTCAATATTTTTATGTGGCTGCTGCACTGCTTCAGAGTTTAATTCTACTTTTCATAAATTTAAATAGATTTTAAGATAGCTCAGATTTTAGGGAAATGAAGTTTGAGACCAGTTTCTTAATGCCATCCATTTGCTCTTGAGCTTTACTAGATTTCAATATTTCTTGGTTTAAACAGCAAGGTGCATGCATTTTGGGAAAAAGTTCATGGTATTCTATAGCTCTGCAGCAAGTGTGTGAGTCTGCCTGCCCTCAGCACACAGTTCATGTTTTATGGTAGCTGCACAGTAAATAAATAAATAAATAATAACATTTACATTTGATTCTCAAGCTCTTCCTCTTTTTTTCAACATTTCCTGGAAGATTTGTAATCAGTGTTATTGTGTCGAACATTAGCCATCTGCCTGTGTAGTAATAGAAGTTTGCTGAATATTTGTCATTCTTGAATTTTCAAATTTTGAATCAATGCACTTTATTTCATAGTGATAGGATTGATGTATTTTAAGTGTTCCTTTTCTTGGTCTTCCAGTATGCAGAGGTGCCAAAGCAGACATCGTATTCTTGACTGATGCTTCCTGGAGTATCGGTGATGATAACTTCAACAAAGTAGTGAAATTTGTTTTTAATACAGTAGGAGCCTTTGATTTGATTAATCCTGCTGGAATCCAGGTAGGCTTGTTATTTCTATTGAGTACATTTTGAAGGGAAACAGAAGATGAAGCTGAATTATTAGTTACATCTGAGTTTTCCTTTCTTTAAGAATGCTGTCATTTATCTATTTTTTTTGTATTAGATTGTTGTGCAATGTTATACACGTGCACGTATAATTATGAATTATATTGGTCATTTTGTAAATACAAAGGGAATCTAGCCTATCCTGAGATGTTGCTATTCTGGAAGAAAAGTTGTAGAGTGTGGAAGAGAAACTGGAGTAATGTATGGTCAATGTATGATTAGTTTTGTATTTTTAATTCTTTGTATACGCCATCAACAACCGGCACGCTGCCTAGTTGTTATATGCCAGATTTTGTCTGTGTCTCATATCAGAAACCTGTTTTGGGGACAATCTGACTGTTGAGTGAGGATTGTGTTTTAATTTCTCAGTGTAGGAAAGGAGTCTTGTGCATGTGGAGCCAGCAGGCTTGCCATCAGCCTGTCTAGAGCTGCCTAGAATCCCACTGCAGTAAGTGGGCAGAATCCCTTCGAGACTGGCACTTACAGAAGTCTCTTCATCCCATCCTGAAGATAGATAGCATGGGTCCACTCCACAGTAGGCATAGCGAAAGGGTGAAAAGGTGAAAAGTTAGTCCTCCTAATGAATTGATGAACCTTTAGAGACTAATAGCTAATGAGGAATAGTCTTCAGGATTTCTGGGCTGATTGCAGGTAAAGTCAAAGACATTTCCTGTCAGGCTTTTTACTGTAAGCCTTGCACCATTACTGGTTTTCTTCTGCTCATGGGAAGCTGAATGAGATCACCACTTAGGTTCCCGTAACCATTTCTCTTTTACTAGATGAAGTGAATGACATGAGATGTGAGAGTTTCTTGCAAGGTATTTCTGCAGTATTGCAATGACCTGCAGGTGTAATGCATTTGCCTTGGTTTGAAAGCTGAAGGTGGTGTTTTTTAGTGGGAGTGATTTTCCCCAGTAGCTATAAAAAGTATTTTTATTGCTCATAAACTACCTTTCCTCTTCTAGGCATATTTTTAGGTCTTTGATTCTCTGTCTTTAATTCTCTAGATATTTTAAAGGAAAAGATGCTCCACATAGCTTGCTTTGTCATGGACATTCTTATCCTTCTTAGCTCTAATCTATACCAGGTAGTTTTCCTTTCCATTTGCTTATTTTGCTTTATGATACTGGTTTTTTTTTTATGGATCCTTGGCCTAGAGATAGAGAAGGCACAAAAACATGATGTTTAGTGAAATATTTGTCATGTAACTCTTGAGATAGTTGCAACAATCTCAGGTTTTGAATTGGATATTAATAATTGAAAAAGGGAAATTTAATTCAATAAATACAAATAAATAAATAACCCCCCCCAAATATATACATACAGAGATATCTATTCAGCATCAAATTAATACGCTATAATATAGCAGTTTTACAGAACATTAAAAAGAACAGAATGAAATATATATATTTAAAGATGATTTCAGAATAAATGAGTAAATGTTCAGTGATTATATTCCAGTATTTAAGTCAAGAGAACACAGAATTTTGTATATATCCAACTTTATTGACATCCTATTACCAAATTATTGTTGTAATTCCTGAAAAAAAATCTGGAAGGGGTTTTGTAGGTACCGTACAGCTGCTCAGAAGCGAAGAATAGGCACTATATATGCTGCATAAAGTAACAGCAATAATTTAATCATACTAATTTAAGGTCACGTCACATTTCATACACAAAGAGAGAGAAAGAAAAAAGTATTGTGTGCATATTGCTGTGATAGTATCTCTGTGTGTAAATATGTATCTGTGCACATAATCGTACATATCTAAAAAGATTTTTCAATTACTAATATACCACAGTATATATGTCAATGGAGTGAGTTGATCTGAATGTACTGATGTATTCGATTTCAGGTTTCGTTTGTGCAGTACAGTGATGAAGCAAAATCTGAATTTAAACTGAATACATTTGATGACAAGGCCCAGGCTCTGGGAGCTCTTCAAAATATTCAGTACAGAGGAGGAAACACAAGAACAGGTAATTTTGAGCAGTGATTGAATGTTTAGGATAAAATATTTTCAGAAACTGCCTATATTATCCTAATATTGTATGACTGAAGAATTAGGTTTTTATATTCTGTTTTAGCTGTGTGGCTGTTGCCTTTTCAAAGTAAAGTAAGGACTTTCTTCTCATGTGGATAATTTAGCTGACTCCTTGTTCATCGTGCACTTTGCAGGCAAAGCCCTGACATTTATCAAAGAAAAGGTTTTGACTTGGGAGAGTGGCATGAGGCGAGGTGTTCCCAAGGTACTTGTTGTTGTCACTGATGGTCGGTCTCAGGATGAGGTGAGGAAAGCAGCAACAATCATACAGCACTCTGGTAAGTAATTCACAGTACCTGGCTCTTTCATTTCTTTATGTGTTAAGCACTGCAATAATAAATGGTGCTTCAGTTATCTGGGAATCCTTTCATCATTTATGGACTCAGAAACGTATTCTGAGTATTTGGGAAAAAACTCAAAACTATTTAAAGAGTTTGGACTCTCTGGGCCAGACGTACTTTTTCTTTCTCTAGCCTTCTCTCTGGGGAAGGATGTGGCTTCCTAAAGCTTTCAAGTAATTCCTCATGCATATCATTTCACAGATATGACTTTTGTTTACATCTTTTTCTCCTTGCTATGTGGATCTCAGGGATCATTGTGAAGTGTAGTCCGTTCTAGTGCCTTAGATCTAATGACCCAGCTTTTTGAGCTTTATGTTTTACCTGGTATAAACCACTGCCTTTTGAGCTGAAAAGAATTACTCTTCCTCTTCAGATTTGCTGAATGTGGCTTATGAGCCTAATAATGTATTCCTCTCCATGTACCCAGCGGCTTTGCATTTCAGTGCATGAACCACCTGGAGTCCTGTCCCTGAGTAAGGAGATGTTGTACTTCCTTACAGAAATCACTGGCATGTAAACCACAAGTGGTCATCTTCTCTGCCTTTGTGATCTGAAGGAATCAGCTCTCTCTAGATGATTTCTGAAGAAGTTTCTCTACTCTATTCATAAAACCAGTCTCGCTGGATAATCTGTTTCAGTGCTTAACTACTCTCATAGTTGGAAAGCTTTGTTTCACATTTCACCTAAGTGTTTCTTCAGGCTAGTGAAACTGTTGTCTTTTTTTCATTTACCTAGTTAACAAGGAGACCAGTTGATCACTGTCCACTGTGATGGGTCTTCCTATTTGAAGCCTGTTGTTATTTACTCTTTCTGTCTTCTCTTTTCTAGACTAAACAAAGCCATTTCCTTCAACCTTCTCTTGGTCATTTTTTCCAGACTTCTTATCATTTTTGCCCTCCTCTCAACTTGCTTTGATTTCTTTGCATCTTAAATGTCATGCTCAAAGCTGGACAGAGTATTTCAGCCAAAGCTTCACCAGAATTGGCTACAGTGAAATAATTATCTTCTTTTTGAAAAATAAAAAATGTAAATATAGATCACTTTATTATTTGCAACAAAGGTGAATTCTGCTTTCAGTCTCTAGCCAGCATTTCCAGTGTCTGTGCAGTTTCTTGTCAATGGAAGGTTGTTGGAGACTTTTTTTCTATATAGTGCTATATTGTGCAGTGACTTTTTTTTCTTCCTTTCTTCCTGGTATGGCAAAGAGAGGTCAAATTTTCGTTTGGAGGCTTAGGTGGGAAAAGATAAAGGAAGGAATGAGTCGAAACAGAATTCTGTAGAGGCTAAAAGATAGCAGGAAGCAAGAACTTGACACAGAAGGCAAAGAGATGCTGATTTAAATATTTGAGGAGGACAATCACGCTGAAAAAGAAAGAGATCATGCCGTTACACCTAGTGATATGAATAAATTCTAAGGTTTGGGTTCTTCGCGTTTGACTTAGACATCTAACAACTACATGTCTAGTCTAAGGTCATCATGTAGGTTCCTTCTATGGCTAGTGAACAGAGCAACAGATAGGCATCTACAGACCATGGCTGCTTCTATCTTGCAGTTAGCATCTTGGGAAGGTGAGATGAATTGCATTCTGAAACTGCCCATATCTGTCTGTTGATTACAGAGGACAACTAGACAACTAGCTTAGACTTGTTGCTAACTTGGAAAGTAAAAACTAGTGAGATGAATACCACTCCAAGAAAGTGAAAGAGAAATTGAGAAGCATAAAATGCAGGAGATAGCAGCAGAGAGAGAACTGCATAAGTAATAGTTTGCACAGAGATTTTACACACAGAACAGACTTAAGATACTGTAGACTTGAGAGGATTGTACATTTTGTATGAAAGAGGGGACTAAGTAGCCAAGACTGTGTGAGATTATATATTGTCCAACAAAAAATGATGAAGGATAAGAAAGATGCAAAAATCAATTTAATCCCTCTTGATCTTTAATAGTGTGAAAGGATATCTAGAATATATGCTCATAATGAAGGCCAGATAAAAAGAGTAGGTAGAACCTGAGAAATCAATGATAGATGTGGTTTGTGAAATAGTGACCTGAAAAATGGTATTATTTCTACAGGCTTCAGTGTATTTGTGGTTGGTGTGGCTGATGTAGATTACAATGAGCTGGCCAAGATTGCCAGCAAGCCCAGTGAGCGTCATGTATTTATCGTTGATGACTTTGATGCCTTTGAAAAGATTCAAGATAACCTCGTCACCTTTGTGTGTGAGACAGCTACCTCAAGTGAGTAGAAGACATTGTTTTCCTTTTTCCCAAATTAATACATTTGCTTATATACTGCTACAGTTGTGTGGTGGGTTGACCCTGCTGAACACCAGATACCCACCAAAGCTGCTCTATCACTCCCCTCCTCAGCTGGACAAGGGAAGAAATGTATAAAGCTTATGGGCTGAGATAAGGACAGAGAGAGATCATTCACCAATTACTGTCACAGAAAAACAGACTCAACCTGGAAAAAAATTTATGTACCTTGTTACCAATCAAATCAGAGTAGGATAATGATAAATAAAATAAACCCAAATCTTAAAAGCACCTTCCCCCCACCTCTCCCTTCTTCCTGGGCTTAACTATACTCCTGATTTTCTCTGCCTCTTCTCCAGCAGTATAGGAGAATGGGGAATGGAGGTTATAGTCAGTAAATAACATTCTGTCTCTACCTCTCCTTCCTCCTCAGGGGGAGGACTCCTCGCACTCTTCCCCTGCTCCAGTGTAGGATCCCTCCCACAGGAGACAGTCCTTCATGAACTTCTCCAAGATGAGTCCTTTCTGTACGCTACAGTTCTTCACGAACTGCTCCAGCATGGGTCCTTTCCATTGACTGCAGTCCTTCAGGAACAGACTGCTGCAGCATGAGTCCCTCACAGGGTCAGAAGTCCTGCCAGCAAACCTGCTTCAGCATGGGCTTCTCTCTCTCCATGAGTTCACAGGTCCTGCCGGGAACCTGCTCCAGCATGGACTTCCCACAGGGTCACTGTCTCCTTCAGGCACATCCACTTGTTCTGACATGGGGTCCTTTATGGGCTGCAGGTGGATATCTCTGTTCCACCATTAACCTCCATGGACTATAGAGGGACGACCTGCCTCATCACGGGCCTCACCATAGGCTGCAGGAGAATCCCGGTTCTGACACCAGGTGCACCTCCTCCCACACCATTCTTCTAATCTTGGTGCCTGCAGAGTTGTTTCTCTCACATATTCTCACGCCTCTCTCTGGCTGTGATTTCTGTTATGCAAGTTTCTTCCCCCTCTTTTTAAATACATTATCCCAGAGGCGCTACCACTGCCACTAATTGTCTCAGCCTTAGCCAGTGGTGTGTCCCAATTGGAGCCCGTTGGCACTGGCTCTATTGGACATGGGGGAAGCTTCTGGCAACTTCTCACAAAAGTCACCCCTGTAGCCCTGCTAACCATATCATCTCTCACGAACCCAGTAAAGTTGCCATCCCATTTAAGGTACATCAAAAGAAAGGTACATACATAAATTTCATAATAACTGGGCATAGCTTAAGGCAGCAAGTTAGTTTTTAAAAAAATTTGAAGTAGGAATTGTGTTTTCTGTAGTCTTGTCTCACATGTCAAAAGTGCTGGAATAACAAAAATAGAGTAAGAGTCAGTGAGAACCACTGAAGTAGAATGATGCCTAATATGAACTGGGAGACAACAGGTCTCTTATTTACCACTGATCTAGGGCTGCTGAAGAGTTGCAGCTCGAGTGTGTGATGTTGCTTTAAGATTATCTAAATAAAGTTCAGTTGTTTACTGAATTGAAATCCTTCTATGGCAAAAAGGAGGAATTCTCAGGCCTGTCATGTGCAACTGTGTACTCCTCGACTGCCTCATCCGCTGACTTTGAGGAGCCATATAAATCTGCAGTTTTTCCTTGTGAATCTGACGACTATTATGCAGCCTGACTCATGCCTTAAATATTCATGGAAAGACTGTGTCATTGTGCTCCTTTCTCCTTATGAATTAGACTCTTAACATGTTTGGGGGCTTCATTTGTTACTCCATACAATTTGTCACAGTAGAAATACCCTACTAAAAGTAACGACTAAAGATTTTAATAGTACATCTACCCCAGAGCAGAACACAGTAAGACAAATGCAACAAAAGTTGGCTAATAATTAATAATAGCACTGACTTTTTGGTAATGAAACTTTTTGAAGTGTATATATGTTCATATCTTATTATGTTTTTTAGTTTTGAATTACATATTGTTTCCTGTCTTTTAGCTTGTCCTCTTATTTACTTGGAGGGATATACTTCACCTGGTAAGTAACTGTCCAATATTTTCACGTAGATTCATTTGTGTCCTTTACAGCTCTACAGTGTTTTCATTATTTATTTTCTCTCTGGATTTAAAGGTTTCAAGATGCTGGAATCATATAATCTAACAGAGAAGCACTTTGCTTCTGTACAAGGCGTATCACTGGAATCAGGCTCTTTCCCAAGCTATGTAGCATATAAACTCCACAAAAATGCCTTTGTCAGCCAGCCAATACGGTAAGCAAACATGAAAGACTCATATTTAGGGCAAGTAGGTGAGGAAGGATTAGTAGAGTTTATAAGTGACAGCATTAGAATCTTGTGGAAGATGCATTTATTTGATGTTTTTTTTACTGAACTCCAGGACATATACTCCAAAGAACATCTATCATTTTTCTCATTAAATACTAATCTTTTTCTTCTGTTGTGATCTTTTCACTATTAATCCTTTTCATATTGTTCTTTTTTGAGATTGTGCTTCTTAACCATTTCAACAAGATGTAATGCACAGTTTGTCCTTAGGCCTCCTTAGTACAATGAGCTCCACCTTGCCAGAGAAAACTGGATTCAATATGGAGGGATAAGCACCACTTTTTGAAGTGGCATCGTTCACATCGCAGAAGGCAGCACGTTGACGCCATTGACTTAGGATAGTTTCTCCTCTACTTGAGTTGCCGTACTTGGCAAAGGGAGTGGAGTTTTCAAGGGCCTGTGGTCTTAAAGTATGGTTATGGAGGGGTAATATAGGCTCATTCTTGTCAATATTTTTTTCACAAAACCCAAAAATATTTAGTTAGCAGTTAGTATTACTAAGAGGGGAACAGTACCTCTTTTTATATTTATTCCTTTCTCATCTATTTCCGTAAGTTTGGAAAGTCATTCTTAGTCAGAGGAGAGGCATAAAGATAGCCCACTATTCCTATTAATGAAATTTAATCTTCTGTTCATAAAAGCATTTCAGATTTTCTGCAGTCCTGACACATTGGGTACAGATCAGATCAGAGGTGTGGGAGGTGAGGTGTACAACAAAATAATTTCTTTTTGCCAGTCTTCTAAGCTCACAACTTGAAAAGTGGAAGACTTGAGGACTTTTTGAGTTTACTGATATGCCATTATTGAGGGTGATAGTCCTCTGAGCCTGGATTTTTATGATCTAGGGAAGTACAGATAATCCCAATTTTGCAATCCTCTTCTATTAAGATAAACCTTGCATTTAGCAGGATAAGATGATAAAAAGACAATAAAAAGACAGACTTCCTATTTATTTCATTTTTTAAAGAATGTTGTGATGTGTAGTCTGTTATCTGCTGTAATAAGTGGAGTAACTTGCCAGAGTATTCTGGACACTTATTTTTCATGAGAAGCCAGAAAATAAAACTTAGTTTAGACTGAGTCAGCAAAGCAATAAAAGCATCTTGACCCTGGTGGGGTAGTTTAAGGGAAAGCAGAAGCTGCCTCCTTTCTTATAGTTCCTTCCTGCCTTCCCACTCTTTCCCTTCAGAAAATGCTGGAGACTGTTTAAGGTATGCTTTTATTTACTTTTGGCTTTCTGCTTTTTTAATGCCTAGCAGTCCGACCATCACAAATCTAAACCTCAGTCATTGATGAATGAAGTGGAGCCCAAATACATCACCAATTGCAGAGACTACATTAAATATCTCCTTCACTGTATCTGTGCCTGAAGGGCAGCAATAGTTAAGTGCTGTTTTCTATTGCCTGTCTAAAACAGGCCAGATGAAAAAAGAATAAAGTTGCGGTCATTTTTTCTGTACTTATCATCAAGGAATCTGAAATATGTGTAGTTTATACAGAATCTTACCACAAGAATACATGTCCAAGATTTCTTGGTCATATTCTGGCTTCCTCCATAACCATGGTGCCTGGACCAATTGAAGACAGGCTGTGAGTTCATCTTAAGAAATCACATAGTATTTTTTATCACAAAGTTATTTTCTATTTGAAAGAGTAGCTAAAATGTTCAGATCCATTAAAAACTGTGGTTTGCCTGTTACTCTCATGTCTTTTCTTTGAAAAAGAGCAAATGATGAAGCTCTTGTTTTCGTCATGTGTTTCCATGTGAAAAAAGTGTCTTCATATTGTTTTAACAGAGAGATTCACCCAGAGGGATTGCCACAGGCATACACTATCATTCTATTATTCCGTCTTCTGCCGGAGTCCCCCAGTGAGCCTTTTGCAATCTGGCAGATTACAGACAGAGATTACAAACCACAAGTTGGAGTTGTGCTTGACCGTAAGGATGGTTATGCTTATTGCATAAAGAATTTATATGTTACATTACTTTGCATGCATTCTTCCCAAATATTTCTAAACCCAAAGCATTCCTATGTGGTAAAAGGATTATATTGTTTTAGTTTTAAGTTTTTGGTGGGTTTTTTTACTTTGTACATCAATTATTTTTTTTAAACTAAGAATAATTCATCCAAGCCACATTTCAACTTTGGTATTATCTCTAAAACCAAAGGAAAATACATGTACTTATGGGTCAGTAAGACCGTCTCTAACTTGTTTACCCAGTTGAGTGGTATACTACATTTTATCTATAAGTGTATCTTTGGATGGTAGCTTCAATAGTACATATGAAATGATATGTATTATTTTCATGTATTGCAGCTGCCAGCAAAGTGTTGTCATTCTTTAACAAGGATACCAGAGGAGAGGTTCAAACTGTAACTTTTGATAATGATGAAGTAAAGAAAATTTTTTATGGAAGCTTCCATAAGGTAAAGGATTGCAATTCTGAATGTTGCTTTCTGAAGTGCTGTTACTTGAAACAAAAGACAAGCAAGCAGAAGTTACTGTCAGTTATATCCAGTTTTTGCATAGTACTGTAAATTGACATAGAGACTTACAGATTATGTCAAACAAGATCTCTGAAGTTATAGCTTTTCTTCGAACCAATGTAAGAGACTTATCAAGTATTTGTTGTGATTGTGTAAGTGGAGGGACATATCTGAACACATCATCGTACATTGATTCCTGGTACATGAGAAAGGAAAAATAAAAGATAATCTGGAAAAAAAAACCACAACAGAAAGGAAGTTGTGGTGAGAAAAGATTGGGGTGGAGGGGGAGTGTAATAATATGAAATCATTTAGAGAAAAGGAAGGTACAGCCACAGAAAGTTAGTAGCTATTGACTTATAGATAAAGGCAGGAAAACGATTTTGGAAGGTGAATAGCATATTAAATAAGCTTCATATGTTTAATAAACTATATATATATATATGTATGTATTTTGTATATATGAATGTGTATTGGTATATTTTTGGCTTAAATTCACTGGGCCCAAAATATTTTAAACTAACGTTAACTGAAGAGCAATGATAATGTGATCTTATAATCTATTTGTGATTTAGAATGAAACTCACTTTTTTGAATTGTCCAAATGTCTACTGAAATCGTTACATGTTACTACATCTGCTTTCAATTGTGATAATTTTGTGGTTGCTTTTCTAATTTAGTGCACTAAATTATGAAAACGTGATTCTGCCAGGCTTCCTTATCTCTAGTCATCAGAAAGTGTTTGGCTCAGGCTACATATATCTCTAAAACACAATTGAAAAAAATATTTTCTTTCTGTGTTAAGTATATATGTTTAGGGAAAGAAAGTGAATTGCAGTTGCAATTTTGGGTCAGCTGAAATGCACAGTCTCATGTTTTCATTTATCTCCCTTCTGTTTAGCTTAGTTTTCTTCTGATGACTAAATATGGATGGAATATAGCATTTGCTTTCTTTATGATATCCTCCTCTCCTGCATGATTACTTGCTACCAGCATTCCTTTGAGGATACTGATAAGAGGTTGCCTCTATCAACTTGCGGATAGCAATGGCCACATTGTCAGCCTAGCTCTGCTAGGCTGAAAGCAGGGAAAGACAGCTGTTGCCAGCTTTATGGTGTTTTGTGACTTCATCACTTTAAAATATGGGTGACTATGAAAAACACACAGTACAATAAAAGCTATTCATTTCCTCAGAATTTGACAGAAGATAATTTCCCAAGTTGCTTCTGTGTTATATTCAATTATCCTTGTTTATAATTTATTAAGTGACTAATTATTTTTGTGTATATAAAGACATTTTTATGCCATTGACTTTGTAACTGATACTTATGAGTAGTCTTGGATCACACCTACATCATTAGGCAGCTTCTGTTGGCTTTTGGCTTTTTGCCCTTTTTTTTTTTGATATCTCAGTAGATAACTGAATTTTAAGGAAATGTATTAATCTCCTGCATTGAGAAAACTGTCAGTACAGGCTAGGTAGGTATTATTTTTGGTGTAAAAGTTGAGTCATCCCCAAGAAGTGCTATTAAGACACAGAACAGCATGTAGCACATCTCATTTTAGGTATCTGTGAGAGTTGAGACTTCCCTTCTTCAGGCCAGTGGTGTGAAGCTCTCTATACGCTGGGCTGCCAGTGGTCTCCTTTAAGTGTCTGCTACTAATTTCATTAATGTTTGGGGTCGTATTTTTCCTTGTAATTTCTCTAAGTGTGATAGACCTGTGCAGAATTATCTGAGCACTTACAGTGAAACTCTGCTTATTTGTCAAAGCAAATGGGCAACAAACTGTAACCCCAGCAATACTATCGGTTATTACTGTTTTTCACACTTGCTGGTGAAAAACAATTACAGGGTAGATAAAAATCCAGATTTTTATATCCTTTTCATGGTTAAATAAATACATGCATACATATGGACAGAAAGCAATCCTAAAATGCCAAATGATGTACGGGAGTAACAGCCATTTGCAGATTATCTTAAAGTTCTGAATCTATGAATCCTTGCTTACGAGACAAATTCTTAAGCAAAAATATATCAGTTATTTAGTATGTCATTCCTCTTTTTTTTTTTCCCCAGAAGAGGATCAAAAGTTTAGATTTTGTTGAAATTAAGGTTAACTAGAGTAGCCTTGATTTAAAGAGCTGTATTTGGGATTTTTCACCATGTAACTGGGCTGACTCCTCTTGATTCTCTCCAGGATGGTTACTGGGGTTGCTATATGAGTCAGGTTGTTAATGATAACATCATGGGATTCCTCAGCTCATGGTCTGGGAAAGCCTTATGTATGAGGCATGTTGATTAGCTCCTAATAAAGCATTGTATTAGTTTCAGCAGGATGAAATAAGCCAAGTAAGATTAACGCATTTCAAGAAGTACTTTTGCAATTTCTCCTACCATCCAGTTTCAAAGAAATAACAAATCTTTAGAATGTAAGATGATGTTTTCCAAAATATCAAACATTTTTGTGGTTTTCATTCGATGACTTCCTGGCTCATTCAGTGAAGCATGGTTAACTACACCTAACTGTGCAGGGAAATTTACTTTGGCATATTTGAACACTTTTGAGTAGCATAGCGCTATGGGGAAGGCAGCTGAATCTGGCAAGTCCCATAGGAAAAATCCTGACTGCCTGAGACAGTCATTAAATTTATAACTGAATGTTTTGGAGAGACAGACAGCTTCTTCTTTCTTATTCTTACCATGCTAGACTTCCTTTTAGATTGCAGTTTTGTAGTAGTCAACCACAGGAAATTTGATAATGAGTGTATGTCTCTCTGCTGAGGTATGTATGGGATGGTAGTTTGCTTAGCTTATTGATGTGGTTCATTTAGCAGTAGATCAGAACACCATCAAACTTTATCTTAGAAGGAGTCCGGAGAGAAACATTAGAGTATGTTTCCTTTCTTAAAACCTCAGTGCCTTCTGGCACTGGAAACGGTCAGAAGTAATGTTTTATGTTGCTCTGTTAGAAGCTGGAGAGAATGTTTCTGTTACAATTTTGTTGAAACCAAAATGTATCAGGATTGAATAGAGAGGTGTTTTACTTACTGTGGACACTAGATGCCAACTGCTATTAGATTTGTGCCTGGGCCATGAGATTCAGGCTGGAGCTCAGAGCTGGTGTTAAATCAGCTGTTAGCTGACCGAGTCAATGACTTGGGGGAGCTCTGCTTATTTTTAATTGCTGGGATCACTTTGAATGGTTAGGTGATGCTCAGCAGTCATTGCTGTTTGAGTATTTTCATACAGATGCTCTCATTCAGCATTCTGACGTAGATCCATCTTTCCTAAGTTTTGTGTGCAAATGAAAATGCAGTAGCATACGTTTGCTGTGCAGATGTCATTTACTTTATTTAAATTGTGACGAAATCTTAACATTCCAGTAGAAAGACTTGGATGCTATGTACCATGTAGCATGCAGGATTAGTAAATTGCATCTGTGATAAGTTTAAACTGTTTGATTCATTAGTTAACCTGTAAAATTTAGTCATATAATCAAAGGACTGACTATATGATGTGTAAATGATAATGAACTTAAAGTCTTGACATGGTGCTTATTTTATTTTGTGGAAAGTTTGATATGTAATACTGACCTATACTTTGGACATACTCAATTATCTTTACATTACGTTTTTTTTTATTTGGTTGATGAACAATGCTGGGAGTGTTAATTAAAAAAAAAACACTTCCGTACGCAGCTCTGAGAATTAAGCTGTGATGTCAGCTGAATTTCAGATGACAGAAAATGAGGGCAGCTTCAAAAATCTGAATTCCCATTATATAAAGCATAAGTACATAATGTTTAGAGTTTCAGATAAGCTATGCTGATGTCTTGGTGACAACTCTACATGGGAAAATATTTAATATGGAAAAAAAGAACAAATTCTCAGGAGATTGTTCAGGCGCTTGTTGACTCAGGACATTTAAGGGAATCTCTGTTTCAACTTTATGCCAATTTTTCTAAGCAATCATTAAATAGCGATATTTTTCTGATGGGTCATGTACTGTGGTAAAAAAAGCTTCAAAACATAATTATGTACTTCGAGGACTCTTTACTGCTGATCTTACTGTGTTGATATTTTAACAATTACATATGTTATAATGGTATGTATAAAATATATTCAGTACGTAAGGTATATAAAAGCTACTGAAACATTTCTGTGGCCTTAAAATGTTCTTCCATCAACTGCATATTGGATTAACTAAAATGTTAGACCCTTGTTTCTTTCTTGGAGACTCCTGAATGTCTTCTCTTTTCATAGAAATGTAGAAACTCTCTTGTATAACATTCGTCATATGTACTGTAAGTTTTTGGAACAGTAACCTCTACTTAATTTTGTTTGTTCGCCTGTTTAAGGTTTACTCTGTTTTCACCAAACACTTGATTCTTTTTTTTCCTGGTGAACATAATCTTCCTTTGTTTCAGTCATTACTTTCTCTCTCCCATTTCCCTTATTTCCAAAAATTAATCTCTTCCTCTTCTTCCCTGTTTCCCCTCATTTTGACATATGCTTTTGTAGCCAGATTTCTCTCATGGAAATTTCTCTTTTTTCATCTCCCATTATTTTGTCTTTTTCTGGGCAGACTTCTCTGCTCACTTCCTGTATCTCAATGCAACTAATGCCTCTGGTTGAGTCATCTGTGGAAACTGAACCCTGAATCTCTGGATCTGAAACAATCTACGCTCTGAACTACAGACACTCGATTAGCCAGTGGGCAGTCACAGACTCAGAAACCTCTTGTGTGGTCCCAGCCATCAGAAGAGGAAGAGAAAAGCTTGTATTCACTTCCTCTCAAAAATTCTTTTTATTTTTTTCACTTTTATGCCATCTTAAAGCAATTTTGAGGCAATCTTTTAAAAATAGATATTGTAGTTCAACTACTACGTTAAACAGTACTTCGTAGCTGTGCTTGTATATTCATCTTGCTGACCTTGAACACATTTTAAAAAAGTTAATAATGTCATAGACTTTCCTTGACTTTTAATTTTTCCACCAGTTGAAAGTAAAACAGGATTACTAAGAAGAAAATTTGAAGCAGTATTACCTAAATGGTGAATTACTGTTGAAATATTAAAGTAAATACGCCTATGTGCCTTTTCTAAATATTACATTAAACTCTTTTTTTCAGGTCCATATTGTTGTAACTTCATCAAATGTTAAGATTTACATTGACTGTAGTGAAATACTGGAAAAACCAATTAAGGAGGCTGGGAACATCACAACTGATGGCTATGAAATACTTGGGAAACTTCTGAAAGGTGATCGGAGATCAGCAACAGTAAGCAATAAACATTAATCCATTCATTAGTGCAAGCCCTTGAAATTTTCTGAGGAAAGAGGTTAAGGACTGCTAAGAAACCAATATTGTATCCAAAGCTTTCAAGTGTCTATACTGCAAGATCCGGTATACTTAATTGAGAAGTTTGGTCTTGATAGCTTCTTATTCTAGCAGAACTGCAAGAACAAAAATCTAATAGCTGAAAGTCGCAGTCAGGTAAATTCAAAGAAGAACAGAAATGTGTTGACTTTTTTATTTTAATAGGGAAAGATTTACTGTGGATTCTCTATCATTAGGAATCTTTAAATGAAGACTGTTTTTTTTTCCTAACAAAATTAGACATTGTCTAATTAACGGGTTTTAATTCTAGCAAGTCCTGTGGTCTGTTTTGTACTGGGTGATTAGAGCAATCCTCACTATTTTATAATCTGTTAACCTGTAATCAAAAAGCGGCTTCTGCTGTGAAGGGCACATGAATTATCTTGATGGATAAACGATACTTAGTATGTTATCAGTGCTATTGACTGGGCTTCATATCATACGATTTGAATTTGCAATCTGACCTATATGAGCAAACCCTAACACCTGAAGAAGATTCTTGGTGCTCTCCACCAAATGTTTGGTTGTGTGTATTGAACTACAGAATCATAGCTCTTGGAGTGGAAAAAAAAAAAAAAAAAAAAAGAGAGGAAACTGCTTTTACCAGACAATCTACGTAAGATCACTACTTCAACCTTTCTGCAGAGCTTTTCCCTACTAATGTCAGTGGAAATTTCCATACATGAATCTAAATTAATATATGGCCCAAGGTCTGCAGTTCTTAGAGCTCGTCCAAAAGATTTTTAGCCACATTTCATGTTGAAGTGCACAGGCACTCAGCCGATGTAGAAGTTCATCTGTATTATTAATTAAGTATTGCAAAATATTTCTTGAGTCACTTCATTTGGTTACCTTTTGCCCAGAACAGGAGCAAGCATCAGTGCTTGAAGTTCTTGTAGCTTTATGTAGGCTTGGTTTCAAATTTTGTATTATTTTCAAATAATTTTTCTGTCAGTGTCAAAAAAAAAAAAGACGACAGTCTGAATTTTAGCTACATTAGAAATAAATTGTTTGAGGAATCATTTTTAATGATAATGCCACTAGATTTCGTAAATAACATCTCTAGTATATTTCAAGAGTCCTCTTTATTTTTACAGTTAGAAATCCAGAATTTTGACATTGTATGCAGTCCAGTTTGGACAAGCAGAGACAGATGCTGTGATCTTCCTTCTATGGTAAGTATAAATGAACCAGAACCTATTCAGAAAATTATTATTAATAGCAAATTTTACAATGTCCATATTAGCCTGGTATTATACCTCATACTGACAACACATCTAACTCAGGGTTGTCAGAGCAGAGAATGAACAACATAAATGTCAAATTTTGTGTCTAAGGGAGAAAGATGATGATGTGCTGGAACTGAGTATCTTAGGAATGCTGGTAAAAAATTTCGGTTATTTCAGTGGTATTTAAGATCCTAGGTATTATTAATGTAGTAGCTGTATTATTTTTTTTATTTAATCTGTTCTTAGTTTGCAATTGAAAAATTAACTAGTTTGTACTTTGTGAGTGCAAGCTGATTGTCTAATGGATATAATTATTAGAACAACAGAAATTGCATATGAATTTGATTTTGCCTGTGCCTTTGTTCTTAGTTTCTTGTATGGCTCAGAGAGAAAATTTGCTAAAAATGTGAAAGGTCCTGTAGAAAAATTTGGAAATGACAGTTGAGCTGTGAGTTTTACTTCTACTTGAAAACAGAGTAATAGAGAATCTTGCTGTTATTGTTTTAGAAAAGTATGCTGCCACCCAGTACTTTTCTTTAAAAGGACACTAATAGTTGTAATTTGAATTTTCAGAGAGATGAAGCAAAATGCCCAGCTCTTCCAAATGCTTGTACCTGTACTCAAGACAGTGTGGGACCTCCAGGACCCCCTGGACCAGCTGTAAGGAACTATTTGCAATAGATGTATTTTCTGATTTTTAGGTTTGTGTAAGTAGTTTTGTGTTGATCTCTGGTTTTGTGAAACTAAGGTCAGTCAGAGAGATTGTTTCTATCAACACATCCATAACATCATGGTAACCTGTTCCCCTTTCCTCTTAGTTTAAAATACAGTTGGGCAGCTCCTAACATCTCTACTTGTTTATATAAAAATTCTTTTCCCGTATTTCTAATGTGATCACTGTGAATAGCTCCTCATTGTTTCATAGGTTGAAACAATCTGGCCCAATCTCAGCTGTCTTGCCTTTCATGTACAAAATATTTTTAATAGACTGTGCAAATATTTTTCCTAAATACTGAGTCAGGATTTCACTCCAAGGAATGATTCTTTACTCTGATGGGGAAATAAATTAGCTACTCTGTCTTTTTTTTCCGTACTAATCTATGGAATGGATATGCTCCTACCAATTGCTTTGAATATAAGGGAGTTTTATAATTAGCCCAGTAGTCCTACTTTGAAGCTACCAGAAATGCTGCATGAGGAATCTGAAACCCAGTTAGATTATCTGGCAGTCTGCTAGAGAGATATCCAGAGGCTGTGATGAATATACATTAAAGAAGTTTACATCTGCAGACACAAAAATTACAATAATTTTTGATGGCCTGAATTGGAAAGGTGGAAGGTGATGTGGTTTACCTGAGTTTCTGATGCATCTTTTATTCTAGTTCTCCTTTCAGCAGTGTAATCTGTGTACTTTAGAACTTTGAGCTTTCACATAGGAGTTTGATCCATAATGCACACCAGTAATGCATACCATGTACCCTTGCTTTCCCTGTATGAAATACATTTTCTTTCCAAATATTCAATTTAGGGTGGCCCAGGTGCTAAAGGTCCCAGAGGTGAAAGAGGTTTGACTGGATCATCTGTAAGTATCTTTCTGGAATCTATCTGTAATGTTGCTACATGTTTACCTGTGTGAAAATTTGTATGCTTAGTTCTACGCTGAGCTAAGAATGGAGATGAAAAATTTACTTGGAAATATACCTATATGTCATTTATATGCAACCTGCCTGTTTGAGACTATATAGACACACCTTATGTATATATGTAGCCTCAAAGACATTGACTGCACATCAGGAAACTAGAGTATATGCATCAGTGTTAATACACATTCTACTGCATTATTGTCCTACATGGAGGAGACAGCTATACTTCCAACGGACAGCGCCAGAAGACATGTGCTGGCCTGAGACCGCTAGCGTGAATCAAAGAGTAGCTTATGAAAGGCTATGCCACTTGTATAACTGTTTCCACAGTTGGCCTGAAGTATTAAACGTGTCTCCAGGCATCTGACTTTCAGTGTCTAACCCAAAGGATTTTGCAGTTATACATCTAAGAAGGGATTGTCAGTTACAATCTTGTTTTCACTTTCTGCTTTAAGGGACCACCTGGTCCTCGTGGAGAGACAGGTCCTCCTGGCCCTCAGGGTCCCCCAGGTCCACAGGGCCCCAACGGGCTGTCAATCCCAGGTGAACCGGTGAGTGACCATCCTGAGTGTGAGTGGCAATATGTGTGGAGCCAGAGCTGGCCATGGGGATGGTGTTCTTGGGAAGATGGTGGCTGCTTTGCCCTAATATTCATTTTCCCCTTTAACGCAGTAGTATTATGAAACAAGTATCTTTCAAGACAATAGCATTTTCTTTGTTGAATGTTACATGTGCTTATGGGATGCCCATGAAGGAACAGAGCCTAAGCGTTGCAACAAACATTGTACCTTTTTCTGTCTTACAGCTTTTCTGTAGAGTTACTAGGCCTTCAGGTTCTAGGATTCCAAACTATCAAACTGTGGTGCAGGAAAACTGAGCATGCAATATTACTCTGAAGACTTTCTCAGAGATTTACATGTCCAACTTCTATTTTCTGAGATTAAATCATTAACTGAAAGTTCAGAGAGGCAATGGGTGCCTAGATCTAGGCATACAAAACAGCCCTTCATTCCTAGAGGGCTTTCTTGGCAACAGCATGCATATTTCAGTGAAGGACTACTGATTTCATGTACATGCCTTCAAAGCCAGAGTAACTATTAACTCTGATGAAGTTTCACCAGATTCTGTTTTTTATAGCAGATAGCATAGGCAAGCCTTTGTCTATATTCTGAATGCATTAAGACTGCTTTTGCCATATTTTAATAAGTAATCATCCCAAAAGTAGTAATCTAATTTTGATGTCTCCTGTTCAAGATTATCTTGAATTTTAATATAATCAGGAGCGTTTTATATGAAGTCTTTGATTAAAATATAAAGTTTATGGAAACAGTAGAATTGGTGTCGGACTTCATGCTGTCTCATTTTGTATTTGATGTCAGGTTACCTTAGTCAGTAATGTAATTTGGGAAATGAAAAACAAAAGGTGCTTTAAGGTAGACATTACACACACCTTCTATTTTGTAAGGGCAAAGTAGAAAGATCTTGTTAAACAGTTTTGATGCTTTTCAGATTTTTGTTACGTACTGAGAGGAAAAACTCATCAAGATGACCTAGAGGTCCCAAATAGCAAGAAGGGCCAAATACATTCCTTTGATATGTGGAATACAATAAATACATTTTTTTGTTACATTCAGTTAAAAAACTTTTGTAGAATGAAAACACCAACATTGAAGGAACTTCTCATTAGTTAACAATAAGTTAGAGCACCACTTTGAAGTCACAGAAATTAATTTTTCATATTAATTGCAATTTACATTATCAGGCTATGTTTACAAATTATTTGATTATTTGAGTGTCACCAACAGTTGCTAATGCTGGATTATCATACAAGCCACTGTGGAAAACAAATATTGTATTGTCAAATTTAGCTCATATGGGTTTAAACCATGTGTTTATAACATGGTGCTGTAGTGTATGTGGAATTCAAGCTAGCTGTGAAAGGCAGTGCTTGCTTCTTTGTATGCTCCTACAGCTTGTGTCCTGGAAATGTGTAATGCCTGTTAGACCATGGGTTACTTTAAAACTGAGCTTTTACCTCTTGTGAGTATAGCCAGCTCCATTCATCAGTTAAGAAAGATAAGGGAGGTTGGAAGAAAACATGTAACCCTTCCTTGCCTTCCTGCTTGTGGAGACATTATCAGTCTCTTGCTGAAAAGTCTGTTACTTCCTTATGAAAATATATGCCACCTTCAAATGTTGGCTTCCCTAGACTTTTCCTATAACGTTGATCAGTCATCCTGCATTTGCAAATGTTTGTGAGATGATCAGTATGGCTTCCATTGAGAGTTATATGTATCTTGATTTATTCCATAATACATAGTTATCTTATGGATTCCTTAATTTAGGTTTCTTGCGGGATATATTTTGTGTCCATTTACAGAAATTAATCATTTTGCTGATCTGCTTTGTAATTCAAAATCTCTAACAATCATTTATGAAAATTACAGGGTCGTCAAGGAATGAAAGGTGATGCTGGCCAGCCTGGACTGCCTGGGCGATCAGTAAGTCATAGAATCATGAAAAGGTTTTGGGTTGAAAGGAACTTTAAAGACCACCTAGTTCCAACGCCCCTGCCATGTAAGGGACACCTTCCTACAGGCCAGGCTCCTCAAGGCCCCATCCAACCTGGATTTGAACACATCCAGTGATGGAGTATGCACAGCTTCCATGGGCACTCCATTTCAGTGCCTCATCACCCTCAGAGTGAAGAATTTTCCCAGAAAGATCCCTCAACTTCTGACCATCTTCAGTTAAATGTCTTCCTAATGTAAAGGTTGCAGAACCTTTGCTGAATCCCTCTCCAGCAATGTTGTGTGCTTGTTCTCTACTTTTGAAAGTCAGATGGTCTTGGAACATCAATTGTATGCTTTCTGAAAGAAAACAGTACTAAATGTCACTTACTTGCAGATTTCTATGTTGTAAAGTAGAATTAGGTTTTTTTGGATAATCAGCCAGATTTAGATAATTGATCTGCATATGTGATGACATAACTAATATTCCTTGGTTACTTATCATCCTTGCTTTTACTGGCGATATAGTGGCTGTACTGGATATGCTTAAGTAGTGTGGGTTTAGTTTCATATATCAAATAAGGTCAGGCATGGACCAAGGGCCTCGTATTCTTTACCTCTTTTATTAGTTCTTATAACCCTGAGTAATATTATACTTAGGGAGTAGTAATGTCCTGTGGAAAGAAATGCTACATTTTAGTGTATGAGGAGATTAGACAGAAAAGGGAGAAGAACATGACAGTATCATACAAGGATGCTCAATATCCATTTCCTACAACATGGTCCTGATCTTACAGAGTGTTGAATAAAATTATTCCTGAGTGTCATCTAATGTAGCCTGCCTGTTTAATTTTAGGATTTATTCTCTATCCAGAAGCTACAGGGAACAGAAACAGAGATTTTAGAATGTGCACAATAAAGTGGCAGAACATTAAAAAAGTAGGAAAGGAAGGGGAAAAGAATAATAAATGAAGAGTCTAATTTTTGTTTCTTTAGATACACTCTAATTGATGACTGCATCTAAGCTTTAGCACCAGGTGTTAAAGGATTAGCTGACATCTGTAAGTCATGCTTGTAAGGGCAATAAAACCAGAAAATACCAGATATATCTGTTTTATGGAAACAGTACTGGAAAATTTTGAAGGTGAATTATGGGCTGGTAAGGAAATATAAGTAAAAAGTAGAGCGAGGGTGAAAACTCTTGCATCATGTATATGAAATAAAAGGATTCTCTTAAAGGTTTGTTTTATTTTTGTAAATGCCAAAAGACAACACTGAAGACAGTTAAATATTTAAATGTGTGCATGCATGGAATTATTAGCATAGCAGTGATGTTTGTCATGGATACATTTTATCATTCCCTTTTCCTCTAGGGAACTCCAGGTTTACCTGGTCCACCTGGCCCAGTGGGACCTCCAGGAGAAAGGGTAAGATTTCCCCAGTTCCTCAGTGTACTTAAAAGACCAAGTAATGCGGGTTTTGATTCCTCCCTTTTCCCCCCCACCATTTTATATTTTCAAATGCTTTTCAAAAGGAGTCCTTTTCTCAGTATCCAACTTGGAGAGGTAAAAGTGGAAGGACTGGATGGACCTAGGGGTGAAAACCTTCCCAAATAGCCATAGAGTAGCCATATAGATTTTGTCAAAACTGCACTGCTCACTGTCCTGACTAAATTCTCAGATGCCTGCACTCACAGAGCAGTGTGTCCACTAAGCAGGGCTCTCCTGAGGTACTCAGCAATGTTGTCTTCCACACACTGTTGCTGCTGCAGGGCATCCCTTTGAAACTCTGCTAGTCTCCATGTCTTGGAGATGTCATATCTGTAAAGAATCTGTGCCATTCTTATTGTGATGGTCGAGTTTGCTCCTAAACCTTTGTCTATCTGAACTTTTCTTTGGATGGGGGATTCTGAAATGTTTCCATAATGAAAGGCATGCACACAGGTATTTCAATGTGGAGTTGTTGAAATCCCTTTCTTCCTTTGGGAGTCATTTGGAGTCAATAAAACAAATGTCTTCTGTCTTGACAGCGATATATTACCTTTGAGATGACTGAAGCAATGATTTACCTTTATAACCAAAATTAATAACTGATATATGCATTTATACTTGTAATTTATTTAGTAGTACTTGATAGCCAGAAATGAAAACATACTATCATGTGACAGCCAGTTGCGAAAGGGCATAGAATTGGATTAGTGGGTTGTTAGTGGCCATCAATGTTAATTTGTGAATGTTATGTTAGATTAATGAAATGAGATTTCTCAGCATCAGTTCTTGCAGGGGAAGTATCTGGGAGGGAGGTTATTCTTCATTTAAGTGGCAATGCCACAGCTAATCTGTGAGTGAAAGAAAGGCAAAAAGGGAGATCTTGCTCCTCTGGTATAGAACAATGATTCCTTTTCTTAAAAATGTTGAGAAAGACTCATTTCTTCTTCAGTTAATCATCAGCAGTTGAACATCTAAATTGACTGAAGCTCATTGTTCCAGTAGTAGTCTTCTACTACTTCTCCAGTAGTAGTCGTGATAGTTGTTTTTATAACTTACATTATGGATAGGTTTTAAAATACACAGTAGTGGTAATCGGGAGTATTGTAATTACATAATCTTAAAGACCATTTTAATCAGGCTACAATCTTAAATTAATCTCTAATCATACTTTTATTTTTGTATAGGGTTTCACAGGAAAAGATGGTCCCACAGGTCCCAGAGGCCCACCAGGACCAGCGGTAAATAGGATTTTGTCTTTGATATACTCTGAAATAAGAGACCTGAGCCAAGAGAGAGCCGCACTGACATTTTCGATTTCTGTCATATATGAAATTGATCTTTTGTTTAGTATCTTAAATAGATTTAGGAAACTCTCAGTAAAAGGTGAGCAGGCAGCTGCTTAAAGCATATATTCACAAGCATTCATGTGAGCGGTTTTGAGACTGATTTCTCCCAGTATTCATAAGGGATGACAATAACCCATGATCTTTAAATGCATAGCTAGGTCTACTGAAACCGATCATTTTATTACTTGTACTATGGTGAAAAAAAACGCTGTTAATACCAGTTTTTCTTGACAATGCTGTTTGAGGATTACTTTTTGCTTAAAAACCTACTTTGTTGTGTTTTGTGGGACTATGCTAGAAAACTTGCTGATTGTTAGAGAAAAACACATCATGCTGGATCAGTCAGCCTGAAACAGACAAGTTACTGCAGCTCCATGTTACTAGGTCCAACCAGTAGCAAGATGGAGGATGTGCACGTGGAGCACACATTTGCATCACCTATATTTATACAGGCAGGAGTTGGTAGGGCAGGGTACTATTTGGGCTGCTCCGGCTCCCGCACAATTGTTCTTCTTTGCTGGTGTGCAGATGAGCTTTTATCACATAATCTAACACTGGTCTTTTATTTGTTCGTATTTATCTAGTATCACTGGAAAGACTTTTGTAGACTTCTTGTTGTGGACTTTTATGTGGATCACAGACCTACTAGATGAAGTTACAAGACCAAACTGTCTTGTCCTCCCTTAGGAATCTGTCATTAAGAGCGATGCCATAACCATATAGACACTCTCTGCATCTTTAGATTCATAAATGCCTGTTAAACTGTGGTGTTATGTAAAAGGACACATTTCCATAAAGATACAAACTGTATTTTTCTGGCAGAAGATTTTCAAGCCTGGTGTGTACCTACAGTAAAAAAGAACTGATAAGAGCCATCGTCAGTATTGCTTTGCACTCAATACAATAACACATTTTTTATTAGCACTTAGGCCATTGTGGATCTCCACAATTCACTTTATATGTCTTCTGCTTTAGGGTGCCCCAGGAGTTCCAGGAGTTGCTGGACCAAGTGGAAAACCAGGGAAGCCGGGAGATCGTGGGACACCAGTAAGATAATGATATGCTTACAGTATCAATTTTAAAATTACAGTCTGTTGATGAATATGAGACTTCTCCTTGCTTTAAATACTTGTCTTGCACTTATGAAAGTGGTTAATACAGTGGAGCTGACCTAGGACCACAAACCTTTTTTTCAAACGATTTTATTTTTACAGTGTGCTATTTTGCTGAGTTTAATAGTTGGGGCTGGAAATTATGGTCTCTGGTTTCCACCAAAAAGACTGTGGGCTGTTGTGTGCCAAGACATATATTCCTATACTGCATAAGCATGAATAACTAGGTCAGCAAAATGACTAGAAAGTCTTTATGTTTGTATATGTGTATGTGTAGTAAAAAGGTGTTGCACTGCTGAAGGTGGACAGTCTTTCATAATGTTACATAATCACTTCTGTTTGCAAACATTTTCATTTTATGCTTTTTACAGTGTGATTTCAAAGTTAACTGAAAGTGGTTTACATGTGTTTTATTCAAATCTTAAAGTGCATCCTGAATAGGGAGAAAGAGCAGGAGGTACTGCCTCCCACCAGCAGTTTCAGGAGAAATTCAAATGGATTAATTTGTAGCATCTCTGAGAAATTACACTTGAGTCAGGAGTGGAGACACCAATTGAAACGAGAAGTTATGTGTTACTTGCACTTAATGTCTGAATGATCAGCCAGAATTTTCCATCCCACTTCAATGTCATTATGTGATAATGGATAATTTTGAAGAATATGTAATAGCCTGGGCAGCTTGATAGTTATGAAGAGAAAGTTCCCAGAAGCACCTGGAAGCCGGGTCATTTTCTCATACTCATGTTGAATTCAGTCTGCATTTGCCAGCCTATAAATCCCATTTCTTCTTGCAGTAGAGGACATTGAGTGTCTTAGAAATGCACTGAAGCTTTCCTGCCTTTAGACATACATTGCTAATGTGATATTCCTGCCAGATTGGATGCTTGGTAGACATAGTCGGGGTACAAGGTGCTGTGGTTTGTTCACAAATGAACTTCAAACTACCAGGTGTTTCTGAGTTTTCCTTCACCCAGAACACTGGATAGGTGACCAACTTGAGCAGAAAAGGTCTTCTGCAGGTAAATAATGTGCATAGAAGGAAATATGGCTACAAGCCCAGTTTCAGTGCTTTTGCAAAGCAAGGCAGTCAACTCCTGCCCAAGCACCACATGTAAGTTCTCCTACACTCTAATCTTTGAGTTCCTTTCAGTTAGTTAGAAATAATTTCTTTTTCCAGGTATTGCACTTCCTTGCAATGAGACACTGTGCATCATATTTACCATTTCTTATGTTTCTAGAACAGATCCCAGCAGGAATTCTGGCTTGCACCTTGAACAGATGTTTTATCAAACTCTTCATGGACAGAATTTCAATGCTTTCCTTTGTGTCCAGTATTAGAATTGCCAAAGGTGCAATTTGATGGCCAAGCACAACTTGCAGTGTCATAAATCGTACATCCTTCAGACCTGCTTGAATTTGTGTCTCCCTGTCCAGGAGAAAGATAATGAGGTTTCACATTGTCTCTGGTAAATTCAAGGAGCAAATAATTTTCAACCAGATTTTGCCATTTTTTTTCTTTTGCCTGAACAATCTGTATTGCTGGTACCATGCAGGACAAGTCAGGTGAAAAGATCCCTATAAAGCAAGAAACATTACCCCCCAGGCAAAAGATACACAGTTACATGCAAATTATGAGGAGCCTTGGTGATTCAAAGATGTTCCTAGTGAATGTAGTCAGTTGAAGCTATTTCGTAATGGATTAATGTCAACAACTAATGTGCTAAGCTGAGGCAGTCATACCACCAATGTGTGGCTATAAACATTTCTCTGCCTCAATATGTACTTATACTAGACCAAGGAGATACTTGAAGTGTTAACTGAATTGTCATGGAAATAGGAAATTTAACTGTTTAATCTTGTTGTAAGTACTTCTGAGAGAAACTTAGGTGTCTTTTCAGTGTAGTAACAAAATGACCAAAAAAGGAACAGTGAGAACACAAATGAGTCAGTAATCTGTTGAGAATTGAGCACTGGCTATCCTAGAGGAGACTGAAATATCTGTCCTCTGCCTGTCTGGTCAAACAGAGAGCAAGAATTCGGTAATGTTCTGTACACATATCATAGGGTAACAACCAGCAAGAGTAAGAATGAATCATTGAGCTAAAAGAGAATATTGGCTCAAGAGGAAACGAGTGTTTTTCATGAATAAATGCAATGGGAAATAGAACATCTTGGACTTATCAGACAAGAAAGTTTCAGTACTGTTGTTTTATAGGTGTGAGAGTGAAAATGCTAATGGATGGGTAGGAAGATGAAGTTGTCTTAAGGTAGAGCTGTCTTGCTTATAAAACAGAATCTTTGACAACAGGGTCTGACTTTGTTGATCTAGAAGATTCCCAGGAAATAGTGCGAGACATTCATGTTTTATATATAAGGTGCTAATAGGCTGATGCCTCCAGGACCAAAGAGATGGTGAAAACCTGGAGAGGGTAATCTCAAGCACATAACGGGGATGTTTGTTGTGAATTAAATGCAGTTTGGGGCATTTTCCGTTCTCTGCTGCAATGTGTGTAGTGATCTTGCATCCATCTATGCAGACATCCTAGAAGTCTGAAAAAAATACTGCTTTGGGAGCAACAAACAGGTGGTTCTTGTGGGGAGCAAACATTCTTTTGGGGAAAACAACTATTTTTTTAAAGTAAAAATAGCAAAACGTCCTTTGTTTTGTCCTCCTCTAGCCACAGAAGTTTGCTGCAGCCTCAGCCTTTGTCCCACAGCTCAGAAAAATCCCACAAGCAGCATAAACTAGCTTTTCCTTACGCTGACCCCAATTGACTCCCTCATTGCAGCGTATCAGCAAAACAGAATGTCAGCAGCAGCTGTTGCTTCTCAAAATGCTGGCAAGCAGTTGGCTAAGTTGCACTTTTTTGTCTATTAAAAGAAAATAAACTGAAATTTAAGAATAAAACCAAGTGGGAAGAAGATGCAAATAGCAACTCAGTAATTGCAGTTGTAATTAGTTTTTGGAAATCATATTTCTAAAATATCTATGTGGAAANCAATCCCTAATATTCTGTGATTCTGTGAAAACGAACTTTGTTGTTAGCATAGCCAGTCAGCCTCTAATCTTCAGATTTTAAAAGTAGTTCATAATAGCCTATGTATCTTTACAATTAGTTCAGAGTAGCCAGTGTATTTTTGCAAGGTCACAAATTGAAGAACGTGGGGAATTTTATTTCAATGAATTGTAAAATTGATTGTATTGCCTTTAACTAAGGAATAGCCTTAGCATTTGTCTAGCTGGGGGACCTTTATTGACAATACTTTGGAGCAATGTTGTGCTTCTGTTACCAGAGCACCTTCTGTCTTACCAACATGGCTTGTGGCTGAAGACAGCCTGAAGAACTTTTCTTACCCAGTCAGCAAAAATATTTCTAGAAACAGTATATAGGATCTGAACATTTTAAGTTTGCTTTATTTTTTTTTTTTCGCTTCAGTGTACAGTCGTAATGTGTGAATGCTCTAGCAAGCAAATTCATTGGCATATGGCATTTTAAGTAATCAGTAGAATATTACTGGGATAGTAGACTAGTGAGCTGATTTCTAATGCTTGCACTTACATAGTGAATAAACAAGAAGACGTTCTACATGATTTGCTTCATGTCAAAACAACACGAGTTTGTACTATGAAACCTTTAGAAAGAATGAGAATACAATCAGCAGGTATTATATATAATTATATATAGTGATCTCAGAAGTCATAAATATATAGTCAGCAGATAATTTCAAATTAATATGCTTCCAGAAAACAGCACAAATGTGCAAGTTTCAAAGAAAGAGAGGAAATACTGTTTGCCCCCAGCTTTTCATGTTACAGACTAGTGCAAGGGAGAACCCTGCAATTCTATTCGGTGAATATTTCAGATACATGTGGTAGTTTGTGACTGAGATATTAATGTCTGTTGACTTGAGAGTCCAATTACATCTCAGTACATCAGCATTAACCACAATGTTAATTATCAGAGAATGACAGAAATGTCGTATTTTCCTGATGGTTTTAATTGTTATGGTTTATTTATGTTGCTATGGCATTTACAAGTCTGTGCTGTTTCAGCATCTGGCTGCACAAATCCAAAACTAAAAGACAGATCTTTTTTTCTGTGGACTTTACCAACTAAGAACAGGTAGAGATGAAAGAGTGAAGGGCAGAAGAGAAAGAATATTCATCAGTTTGATGGGTATATTGTGTACATGTTAGTAACTGTCTTATTGATGGCGTAATTTATTCCAGTGGCATGTTTATGGTGTCACCATTCTAAATCTTTCATTTGAGCCTGTACAATTAATTTTGCATGAACGATCTGTTATGCATGAGGCAAATGTATTGTATGCCATCTACTTAATGATGGATGAGCTGTCTTTTATTTTCTGTGGGGCATCACAGGTTAGGTGTATGCAACACTGCGTCAGAGAAGCTCAGATAGCATAATAAGTTCACACCTTGACATATCCCAGGCAAGATTTTCTTCCCAAATCCTTGATAGAAGTCCATGAAACACTGCCATCCACATTTGAGTTGTATCCGCTGTGACCTCAGTGGAATGATTTGTTGTCTTGTGTTGTTGAAAGAAATTGCGGGTACCGTAGGAATGTTATGAAAAACAGCTGCAGCCCACACTTAGCTTTTGCCTTGTTAATAGTGATAAACAGGCTTCTTAAAGAAATACTACAATGTGAAAAGCAGTAGGATATATGTGTAACTATGTGGAGAGCCATGCAGAGCAGCAGATGACCAAACCAGTCTTTCACCTTTGGAATATGCCTTATATTCAAATAGTCAATTGGGCTACAAGTGAAAATCTATTTGAACTCTTGCTAGCCCCTTTTTGCTTAACTAGCAAAGCTCCTGTGCTCTTTGGACACATTCTGTCAGGTGAATTTACAATAAACTTTTAGAAGGACTCAGCTGTGGCCTAAGTCTGCACCCACTGAAGTCACCTGTAAAACTCACACTGGCCACTACAGGAGCCATCGTTTCAACCAAAGTTCTGTTTGTACTGCCCTGGAATTTGGCATACATATGGCATTTGTCACAGTGAGTGTCCAAGAGCATTGGAAGGACTATTCATGATGGCTTTCTAAGCAAGTTTTGAAGTAAATGTAGTTTAGTTTTTGTTGAGTTTTTTTCCCATTTGTATTTTGATGTCAAAATTAAAAGAATAGTTTTAAAACAATTTACAGATTTTTAGATTTTTTTCAAAGGATGATCTAGTGACTAAAATAAATGTCTGTGAATCTAATTTTCTGCTTACTTTAAATGGGCATCTGCAATTTTTAATGTGGCCAAAATCGTGTCAAATAGAATGAAGCAAGTTACAAACATCCTTCTGAAAGCATTGCTATCTATTTTGAAAATCTTTGAAAATTCAGCATTCCAAGCACTGTAATTACATTTACTTTTTACATTTGCTTTTATTTGCTAGTAGCGGAATGCAAACATAAGGCTAAAATCTCTTAAATGCTACGTGAGAGGTGCACACACAAAATTTTGTTTGCAGAGTAGATTGTGCATGTGTATTTCAAGTTCAGCTTTTAAAAACATCCTTACAGTATACCTGATGTTTTTTCAGCCATAGACACATATATATATACAAAAATTAGAATCTGTCCTTATAGTTCGCTTCTTACACAGTATTCTTGAAAACAAAGGCCCACAACAACCGCTAGAGTATTCAAATGCAAATGGAAATTGCTGTTAGACAGAAGTTAGCTCTTGGCAAAGATTTGGCAAAGATCAGTAACTATAAAACAGCTCAGACTTCTATGAGACTATTGTAAGACTAGAAATGGTTGAGAACTAGCAGTAAAGCTGTCATTATAAAGAGAATAAGCACTTAATGGTATCTCTCTCCATCTTGTGTATCATCTCTGTATAGTGATTTTTTACTTAACACAGGGTCTGTTTCCTGTGGGTTCAAGGAGACAGCTGTCCTTCCTAGACAAGTTATTCTTCCTAGCTTGCCTTCTTTAATGATAAGTTGGCTTAAGACTTAAACAGTCATTTATAACTCATACAAGACCATTCACCATTTACAGATATGTAATGCTAGAAATTAAACTTTCAAATTGCCCAGGTGGTCCCAGTGTCAGAATACATCAGTTTCTTCGGCCTTTATTTGAATTCTTCCTTCAGATCTATTCCTTCTGCATCTGTCAGTGTGTTTGATCATACACAAAAGATATTGCTTGTCCAGTCCTTTCTGGCACCTGCTTTAGCATCTCTGAACTGTAAAATTCAAGAAGGACCAGGTTTGTCTTCATGAAGGAGTTAAAATGTTTTCTAGAATTGCATGTCTCAAACATATAGGTGAGGTGGAATAACATAATCCTTCAGTTTTTTTACTTTTACTGTATTTATTTTAGGGTACACCTGGAATGAAGGGAGAAAAAGGTGACAGGGTAAGTTTGCTTTGAAGTCAGTTTTTCTCAGATACTTTTTTTTCAATTAAAGACTGTCTTTAAAAGCACAGACACTTGCTAATAAAACACTTGTTTTGGTTTTGATTATTTAGGGTGACATTGCTTCTCAGAACATGATGCGAGCCGTTGCAAGACAAGTTTGTGAACAACTGATAAATGGTAAACAGTGTTACTTGCTTTGTTTCTCGTACTAGTAATGTGCTACTTTATTAAACGAGAAAACACTGGTTTAAATTTAAAGTGAGAGATACTGACCACAGAACATAGCTTGAGTGATCTGATAGCTGTCCAATGCCTGTGATTTGGTGGAAAAAAGTGCAGCACTAAATTTTTACCAGATACAGATAGCTAGCTAGCTCAATCATGAACTAATCTGTGACCTTTGGAAATACATATGCAAGTCTAATGCTCTACACAAGGAAGGTGTTTCAAAGAAATTTCACTCAGTAGTCAATGAGGCTATTAAGTCGGTATTATTTATTACGGCGCCAGGTGCATAGGGGACCATAACTCCAAATATGCACACCAGGGACTCAAACTTGTTTGCTTTTATAGTTACATTACATGCATATTCATTATACTTCCATGAGCTCATCAGAATATTCAACAGATAGTTTACATTTCATCCCACCTCCCCGCACACGCGCTGTATAACGCTTCGGTGGTCGCTGGGTCCCCCCTGGGGGTCGTTGGATGAAGGCTGGTAGTCTTCCTTGTGAAGGCCTGAAGTCTTCCTCACCAGTAAACTTCTGACCTCTCTGGTGTGTGTGTGTGTGTGTGTGTGTGTGTGTGTAGTACCCACACCAACTGCAGCTGTGGTGCCTTCTTGTCTTCAGGACAAAAGCTAAGATAAGATCTCCCTGAGACTCCCAGATTTTCACCATTTTCCTATACAAAGCTTCTACCTATCTGTTACTACGCAAATGCTTTTCAACTTACTCTAGCCACTATCAAAGGTGACTATCGTTTTGTCATTCTGGTCCAAAATTACTTCATCTTTGTCATAAAATCAGTGTACATTTTCTCATTAAACATGTCTTGTCTTCAGGAGAAGGGAGTTGGTACAACTGCAGGTCCTTTGCTAGCAGGAAAAGACAGGTGAATGTTTGGTAAATACTGTGCACAGAATCATCTGTGCTATGCAAGCAAAAATTATATTTATTTGAAGAAAGACTCCAAATTGAATTACAGGCCTCTACTGCCACAAAGTGCAGCTCTGGAGTTCGTGAAAGTGTTCTCTACAGAGACTTTCTCTCTGTCCCTGAAACTGTGCTTTTGTTGTAAGTAGACCTGCCAAGGAGGACAGAGACAAATATGCCCATAAATTGTTCTTGATATTGTTTCTATAACAAGAGGAAGCGCTGACTGAGGTAAACAGATAATCAGGTATCTTTTGGATCATTAAGACTGCTTGTGCACAGGAAGGAGGAGAGTATGCCCTTTAAAATATCTGTGGTGGATGTTATTTAAAACGTGTCTATTAGCCATTGCAGAGGAGGGAAAGTGCATTCGTGAATGTATTAGCCTTATGATCAAGGATGTGTTATCTGGGACATTTTAGCATCCCATTTTTGAACATCCATGCCTTAGTCTTTTCATATTCAGGTCACCTCTTCAGGGTTATGCTAGGACTTTCACATTACACTAATCAGGTGGGGCTAGGTATGCCCCCCACATACACACTTTTAGGCTTTCTACAGTTTCACAGTGCTGTTGCTTTTATTCAAGACACCTTTCTTTGGAAATGTAATTTGCCTATAGGCAGAAGGTATAGAAGTAAAAACCTATGCATCCTACGGGCTTAAGAAGGTGACTTCATAGACTGTGTGCTGCTAGCTTTACAGATGAATAATTTATACTGTTTGTGGTAGCTTTGGAGCTCTGAAAGTGCTTAGAAATGTGATACGCCACTTTTAGAAGCATAACAAATCCTTTCTGTTCTTCAAAGGAAAAACAACCTCTAATTAGAACTCTGAGCGTAAGAGTATTGTAAACAAATGCTTGTTTTGTGATGTTAATTGCTTTAAAACTAATTTTTTTTTTAATATTCTTGGCTTCCAGAATCCCCCTTACCTTTCTTCCCTCCCTCCATTTATGATTAGCCTTATCAGACAATCTTCATAAGTCTTCCTAATTAATCTTTACTAGTTTACCACTAAATTATTGAATGGGGACAAAGATAGGATTTCATGAAGAGAGGTAATTTGTTATTCCTTCCCACTCTGATAAAATACTTTCACTCATTTCACATGGTTTATTGAACCATTTTTCTTTCATTTTGAAGGTCAAATGAGCCGGTTCAATCAAATGCTAAATCAAATCCCGAACGATTATTATTCAAACCGTAACCAGCCAGGGCCACCAGGACCACCTGGTCCACCAGGAGCTGCTGGAACTAGAGGAGAGCCTGGACCTGGAGGAAGACCAGGATTCCCAGGACCTCCTGGAGTCCAAGGGCCACCCGGTGAAAGAGGTGAGTAAATTCCAAGGCAGCTTTGTATTTCACAGTGGACATAGTGCAGAGGCTACTAGAGGAGCAATCTGATCCCTTTACTATGTCAGACTAGGAAGCCCACACCTAACAGTAGCCTGTTGGGTCATTTGAATCTCCTGAGGGACGCTGATGTTCTGGAGTACAACGTTAGTTGTGTGAGTGCTTTTCTCTCCCTCTCCCTTGCTCATGTTTCACAAAACACAAGTTGGTATAACGTTTTGGCTGCTGTCTCAGGCTTCCACAGGATATCCCAGGAAAGTGAATGTTCTCAGAACTCTTTTGGCAGTAAACAGCTACATCTTGAAAGACTGTTTGAAGTAACACAACTCTTTGCAGAATAGAACTCTGATTAAAAGAGAAAATGAGTCATTACCAAGAATAAAAAGTAGGAGTTGAAAGAATTAAGTCTACATCTTTGGCTCTTTGCAGTACTCTGAGGGAGAGAAGCAACTCTGAACTGAGTTTGACCATATAGGAAAACCTATTTTGTAGCTACCTTGAACCACTGCAATGACATGGAGTGTCCATGTACTACACCGTGGCCTTTGCTTATTCCAGCACTCTGCTCTTTTCTAGCATATATTTTAGTATAATCTTTAAAAAAGACGAGAAAAAAAAACGAGGAAAAATGAATTTCTGAATTCTACTCTTTCTGATTTTATCATTTACAGTTTCTAAGAAAGTGTAAAGCATCTGTTATGGCAGAAGTATGCAACCTTGAAAATATCTTCTTGTTTGTGGTTTAAAATAATAAGGTTCTTTTGGTGTTTTTCAGATTTCAAAGGCTGTTCTGTGTTTGAGAAAGTTCATTCACTTTAAAGTGCCTCTGCATTCTACTTTATTTTTAGGTTACTATATTTAGATCCAAATTATTTTCCCAAATACACATTTGGACAGCTGTACAAAATCAAGTTTGACCAGCATTGTTATATTAAATAATGGGAACTAAATACTGGTATCATTGAGAGAGAATGAAGAAATATTTGTTGATGCGGTTTCCTTCCTTTGGTTTTTATTGCTTTTTTTTTTTTTTTCATTCTGTAGGAATGCCTGGAGAGAAAGGTGAAAGAGGAACTGGATCTCAGGGGCCACGAGGTTTGCCAGGACCACCTGGTAAATATTTCCTTTTTTATCAGGTTACAGAAAAGCATGAGAAAAAGACAGCATTCCTTCACAGGGAAACAGGCTACATATGGTGAATGAACATGCTGTACTCTGTCCACTTTGTGGTTTGGCATGTATTAAATTTTACTGATAATCCATACAAAACTGAGCAATTTAGAGAGATTTTTCGGTGTGGCTAATAGGTATTTCTCTTTATCTTGTAATTTATTCATCTGGCATACTTGCTTGTGTGAAAATGTATTTCGTGAAAATACATTGTCCACATATTTGATGGATGTTTTCATAAGTGTTATCGGATAATACTTTTGCAGTATCTAGTTCCATTTTTCACTTGTGATTGCAGAACTACATATTGTCCCTGGACTACAAAGTTAGTTACCAGATGATAGGGTCAGATGATTTGATCATTCGTCTTGGTCTTTGTGTCATGGAATTTTGTTCACTGCTGCTTTGGCAGGATTCAGCTGCATCATTTGTTTCTGCTTGTAGTATACTAGGCTAAACATGGGTTTTCATTACAGGAACCGTAAGATGCTTGCAGCAAATTTCAGCCACAGTTACTTGAAGCTTTACTTTTCTGCTAACCATAATAAGACTGGTTCCAAAAAAAACATTACCTCATCTATCCTGGGGTTACAGGGTAGCAGAATTAATGTACTTCTACATTTTAATTGAAATCCAGTGTGCTTGTCTAATCGAATAGTTTCCCTTGAGATATTCGTATCTTACACAGAGGGGAAATAAACCAGAGAATTCATTGATGTTTCTTGCTTGGCTCAAACCTTACTAAATCAGTTTCTGTGAACAAAACCTTAAATACACCACACACAGGGAAGCAACTCGTGATGAGTCACATTTCTAGTTTTTTTTTTGTTTGTTTGTTTTTCTTATTTATTTTTTTCTTTCTATTGACCTCCATATAGCAACGAAGTGCAAGTGCTTTCTCACCAAAGACAGCATAGTCTGTGTTGTCTAGACAGCAATAGTATTAGCTTTTTATCAAGCTAACTCTTAAAGAAAACAACCTCCCGATCTTTCAATTCTAAAATTAGGTCCACAAGGGGAGTCTAGAACTGGTCCACCAGGCTCCACAGGATCACGAGGACCACCAGGGCCGCCAGGTCGTCCTGGAAATGCGGGTATTCGAGGTCCCCCAGGACCACCAGGCTATTGCGATTCATCCCAGTGTGCTAGCATTCCTTACAACGGCCAAGGATTCCCAGGTAGGTTATGAACAATTTAACTCACCTTAAATAGCCTTCACAGATGTGGCTGCTCATATTGAGCTACTTTACATGAGACAGTCCTGCTGGCCTGGACGTACTGAACCAGGAGGTTGCCATGAGCAGGCCTGCCTCATTGTAATGTGCAGGTATATGAGCACTCATTTTGACTTCGATGCAGATTTACTTATGTTATGTGTGTGGTTTGCTTTAAATAGGAAGTAGTAATTAAATAGTTTAAGTCCTTTTTTTTTTTTTTTTTAATGTAGATGGTTAATAGTTGATAATGTTGCTTATAGGATTTAAGTGACCATTCTCTTCTTCTTCTTTTTTCCCCTCCACCCCCACCCCTTCCAATCGTCTTCAGAACAAGGCTGAATTCTCCATGTTTCTCTTGAAAAATAAAAAGAATGCTGTGGTTGGCAATTTCCGTGTGTCTCTTTTTGAGCAATGGCAGGATTATTTATACAAAATTGATACCTGAAACAAAAATTTTCCACAAAGGAAATCCGTTCACTGATACAGTGCAGACAACTGAAAAACACCACTGTCCTACAATTTCTACCAAGTTAAACACCATGGAGTCTCTGATTAGTCCTGGCTCGTATCAGCCTTCCACTCTGTCATGTAGCTAAAAACAGTAGGCTGCTTCTGGAATCAAACAGGGGGTCGTAGCGGCCATCAATTTCTGACTGGAAAGATTCTAATGTATTTTAACATGGGGATCCTGCAGGACCACAGTATTGTTAACAAATTAATATATATGCATTGCAACATCTCAAAATTAGTGTATGTGATAACTACTATTGGATATGGTTTGCTGTTAGTGTATTGTGCATGTACCCATGAAAAGAAAAAAATTAAAATAAATAAATAAATATATATATATATGTACACACTTGCAGACTCAGCGCTGCTGGTTAAAGAGCTAGTTAGCTGTGCAGATCTCACACAAAATTCTTATTCAAATGAAAAAGAAAATTGTACCAGTGATTCAGCAGTGTTCTCCTTTCTAGTAAGCAGCTATGTATACATATATAAATATATGCCTATGAATTAACTGCTATGTATTTAGTTGGATGAAAATGTGTTTTTGCACATCGGATGGACTTTTTAAAAGACTAACATCATCTTTGACCTGTTTCAGGTTTCGGCTAACACATTTTCTAAGTCGCCAGTGCTGCTTACAGTTTGAATACGTGAAAATCCTGTTTCTGAGATGTTTGCGCACGTGCTTATTAGAAAATGAGTCCGTATGGATATTTCACCACGGATATGGTTCTTGAACCATGTTGGCCTCATAGAATGGGGAGATTCTTTTTACTAACACGACTTGTGAATGAGATAAAGGACAGTGATGTCAATTCATTAAGCCTGTTGCATTTCAATAATAAAATAGAGAGTCTTTTCTTTTTCTTATAAAAAGACCCGTATCATCAAAAGCCTCAGTGGTGAAGGAGGCTTATAAAACTACTAACCAGCAAAGGTAACGCCATTAGAAGAGACAGTTTTAACCTGGGAAATGAGAAATGACTTATGTAAATAGTAAACTAATTGTGGCTTGTAAATGATTTGTACGGGACCGTACCCACTAAAATCTGTTAACAACCCTACGTGATGCTTTTGCATAAAAGCCTGCTGCTGCTTGCTATATGCCAGAATAACATCTTTGACAACTTGTGAAACCTACCTGTCTGTTGCTTGTTACCAACATGTCGGAATCGGGGCATGTGCCTTTTCTTATATGTAATCTTGTTGGATTCTGTAACTGCAATCATAAATACCAAAGTTTTATAATTATTTTTCTTCTGTTTTGCTGTAGTTTTTGGTGTTCCTGAAGCACCAGCTGTAACTCGGTTTGTTACGAGGAACAGCACGAGAAAATGACATGTACTGTATATTGCCGCTGGTGATAGTTATGTCTACACTTCTTTTCCCATTCTCAGAGAAAATCAGTATATGCCAAACTCACCTGTTCATTTTACCTGCTCCATGTCTTCTACTAATGACACATCTTAAAATAAAGTCCAGTGCTTGGATTTACTGAAATAGCTGTAAAATAATTTTATTTGATTTGCTTTGGGGTTTTTTTGTGCTCTTTTTTTTTTTTTTCAATTTTGAAATAATTGGTCCCTTGCATAATTTAAGACTCTTTCTTCAATGTTTTGTGTATTATAAATACAAAGCCTTTCAAAATGAATTTTAAACTTTTTATTGTTTTACTGCTAAAAAAGTTTTATACTGAACAAAACTGAAAAAAATACCCCCAGGGAACTATTAATTTATATATTTATTATATGGAAATAAGATTGGACTAACACTATGTAGATGAACTAACTTTCATTGCATTTGTGGATTCAAAGACATGTGATAACTATTATGTTCAATCGGACAACTATTTTCAACCAGAACCATACGTGCCTGAAAGTGGACCCTATCAACCTGAAGGTGAACCCTTTATAGTACCTATGGAGTCAGAAAGGAGAGAGGACGAGTATGAGGACTATGGAGTTGAAATGCATTCACCAGAATACCCTGAGCACATGCGCTGGAAAAGATCACTGTCAAGAAAAGCGAATACCAAACCATAAAAGATCTGTGTCTTGTTTTGGTTTCTTTGGTTGGTGGTTTTTGGGTTTGCTATGCTTGCATACGCAGATGCACACAGGGAGAGCGCATCGTGCCCTTGGCACTGTAGCTTTCTGGGCTTTTCACATCAGATGCACCCTTGTTTTGTATCTTGCTTATGTGGGGATAGCAATGTCTGTATCTAGAGACTTCATATTGCTCTGGAAACGCTTGTAAAATACTTTTGCTTGTAGTGGCTGCATACAGGTTAATATGTGCATTCAGTTATCCCAGTGCTACCTTTTCATTAAAATGATGTAAAAACAAAGAGATAAAAAACAAGAAAACCAAAAAACCAAAACAAAAATAACCACAGAGCTGCTGCACATTTTCTAAGGACTGTCTGCTTTAGCTCTACATTTTTCTTCTTTTTCAAAAGCATGTTTGCAGTTCAGTCAGATCACAGGTCTGCATTATCTAGCTAAAAAAGAAAAACAAAAAATTCCCTCTCCTTCCAATATCATTGCCATTTTCTTCTATTCTTAGTTACACTTTGCAGAGCATATACTGCTCTTATACATCTCCTTTAAACACCACAAACATTAAGTAGCTGAAATCATTGTATCAACTGGATACAGCTTAATAATACCTGAAATCTCCTTGTTTGTAGACACAGTAACATTTATGCCAAATTGCAGTCAATCCTGCAGAGATGGAATTGCATGTTTGTGTTGTATATTTAGTATGGAAATTTTTTTTTTTTCAGAATACGATGTTTCGTAGTTATCAAAAGCAGTTGGAAATTGTTTGCAAGACTATGGATATAGAATTGCTGCTTTTATATTTTAACTGCAAATTGTGAATTTCACTGCCTTATATTATTTATTTCTGAAATGAAAGAGGCATTTTTCAATAAAACTACTGAAAATTTATGTGTGTCTATCTTTTTTTTTTTTTTGAAAGGCACAGTGAGACTGATGTGTGTGTATTCCATTAGTAGTATTTACTCAATCATTTGGAAATGCCAGGTAATAAAAATCAACTAGAATTGGGAATAGTCTTAAAATAGGTATTTGGGCTGTGGTGTCTAGAGGTGGGTGGATGAAAGCAGAAGAGGCTTCCCATGTCTGAGGTATGAGTAAGACTTTTACCAAACTAGCCTGCAAGGCATTTGGTGGTGAAAATGAAAGAGAGGCTCTGAATTTCAGTTGCTGTCTTTTGCGGGGTTTCTGGTGGGTGGCTGTTGCAGAGGCAGACTTTCCACCTGAGGAACTACTTGAACTTCAGCGAGTACCTAAAGCTGCACAAACTTTGAATTCCTCCTGTCAGCATTGTAGCCATGAAAACACTTAAGTCCAGTATTAGCAAATAGGTTGCTTGAGGAAGTGCGTGTCTGGTATTTGCTGAGCTCCATCCTGTTGGGATGAGACGTGAGCTAGCTACTATCTGCTCAGGAGGTCATCTATATCTACACAAGCTTTGATCGTGACAATGGCTGTGATGTAGCTTTACCTGAAGAGGGTGACAAGGATGATCTGGAAAAGAGCAACAAAAATGCAGTGGACCAGAAGAATTCCTTGCTAACTGAGGAGGAGAGAGTGGTCTGGTGCTGATCCTTCCTATCCATGGTATCTTAACCAAGGTCTGTCTTAGAAGTAGAAATTACTTTTGTTAGAGGACCTGGAACAAAGCTTTTTGTCTTCATTAAGAAAGCTGGAATGCCGTTTCTTAAGATCACGTGAAACATCTGTCTCAGAAATGAAGCTGAATTTTACTCTGCAGTGGAAGTTATATGGCAAATGCTAGTGTCCACAAATGGAAATAAAGCAATAACTCCATAGAGTACCTGATGGGTTATTAGTGAAATGAAATCCAAACAAATGACATTTCAGAGTGGTCTTGATTACAGCCATAGAAACTTTAGACTTTAAGAGAATAATTCTGGGCTGAACTGAAGAACAATTAAAGAGAATCAAAGCCACTGAGTCTTTAAGTTTTCTTCTAATTGTGGAGAGTTATGTATCAAACACATGCTCTGCAGCTTGATGTGCAATAAGAAAAAAAGCATGTATCTGCCACAACAAACAAACAAAAAAGATGCTGGTAGAAACTTGGAGAAGTGATTAAAATACTTCTCTGAAATGTATTTAAAAATAACGACATCTTGCATTGATCTCCCATCTGTCTTTTTTCTGGCATTAAATGTCTCCCTAGGACAAGCTTAAACAGATGCCCATATATTCATAAATAAGATTCCTTTCTGTCCTCCAAACAGAAAGTTTCACTGTATTTAAAGAATATATTTTAAATTATTTTCTATTTCTTTGAAAAATACACCCAATACCTTCCAACCGTGCCTTATATTCTTTGTGTTCTTTATCGATATAGTCTTAACAGAGATGCTGCTATTTGACTATCTGGTGGGATGAAATATTTTAACATTCAATAAAACCTCAGCTTGTTGTTAGTACATTTTAATGACAAAATTCTGCTCATAGATCTGCAGGATGCATACAAGCTCTAGGATGTGTCCTTTCTGCAGGAAGAAAGTGTGAGTCATGACCATTTCTGAGCTTGAGATAAATGCTGATAAACATTTGTATTTCATAAAAAAATCCCCAAGCCTGCATAGCCGTTCTTTCACCTGTGCTACAATGTTTGACAGAGTCAGACTTCTGACAGTACATTTTGAAGTAAAAAGGACTTTCACTGGCTCATCCAAAAGATGGAGAAAATACTTGAAATATTTGGACAGCATATAAATGAGTATTTACATATGGAGGCCAAAAAGGAAGAACAGCCCATTTCTAGGAATTCTCAGGGGAGTAACTCTCGGGGCATGTGATGACACTTCTGGGAAAGCTATTACAAAGATGAGCCTGGCAAATCCTAAAGAAATACAGATGCAAAGCAAATACAAACAAGACTGAGTTCCTGAATATCTCATGCACAACTGAACAGTTTCCACAGTCTGTCAGTTTTAAAGCAGGAAACGGTTTAAAAACTCAGTTTTAATTATATAAGTATTTTCTCTCATTTTGGCAAAAACTGTGTATATGAACAAACAGGTGGGAAAGGGCTGCTTCTTGTTTGAAATTAGGACTGAGCACTGCAGAAGGAACCTTAATTAAAACAGTCTTTCTGTGTCCTGCAAACATTTGCCTAGAGAGCAAGTTCTTTGCATTCCTGATAATATGGATAGGAAAACTACACAAATACCTGAACAGTATTACTGGTTTGTGAAGCCTAAATATGGTAATGTAGCACTGCTGAGATCTCTGTGCAATAGGCAAAAATGAAGGACAGTATGTGAAGAGCTTTAATTGAAAGAAAGCCTCCCTTCTTTTTTCTTCCGTTGCAGTTTTGCGCACAGAGGTGCTTATGAAAGAAATAAAAGGACAGTGATTGATTTTGCTAGACATGAAGAGTTTCAAACAACAGCATAAACAGCTGATCTTTGTTTCCATGAAGTTCCCCTTTGGTATGTGTGTATATATATATGAAGGTATATTAGTGATGATTTGATCAATTTATGTAGAACTTAAATGCAATAATTGCAAGTTTCCAAAATAAATTCCACTGCAGAAAGCACATTAAGAGTCACATCGTCCTTGAGGGTGAGCACTGCCCTTATGAAGTGCTGCAACTCAAACTAAGGTTACAAATGGGCAAACATTTTTGGAAGGTAGTTAACTGTGAAAGAACAAATTGTTTTTGTGTCAGCTTATTAATAGAAAAATGAATACGTTTTGTGTCATTTTACTTTAGATGCCCTGTTGAACATACAGATATGAAGGTAGTTGTATTTCTTGTCTTCAAAGATCAGAACAGCTTATAGCCATCAAGGAAACACAGCTTCTAGTAAAGACTTTTCTTACTTCAGTATTCTGCAGAAGACCTCAAACTTTTGCCTCACCAGCTAGTTAAAATATGCACACTCATCACTTTCATACTCTAGAAAAAGAGATGGGAATGAAAGGAAATTCTCTTGAAGGCTTCTCTACATGTGAAGATTTCTTAGATGACATTCAGTTGAAAAGAACAGATTCAGACAGAGATGTTAGTGCCAATACACTATTGGCCTGTGAAAACAAATGCTCAATTGCATTTTTATTGAGCTGTTTTAATGTGCTGTTTGTTAATATATTTCCATCTCATTGTTTTTATTCTTTTGTGTCATATATGAGATTGCTGAGCAGCTAAACTGCACTTTAGAGAGTGATTCTGAAATGCAAAGTGAAATCGTCTAAGATCAGCTGTTTTGCCACTGAATGTAGCAAGGCTGAATTTATAGTCTTGCCTTCATTCAACCAATCTGTTCTGTAAGCTTGGTGCTGTAGAAAGTCCTTAGCGATAAATTACTGGTTTTTGTTGTTGTGTTTTTTTTTGGTGTGGTTTTTTTGTTTTGTTTGTTTTGTTTGTTTGCTTCTTTATTTGTTTGTTTTTGTTTTTTTTTTTTAATGAAACACAGTAAGACCATTTGGACCTGCCACCCAGATGCTACTCTTAATTTGATTTTTGGGTCAGCTTTGTTCTGAATTTCTTCATCCTTGAAACCCACTGTTTGCTTCCGAACCATTCTTACAGACTGGTTTAGTGACCAGTTTGACTTCCACTGTCTTTCATTCCTGTATACACAGCCCAGGATGTCTTGAAGGTTTAGTTCATGACTTCTGTACCTTTTCTTTGTGCAAGTCATATTTATTCCTCCCTGGAGTGATGCAAGCTAATCATTGGATTAGCTAAAGTTTGGGGACAATGACATTGCTGGGTGCTTCACTTTGAAACACTAATTCATTTCTTAGTTTCAGATCACAATATGTTTCTAATAACCTGACCTCTCCAGTTATCTTCTGAGTCACTACCAAGATTATTTGTCTAGTGTTAAATATTGAACAAAACAATAAAAACAGGATAGAGAAGAAATAAGATACTTTGTCTTTCATTTTCATAGCAAGTTATCCCTGCAAAGTTCTTAAGTTAAAAATACTGAAGGAGATGGATTGTCTTCCTTCAGCTATAATGAAAGTAGAAAAGCTTCAGATGCTCAGGAAATACCAGAAAGGAGAAAACAAAAGCCGTATCTTTTTACGTTTAGTGCACCCATTCAGAGACTTCTGCCATGAACTTTGCCAGAATTACTAATCTTTGAATAAAACAGAGACATTTATAAACTATCAGAACTCCAGTACTGATCATGAAAAAAGTATTCCTGTCTGGGATAAGCAGAAGTATATAGAACTGATCAATACCTTGAGTAACACTGTTTTTACAGCTGTCAAACTGAAGCAAATGTGAGACATTTCTCAGCTCTAATGACCTGCTGTTTATGTCTCGTAGCAACCACCACTGGAAAACTGCAACATGTTGTTTAATGTTTGCAGCTTTGGACTCTGTTTATGACAATGAGCAAAGCAAATTAATTAAAATGATTGTACAGTAATGGTTTTCTCTTTATCTGTTACGCCAACATGTCATTCTCTACATAGTCTTCCCTCCCTTCCTCCTGATCCTTTTCCTTCCTGAAGCTTATGTGCTACTCCCCTCTATTAGGAACACCAAGGTGGTCTGGGGGCTGGAGCACTTAGTGTTAGCAAGAATTTGGCTTGTTTAGCCTGACAAACAAAAGTCTGAGAAGAAGGGATCCTTCTCCTGTCTTCAATTCTTTTTCCCTTCCTGGTATTACAAAAACTTGTTTTCCTTTTCTTTTGATGACAGTATACGAACAAAAGATTTACAGTTCCCAGGATTCCTGGATCACACACTCAATGTAACTTGCATTTTGCTATTGCCAGTCATGCATCCAAAACTATAAGTTGTTGGAATGGTTCCTGGGTCCCTTATCATTGACACTTGTATAAGTATTGGCATTTTCAAGTCTCCCTGTATCATTTTGAACTGTTGGTCCTCTTCCTGCTTTTATACAATTCTTGTAATAGATTAACAAACAGGAAATCTTCTGAGTATATTTTACTATTCTTATATGTAGCTACAGGTATCAATTACCAAGGGAAATGATTCAAAACATATTTTTAAGCTATATCTATTTCTTATATGTAATTACAAGAAATAAATCAAATACCTTTTTTATGTACATTGAAAGACAGTGAAAAAATGCTGTTTTAACTACAATGGCTTTTTGTTTTAACTGTAATTTAAATTATGGGTAAATAATTGAAGACATAAAACCATAACCAACATTTGAAATAGCAAGCGGAAGAGGAATTCTGGCCCAGTAGCCATCCTTAAATATATATTTATCCTTAAGTTTTCAGTACTGGAAACTCTGTTTATGTGAGTATTATTAGTGTAACATCAAATAAAAGGTAACCTTCAGACTTGTTTTCTTTGGCAGTTCTTCAGAATACCGTGAATACTCTCTGTTTTTATTTGGCAGTGTCCTTGTGTACAGTATATCTGACTGAAAATTCTTGTAAACTGTAAAATCCCAGCCAGTGCAACTTCCAAGGTAGAGTACCCTAAGGTTATATTTGTCAAACTCCCTAGCTGATCTCTTTTCAATAGCAACCGAAGCTAAAAGAGCACCAAACATTTCATATCTATGTCCCATTTCTCAAATACATGTCCGAAAGATGTGTTTTCCCTCTACAGCATTTGCTTGCCCAAAAATGAGCCAAGAAATTTTCTAGTGAAATAGGTGAAGCTTTCAGAAATTTGAAGAGAAAAACTTTAAAAAGTATAGTAAAGATTAAAAGCTTTACTTCAGACAGTGGCATGAAGTTAAAGTGTTTCCATCATTCGAAACAGTGCTGGCCTGATATAAGTTCCCACCCATAGCTCAAGAAAACCATGTGGAGAGGCCACCTTGCACAAGAACTATATGCACTACCACAGGATCACGGATTGTTCCCATTTCTTCCTGCATCCAAGATATTAGAGGTGATTAAAAAGATGGGAAGTGGAAAGTAGCACTTACGAGATTCTGAACAGTTTCCTGAATGCACTAGGTTAGTTAGTATGGGTCCAAATACTGAGCTATCACCAGAACCCTGCGTGCTTTATCAGTGAATCATGACAATAAGGAATTTCAAGTAAAAGAGACTCCCTAAAAGCCATATTCATCTTACCCGGGTGTTGTTTTTATTTAATTTCTTTAAAACACAGCCTCTTTCACCAGCTGAAGGGGGAGAAGTTCCTAACTTCTTCTTGCTCACCTGAGATATCACAGAGATGATATCGTAGAGAGGAGGAAGTGTGCAAGCTGTTACTGGAAGTAATGCCCTGATCCAACAAATCTCTAACCACTCTCTTGGTGTGGATTACTGGGCTGGTGTATATCTTTGAACCTGAAATGTTCAGAATAAGGAACAAAACCAAAGATCAAATGTGAAGGAGTAAAGGGGAAAATACACAGGGAAACATATAATTACACTCACCAATTGATGTAGTTCGGTGTCTGAATTTTCTCCTGGAATAGGCTGGGAAGAAACACTAGTCTTCAAGGGTGGAAGAAAGCTTACTCTTTACTGAATAGGGAAAGAGAAAGAAGAAATACAACTTGCCATTCTTCCTTTCATTGAGGATGATCTCAGGAGCTCATGCATAGTAGATATTGTCATTGAAACTCCATCTACTTGTAGTAATCCCAGAAATCAAGGTAATTTGCTCATTTTCATAAGGACCATTGTTGTTCTTGAACAAAAGAATGTGTTATGAGAGGCAGTTTTCTGACTGCTCCTTCTTTTGTCCCATATGTAGAGCACAAGTTACACTGTTGCTCATCACATCAGTTTATATACTAACAGATAAAATACCTCAATGGGAGCTAAATTGTTTTATTAAGCACTTCCTTAGTCTTTTAGTCTATGAACTAAAATTTAATTTTTTTAGTGACACAGACTAAAATAAGTACCAAAGTTTCCTGTAAAATTACAGACATATTTGTGTTCCTCGGGAAGCCTCCAAAAGTGCATCCAGTTGGATGTGCTAAACTTGGAGATCCACATATACAAGAGCAACCTCTAGGCTCAGAAGATCAGCGTATTAGAGTAACCAAACTTGTCTCATGCTGCGTATAGGAGAAGAGCAAGACCTCTGCATTGCTGTGCAAGACATCACTGAATAAGTAGCCGTCTCAGCTGCTGGAAATTGGTCCTGCCGCAGCATCACTGGGGCAGGGGATGATGGCCCCAGACTGGGCTGAAGAGACATCCTGGAGCATAGAGATGGGGAGGCCCCAGTGAGTGTTTGGCAGGGGCAATCAGACCTAGCACTGCCCTCAGGTCTCTGAAAATAGTATTTTCTGCTCACAGAGTATTTTATAATATTTAGTTTGGGAAATCCAAATTGTCATCTTTTGGGCTACTCCTTCACCAGGCTAGACGGTAAAATTGTGTGAAATGTGTCCCTCATGAGGACTATATATTCTGCTCCTTCTAAGACTGTAGGGACAATGGCATTTGACACTGGAAGATGACTCTGCAGCACAGTCTTGCTGGAGGGATGGAAAAGAGTGAGTGTTAACACTAAATAAAGATGACGAGGCCTCTGTTGAAAATTGAGAAGTGGAATAAATTAAGAACCAAGATATTATGCATATAATACTTGAACTATAGATACTGGAACAAACTTAAAAATTAAGAAAAATACAGTTTTGCTCACAAATCTTCATGCTCATATTTAAGACAATGCTGTTTACTGTGATTCTTTAAGATCTACGAGGGAAACAATGATGAAGATTGTAGCTGATGATCTATAGGAATATAAAAAAGAAAGCGACAGTATAAAACCAGACCTACACTTTTAAATGTATGTACTCATTGTCCGTTTCTGACAGAAGATAGACAGATACAATTTCTGCATATTCTAAAATGTTGTCATTTGAAGCAGGAGGTGATTGATATGTTTTTCAAAAGGGAATATGTTCAGAAATGTGAACAACAATTGTTATATCTTGCTGTATGCACCAGTATATCAAAATAGTAACTAGAAATGTAGAATAAATAAGAGCTACAGTCAGTTAGTTATAAATAGATATTCTAGGCAATTCTCTTTGGAATTTAGTTCTAGATGGAAAGACATTGGAAGGAGACATAGACAATAATCTTTCATCCAAGCACTGATTGTCAGAAGCAATATTACAGATTTCCTGAAATAAAGGTTTTCTTCAGCAATCCTGTATGAGAGAATTCATTCAGTTGTATGACTCTGACTCAGTCTGTTTACGATATATCTCAACTTCAGTCTAACTGCATTACTCAGAATTGCAACTCATAACTTAAAATCTGTGCTTTAAATGAAAAAAAAAAAAATCGTTTCACATTTCTGAGTCGTTCTGTGTCTCTTATTCAAAGCTGAATGGGTGACATTACAGCCATATATGTATGTTCTTCACCCAGAGAGCGGTTGAGAAGTGGAACAAGCTCCCCTGGGAAGTGGTCACAGCATCAAGCCTGCCTGAGTTCAAGAGGCATTTGGATAATGTTCTCAGGCACACGGTGTCATTCTTGGGGTGACCTACACAAGGACAGGAGTTGGACTTGATGATTCTGATGGGTCCCTTCCAACTCAGCATATTCTATGATTCTATCATTGTATGATATATGACTAGATATCACAAAAATAGTTTTTCTGCATAATGATATTGTGCATTTTAACAGATCCATCTTGATTATTAGAATAAAAGAAGAGATCATGATGTCTGAAAGAAAAACGTATTATCCTTCTCTTCTTAGAAATATTTCTAAGAGGTCCTCATAAAATGTGATAGGGTTCAATGTGAAGTAAGAGATGATAGAGAGAAAAAACAAACCTGGATGGACATATGTAAGAACAGTTTCATTTTGGATCAAGGTATAGATCATATCCAGAAATGCTCAGTAAAGTCAGAGCTCCCTCATTTTTATTACTTGTTAAGACGGTCGTTATTATATTTTCTGCATGCATTGTAATTCTTCATAAATGTATGTAAATCCAAACATAACACACTGATTTTATGGTAATTCATAACACCAAAATGGTATTTCAGTATTAAAGAATGTTCCTGGGATACTTAGATACTATACTACACAATCGATTAAGAAAGTCCAGTCAAATGTGCTTTCAGAACTACAAAAGATCAAAATAGCTTATATTTCCCATGTAAAATGATTTTTTTCTTTTCTGTGTAAACAGACTGACTGAATGAGGTACATTATGATAAAATGCATTTTGTGAGTTCTAAGATGTAAATTCACTGTCACGTCTTGGTGGCACACATATTTCATATATTTAATTTATTTTACTTCTGTAGTTTTAAGAATGGCTCCAGCTACAACAGATGGGAAGTTCTTACTGTAATGCAAGTAGTGTATGACATTCCATTTCAGTTTAAAATTCACCCAGCTTTGTCTGCTACATCTACTTTTATTCTTGCCATTCTTTCTCCAGGATTATCATCTACACAAAATGCTGCAAAACTATATATATTTCAAAGGCTGCAGGAATCAATTCGACTTTGGCAGTCACAATTCTCAAACAACATTTTTCTCTTGCTTAGTATGTAGTTTTTTGGCACATCACATTGGACTATGGTTATCCCGTAACTTTAGTAGCATTGTGTGTTGTGCTGTGAGAGAAGCCACATCTCAGTGTGGTGGAAATTCCATTGGAGGAAGATCTAGTTTCTTCCAAGCCAATTGGGTTTTGCCTTTAATAAACTCCTTGGAAAAAAGATCAGTATGGAATTTCATGAATTATGGCCAGATTTTCAATAGGTCTCAGTACTCTGAGTTAAGTTTAGTTTGTTTTGTTTTGGGGTTTTTTTTTCCAAGAAAATTCAACTTCTGTTTAGGCACTGAGTCTAGCTACACTCTGGAATCAGATGCGAACCAGTTTTTTAAAGGAAACTGTTTAGCCATGCTATCATGGTGCTGAGCCCTAGCTAGTAAGATCTGCTGACGAAATGCACTTTTTATTGAAGGTTCAATGTCAAACTGGCATATCTACGTAGCTTCTGAGTTGGAGGTGGCTTGTAATAACCCATCTTCAAATACAAGTAGGGTTTACATGTTTCTGTCTTGAAACAACCATGCAGCCTCAATTTAGTTGAAATGGTCATGTTTTCAAGGGTGCCTAGTGTGTAAGAACTCATTGTCTGACTTCACTGAGCATGAATACAGAGGACAGAGTGACAGAAAACTCAGAGAAAATAAATTTTAACAAGTGATCTTGACACACAAATCACATAGATCGAAGGCCAGATGAGAAGGTAGACTTGGTTCAGGGAGGTAACTCAAGGGAGATGGTGTCATCACATTACCATGGAGCAGAGGGAAGAAAAAGGAAACAGAAGGAAAATCAGAGTTGTACCCAAGTATTGCTCAACTGTAATGCACCCTGAGAATCACTATGGGATCCCTGTGGAATCAGCCATGGAAGCTCAGCAGTTTGTCATTCATAGCTACTGTAATCTCCTTCACTTCAGATCATGAAGTACTTCTAAGTGACCCAGTGCTTACCATAGGGAATGAATAGGTAGACTGAAAGGTAGACAGTCAAGAGTAAAGCGTGAAATCTTTTGCTAAAGTCTTTTCCTCCTGGTTAGACAACAATTTAGGAGGACTGCTTGGTGAGGGCTCCATGGTGGGGGTCCTATGCCTATTTACGTTTTGGGTTATGGAACCTCATTACCTGGGATATTTTCCCTGGGAAAATATCATTTCTGAGGGCAGATTTAGGTCTCTTAACTAACTACTCTACTTACATTGTACAAAAGTAAAATGCAGAATAAATTTCCTGTTGGATATTTTTAAGGTAGAAACTAGAAAATGCTCCAAGTAAAGAATTGTCTCTTCCATATTAAAAATAGCCATCCATCTCTTCTAATAGGTAAGACACAAAGGGCACCTCTGCTGAAAGTATCTGCCAATGAACAGAAGCATATGAGCTAAGTTACATAAAAGCCTGATTATTTGAACAAATGATGAATAAAAATGAAATTAGTTTTGTAATTCCTATAAGTCTCTCTGTCATCATATACATTTAAATGAAATGCAGGTAGCTGGTCAAATAAAAAAAACCCAACAATTTCTCTCTGTCTGCTTTCTCTTACACTTTAAGCACTTTTAAATTTTCATAGGTTTTTTCCTATCCTATCATGATGTCATGGGTATTGAAAAATGAGACAAATCTTAGTGGTGCTGTGAATCAGTTTATTACAGATTGATCATTTTTCGCTCACTTCTCACCTGCATATTTTTCTGCAGTAGACCAGTAGAGGTGACATAGTAGTGGGTGTATTGCTATAAGTTGTCTGACTAGGAAGAATGAACAGATGAGGCTTTCTGCAGCCAACTAGAAGTAGCCTCATGTTTGCAGGCACTGGTCCTCATGGGGATTTCAACCATTGAGATAACTTTTGGCAGGACAACACAGCAGGACACAAGCAATCCATGAGAGTCCTGGTTTGCATTGATAACTTTGTGACCAAAATAATAGAGGGCACAACAAGGAGACATGTTCTGCTGGATCTCATACTCAGAAAAAAGGAAGAGTTTATTTGAGATTTGAAGGTCAAAGACAGCCTTGGCTGTAGTGATCATGAGATGTTGGAGTTCAGAATCTTGAGAGGAGAGAGAATGGTAAAAAGCAAACTCATAACCCTGGACTTTAGAAAAGCAGATTTTGATCTCTCCAGAAATCTGCTTGAAAGAGTTCCATACAATATGGTGCTAGGGGAAAGAGGGGCCCAAGAAAACTGGTTGCTATTCAAAGATCACCTCCTCCAAGCTGAGGAACAATCCATCCCAACGAATAGCATGTCAAGCAAAGATGCTGGGACGCTTGGACGGATGAATAAGGAGCTGTTGCTAAAACTGACATAAAAAGCTAATATATAGAAAGCAGAAAAAGCAGGGACAGGTAACCCAGAAAGAATACAGAAACACTATCTGAGCATGCAGAGTTGCAGTGAGGAAAACCAAAGCCCACCGGAAGTTGAATCTGGCCAGGAACGTCAAAGAAAGCAAGAAGGACTTCTCTAAGCAGCAAAAGAGAAGGAAAATTTTGGGTCTGCTGCTGAACAGCGCAGGGGTCCTGATGACACAGAACATGGAAAAGGATGAGATCCCGAAAGCCTTCTTTGCTTCTGTCTTTACTAGTAAGATTGGCCTTCAGGAATCCCAGGTGTCAGAGAGCAGAGGGAAAGTCTGGAGCAAAGAAGACAACCTCATGGAAGATAATCAGGTCAGGGAATACTTAAGCGTACTGAGCAGACATAAGTCCATGAGCCCTGATGGGATCATGAGTGCTGTGGGAGCTGGCTGATGTCATTATGACACCAATCCTTATTATCTTTGAGTGATCATGGTGATTGGGAGGAGTGCTTGAGGACCTGAGGAAAACAATGTTACTCCAGACAAGTGAAGGGCATGGAGGTGATTGGGAGTAGGTCATGTGGATTCACAACATAGTTATCATGCCTCTATGATGAAACAAGTGCATTGGCAGATTAAGAGAGAGCAACAGCTGTTTTCTACCTGGACTTCAGGAAGGCTTTTGACATTGTGTCCAGTCCTCATAGAGAAACTGGTGAAATATTGGATGGATGAGGAGACAGTAAGGTATATTGAAAACTGGGTGAATGGCTGAGCCTGGAGAATTATGGTCAGTGATAAAAAGTCTGGTTGAAGGTGAGTAAATAGTGGTGTATCTCAGAGGTCAATACTGGGTGAATTCCTTGCAACACCTTCATTAATGATCTTGATGATGGCTACAGTTGTACTCTGCAGGTTTGCTGCTGACACAAAACTCAGAGGAGTGGCTCATACACCAGAGGCTTGGGCTGCCATCCAGGGACACCTCAACAGGATGGAGAAATAGGCTGACAGGAACCTTATGAAGTTCAACAAGGAGAAGTGAAAAGTCTTGTACTTGGGGAGGAACAACCTCGTGCACTAGTACATGCTGGGGACTACCGAGAAAAGGTGCAGAAACGGACCTGGGTGTCCTAATGGACATCAAGTTGCACATGAGCCAGTAATGTGCCAGTGCACCAAAGAAGTCTGACAGTATCCTGGACTGCGTAAGAAGGAGCATTTCCAGCAGATCGAGGGAAGTGGTCCTACCCCTTTACTCAGTAATGGTGAGGCCACACCCAGGGTACTACATCCAGTTCTAGGCTCCTCAGTATATGAAAGATATGCCCAGACTGGAAATACTCCAGTGGAGGGCCACTAAAATGATTAATGTACCAGTGCATCTCTCCTATGAGAAGAGGCTGAGAGAGCTGGGACTATTCAGCCTGGAGAAGGGAAGGTTCAGGTTGGATCTCATCAATATCTATAAATATCTGATGAGGGGACTACAGAAGATGGAGTCAGGCTCTTTTCAGTGGTGTCCAGTGACAGGACCAGAGGCAATGGGCACAAACTGAACTGCAGGAGGCTCTATCTGAGCATCAGGAAAAAACTTTTTCACTGTGAGGTTGACTGAGCACACTGGAACAGGTTGTCCAGAAAGGCTGTGGGGTCTCTACCCCTGGAGATACATCCAAAAAACTGTCTGAACATAGTCCTGGGCAACTGGCTCTAGGTGGTCCTGGATGAGCAGGAAGATTGCACAACATGACCTCCAGAGGCTCTTTCCAGACTCAATAGCTCTGTGATTCAGTAATTGGCTCTTCCTTAATTCCTGCAATGCAAAGTGGATCATACCTGCATGGAAAACACTTGGGCGAGTGTAATAAAATGAATGCAATTTGACTTTCTGGCACAATTTCTCATGCTGCAAAAATAGTTGAGATAAAGTATGAAGATTTTCCTAGCAGTGTTTTATGATCTCCTCAGATTTTGAGGTCTTTCCAGTCTAGCCTTCCCCCGCAGCTCCCACTGCAAATTTATCTCAAAGAAATGTTGAGCATTCATCATTAGCATAGCAAGTTTCCAAGTATTGTGACGTGAGTCATGTAAATTTATACAGTCACTGTCAAAACATTTAAAACAGAGGCTTATTTTCAGAAGTGAACCCTTAGAGAGGGCAACATTTTTATGTAAACAAATGATAAAACTCCTTATGTGTGCAGAGGTGGCTTCTCAGAATCTCTGCTGGGTCCTCCATGACTTAGTGGTGTTTCAGGGTCAGTATAATTTCCCACTCCAGGTCATCTGGCACTTCATAGCTCTGATCTCACATAACTATGATCCCCAGCAGAACTACGCACTTTGTCTCAGAGGCCAGCTTCTACCATGGTTTGAAAATCTGCAGTTCTAAGCTGCTTTCAGGCAGACCTTAATTTGGACCAAAACAGTCTTTTGGTTCATGTATAGAAAAAATTTAGGGAAAAAGCCATTCTAGGACAGATGAAGGGCAATGAAATAGGGAGGTCATAAACCACCGATTTTTGACTGTACTTACCTAATTCATTCTCTTAACCTTTTCCCAGCACCTTGCAAAGTAAATAATAGTAGTCAGCACTGGAAGCAAGGTTTTTACAACACCTCCATTTCAGACAAAAAAGTGAGGCAATAAGGAATTCAGCTTTTTCTGTTCAATTTTGTTCTCCTCCCTCACTATAAAGGACTAAAAGCAATGGAGGGACAACCTTCTCCCTCACTGAAATATTCTGCTTTTGAATTAATCATTAGCAGCCATCCAGTGAAAGCTCTGGGGCATGCACCCTGGCGCTAACTGGAACACCACTGACTGATCGAAGGGGGAACTTTCTTATCCATTAAAAGAGGTGTTTGTTAGAGGAGTATCCTGTCAATGGAAATGATCTGGGGAGAAAGACTGGCAGCTATCTTTCAGTGTTTTATCACTCTGTGGCAGATTATTTTCCATATTCAACATACTGTTTTGACACTATCTGAATTGTTCTTTTTGGAGCATTAGATTCAGGCCTTTCAGTCACAGTTTGGTTTATTTCCAGGATCTATCAGAAACACAACCACAAAGCTTCAGGGAGGGATGAATTATATATCTCTAGCTAAATGGACCCCCTTGGTTCTATTACATTCAATGTACTGTCAACAAACAAAAGCATCCTATCCAGAAGATAAACCAGCAGTTCACATTACTGCCAGGAGGACTATCCGTGCTCCATAGCTCTTTCTAGCTATGCTGCTCTTCAGGAAAAAAGGCTGAAATGTGTTGTGTCAGCTGGTGGGAAATGCTGCCTTCAGATCTTTGATGAACAGGGGAAAATCTTGATTACTTGTTTTCATTTTTTCTCTTGGGGTTAGTCAACACGCCAAGTCTTGAATTAATGCTCATGATGCTCTTAAAGCAGAATGAAACCCCAGCACAGAAGGCTTTCATGGTCTGTGATGTCATGCCTAAAGAGAAGTTTATGTGGTTAGAAGTGGTCTTACTGGGTTTTCCCATTGCTTTTTGTTTGCCTGTGCCAGTACAGTCTGTTCTTGCAGTGTTGTGTTCCCAAGAAATACTTCTGAAAAGGAAAACAAACATTATCGTTTATATCTATAGACATCTTCTGTTTCAATCTTTTAGTTATCATCTTAACCTTTTTGATGTGATAGCATAATCCTCCTTGTCACTAACTCAGTATTTGCTCTGGATTGCTCAGGCTGTGTCAGGCTGGTGGTGGCAGAACATTACAAACTGAAATGACTCTCACACATGCACGTGCACACACACGCGCGCGCGCGCGCACGAGGCTTGTTTCACAGTAGGATCTGCTCAATTTGTGTCTCATCTAGGCTAACTGAGACACTCCTTACCCTGAGTAACTGCTAATAATGGCCTGAGCCTTCAAGCCCTACTCCTTCAGTGGGAGCCAGGTCTTCCTCAATGGGGATCAATAACGGGGTGAGGTGGTACAAGTGCATGTCCAGTGCCCAGCTCCCAGGGCTACCATGCATGCAGGAAGTGGGCTCATCTCCTCTGATCCTGGTACCTTGAGGTGTTATTTGGAGACTGGGTCTGGGCAAGTTATTAAAAACTTAATTTACTCTTAAAATCCTATTTTCTCCTTGAGCTGCTAAGTTGGCTGTGGATGTACATAGTGAGACACGTGCTATATTGGTGAGACTGCTGATATTACGTGGGATGTAAACATCATAGGGCCACTGCTGCTGCTCACCGTGCTAATGCTGTACTAATGCAAGTTAGTCCATCGGTGGCCCAGAGGCTCCCCGATTGCCTCTCTTCAGGAGGTACTAAGTCCAGCTCTACCAGGCACAGAAATTCCTGTGCTCTCCTTTCTCTCAAGCACATTGAGATCCTTTCCTAGCAGCTCACAGGGAAAATCTCTTCCTTTCCAGGCTGTGCAAAGAGCCAAAGTTGTGCGGAATGCCAAGTTTTCTCATTCTTAAAGGAGCTTCAGTTGAATTGTTATATTTAATGAAACATTCCATGATTATTTTATAATTTTGGCAATATAACAAGAATTTTTCTCAGTGAAAACAATCAATGACTCCCACTACAGACTGGCACAAATAATTCAATTTTTTATATACAAACAAAGATATTGTATCTGTGGCTTCTGGGGTAAATCCCCACATAATTCTCATGTTAATCTCTCTGGTAATTCTGATTATTGCGAAGTTTCATAAATGGATCAGCATTTGTACAAACTCACATCTTCACAATTTCAGAGTTTTTCTGTTTGTTTATTTTGCTGCACGTTATAGCTTCTATATTATATTTATTGAATATATTGTTACTTACTGATTTGTCATTTTGGGTGTGGTGATTCACAATTGCTATCTATGTCTCTTTGGAAGTTTGCTATGAAGAAGGAAACTCTGTGCTAAAGCACTTGGGTCTTTATTTTGGACCATTAGCTGGAAAAGATTTGCAGAGCCAATGTGTATGTGCTAGTACGTGGAGAAAAAGCAGCAAAAGACGGCGTGTATGTTCTAGACCCATGAAGTATGACTGGTCCAGAGAGAATGGAAATCAAAAGAAGTCTTTCCATTGACTGTACTGGATTTTGGATCTAGTCTTGTGTATGTTAGTGGCGTCCAAAGGTCTGAGCTGTTCATAAATGGCCCATGTCTGTTGTAGTTACCAGAAAATGCAGGGAATGGGCCAGAGTTCAAATCTTCAGCTTTTTAAAATCCAAGTCACACAGACAAAAAAAAAAAAGATGTTATTATCCAACCTGCTGCAGTCTTCCAGAGTGCTGAGTTTCCCTGTAATCCAACTCCCCAGCTATTAAAAAAGTAACAAAAAACTTTGCTGGCTGGAAGCATATTGCGCAGGAACTGGTAAATCTCAGCAGAGGGGAAGAGTCATTCTGAAAATGGTCATACATATAATTGGGCTGCAAATTGGGAATACAGTGATTTTCCAAACCAGACTTCTGATGTAAGTAAACCTGAAAATGCACTGAGTTTTGAGATGAAGATTGTTAAGTGTAGGGAAGGGAATCTTATGGTAGCATTCTGACCCTGGCGAAGTTGGCAGTCAGAGCATGTCTTAGGAAGGGATTACATGGTAGTGTCTGGCATTTTGAGGACTAGGCTCAATGGATATATATACTACGATAAATACACTGAAGATTGCAAAGTATGCAGGTACTAAATGAGCTGAAAAAGCACACAGGATAGAATCCCATGTACACTGTGTTAGCTACCGAAATACTCTATTCAAGTGCAACATGGTGTCCCACTGCACTGAAGAACTAGCATGGGTCTCAAATTAAGAGTTATATCTCTTTTTAATTTTAAACATAATATTTAAGAGGTAGTGAGTACTTTTAACTTGAATTTCCCATCTTCCTCTAAAAAAAACCCCAAAAAAACCCTGAAGAATTCTGCTCACTGGAGCAAAATATTTGCAGGGAACCTTTACATGCACAGATGGAAAAGGCCTGCAGAAATCATTGTATAAAAGATAATAAAAATAATTAAGAATTTGTTAATCTTTTCTTTAGGAATGGTGGTCTAGAGGACAGCTGTTTGCTATACTTGAAACTAGTTTTCCATGAATAGTCCTGAGGAGGATCCATTCACAACTCCAGGTGAGCATAATCAATGGCATAGTTAAGTAGGTTGTAAACTGCACTTGGCATCTGTGACTTCTTATTCATGTTAGCTAAGAAAATAAAAATCACTTCTGGCAATGCTTCAGATATTGCCAAGAGGTCTAGCAGTGTGAAGATGAAAAATCTGTTGCTCCTTGATTATAAGTGCCCTAAAAATAATTAACTATTACTTTCTTAAAGGGAGTCCTATAATCTGACCTGTTTTTTAAAACTCATATTCAAGAATACAGAAATAATTTCCAGCTTTATTGCACATTTCCAAATACGACTGAAGAACTTTAAGCTCAGGTTGTTACCAGTGTATCCATTGCTGCTGAGTAATGCTAGACATTGTGCATCAACAGCTGCACACACCACAGAGGGCATTATCTATTTGACAATTATTCATTTGTCAGGGAATTCATGGCGAATTATCCAAAAGTTCAGGCAGCTATCATAATTGTTTGATTAAATCCTGAAAAGTAAAATTGCAGATAAATTAAATTATAAGCTACTTTAATATATAAAGGATAATCACTGGGTTCACTTCATGTCTAGTAAGCACACAGATTTTGAGAAAAAAAACCCGAATAAAATAGCATCAGAATGAAAAACTTTGACCTCAGATTTGCCAAAATGCCATGAGAAAAGCAGAACCAAAGGAGACTCTGCCTTACAGCCACAGAAAATCTATTTATCCCTTCTTCTGTTAGTGGTGACAACGACAGACAAACAATGCTTTACTTATTGGTTAAAATGAAAGGTGACTCACACAGGCACTGTGGGTGAACAAAATTCTGCAAGACTGCCTTTCATATTTGACCAGTGTGATGATCATGTTGCAGACCTTTTATGGATAATTTGGAATATACGTGAGCATAGAATGAGTGTGGGGGTGAGAAACAGCTCTTTTTCCCACATCCAAACTCTAACCACATGAATCTCAAATGAGCCATAGTTCAAAACAAGTCCAGTTGCACTGAGCTGAGCCCTAGGAGTTCTTTTGAGTATGCAGAAAGAGCAGGAAACAGGAGCTTATGCCCTTTTCAGAGTCAGTTTAGGACACCATAGGTCCTGGGAGAATGGAAGCAGAGCAGCTGCTGTCTTCGCTTAGCTGGAAAGGCTGTCACCCATGATCAAGTTATGCCGTGTATTCCATCCCAGTAGGCACAGATGCACAATCCAGGTAAATGGAGTCTGTACACATTTGTGTCCAGGACAATCAGAGTACTTTGAGTTTTCTTACATGAGAGGCATAGTTTTCAATGGTGTGGAGTCAAACCTAGTCTTGTGTTCTCACTCTTGGACTTTGACTCCTAGTCAAGGCAGTCCCCTGGGGTCAGGATTTTCTTCCATGTGTCATACAAAGAGTTAGAAAAATTTCATTGGACATTGACTAATTGGAGCAGTATGTGCAACCTTAGAGCTTTTCCTGGAAGGCAAAATGGACCAAAGCAACTATGCAGGGGTCAGCTAGGCAGCATTTCTCATTCTGCAGCCCAACACAGTCTTCCCTCAGATGCATGCTACAGTCCTTCGGCAGGATCTTTTTACCTTTTTACTCAGAAGAGCTTCTTTATTGCTGGAAGGTGATCCTTTCTGTATAGAATCATGAGATTAAAATTTTCTGCCTTCTTTAGCACAGCTATTGTGAAACCTTTTTGATACATAGGCCAGGATGTTGGTACTGGTGTTGCTCCTTTCCATTTCTATCAATCAGTTATCCAATCAACTAAAAAACCAGATGTTAATATGTGCTTATTATGTGTTTGTCCCTTTCTGAATAATTACTGAGACCTTATAATATGGTGACCAGGCAGGAAGCCCATCTTAACATGCAGCAGACTCTGGTGGAGCAGCACATAGAGTGTGTGGGCCTTGCTTCCAGGTGTAATGTGGCTTAAGCACTGTCCTGATTTCTGGATGGTGTAGCGTCCTTTGCAACTGCCTAGGGCAGATATCAAACCTGTGGAGACAGAGGAGCCTTGTGACATGAATGTTCAGGATGTAGCCTTGTGTTTGTGACCTAGTTGGGCAGATGGTGCAGCTAGGTCAGCATTCCTGGGAGAAAAAAATCAGGCTTGCCTGCATCCTCCCTGTGGCTTTCCTGGTCCTGTGCTCTGTGTATGTTGCCACTGGATCTACAGAAGGAGTCTGCTTCATAATAAGGCTGTACTTGGTTTACCTTGCACATCTCTTGGTGCACCTCTCAGCTCAATTCTATCCCTCATCACAGTTTTTCTTGGGGCTATTTATCTTCTTTCTCCTTTCCCCCGACTTTTCACTTTTCTTTGTGAAATCAATCTGAATTTCTCCACAGCTTTAGGTACAGGAGGAAGTTTCTGATTTATTACTAATTGTGGTAAAAACCAGAACAGAAGAAAGGCAAGGAGGTCTGGACTATTAGCTTCAACCACCCGCAAACTTTAGCGAGGTTTTTCTCTTACTATGCCCAGGCATGAAATTTTCCACATTTTTGCAAGTGGAATTGTTTAAAATCACAATGGCACTTTGAAATGAAAGCCATTTGGCTCATAAATCTAAATGTAAGTCAATTTAGACTATAAGTTCCTTATAAAAATCTGTCGCGTTTAATAGTCAGATTTTGAATTTCCTATTCTAGACATATCACTTCCATGACCTTTTAGTTACAGAAGCATAATTCAAAGTGTATATTTTTTAAACCTAATTGAATTTATTTTTGGAAGCTCTCTGGAGATATACGAACAAGAAAGAGGCAATTAGTCAGTAGAAGTAAAGCTTTATATGTATGGCAGCAGTTCAGTAATTTCTTCCTGATGTATATTACTGTTCTGGTCAAATCACATCTTCACTGCTGGGGTTTTCTCAACTACATTTCTTAATTTCTGAAACCATGTAGTTTAAGATACATTGGAAATAAATAGAAATAATTATTATATATTGTCCTTGTGACACTTTTTATGTTAGAATTAGTTGGGGCTCTTGCAGGGATCATGCAGTTAATCCTGCTTTCCAAACAGGGCACTGCTAGAAGTCACTTGACAGCATCTGGAGTGGATTGCCTGAAGGAAATGTAGGCAATCTGTGAATGTCTGGCTTTTGTCAATACCACTGTACATGTTTAATGATGATTTGATGCAAGCAAAGTCCTGCTTTCCTGCTCAGCCTTGTGATGTCAAGGTCTGCAAGCAAATTTCTTAATGCTACTGTGAGACCAGGCTGTTTAATCTGTCATGTAGGCAATTTAAGGATTTCCATTGCCCTTTTCTCCTGCCAGTAACTGGAAGCACAGTCAGGACTAAATAATCAAAAAGAGCCTTAGGATGTGTGTACCAAAACCAGCATTTTTAAGGTTACCATGTCTCTATTTTGGCTCTAGGGTTTTTTTTCGTATATGCCAGAACACTAATGCATGCAGAACAAGTGCTTACTATTTAATACTTTCCTGCACATGTTTTTTTTGCTACCTAAACCAGAAGGAATAAATAGGGCTGCTGTACTTGGCAAATCTAGGTCATATCAAACACAGCCTTATGGGTACTTTTAGCTTGCAAGAGTCAAGACAAAGCATGGTGAAGGGTTCTGAGTTTTTTACTCGCAATATATAAAATAAGCCTCAAATTGGAGACACTAAGTAAGGAACCCGAGACTTAATTTTGTATATTCAAAATTCTACTTCGTTCAGTTCATTAATACTTTTAAAATATTAGTTAGTTCTGCTGAGAGCTGCAGACTATGACTTGTACTTTGAAGTTTGTTGCACTGATTTGTAGGACCTCATCAGAGGCTCCTCCTTAGCTTGCAACATGGCTGCCTCTTTGCAGAGAGGAGAGCCGGAGATCAGCCCTCAGCCTGGGCTCTAGTAGCGCTGTTTTCTGCACTGTATTTTTTGGCAGTCCAGTCTGCTGCAGAAGTTCTCCAGCTCTCCAGTTAGGGTAAATATTTTTGAGAAATTGCTGCCCCAGGTAGAATTAAGCAATGCACTGTTGTTCTTGGGAGTAGAAAGGCCCAGCAGTCACTCCTTCTCAGTTCCCTCTACCTCGCATCTTTAGACTGCCCACTACCAATGATCTGTCAGTTCTTTGTAGGAAATATACAGCTGGGAAATCACGTAATTTGGAAGAAGAGATCCATTAACTAAGACTTTTTAACAGAAATTTAAGCCATAAAGAGCAATTATTCAGGGTAGCTGGTAGGGTAATGAAAAACGTTAGATTTCCTCCTTTGTGATTTCAGCTTGGCTTCATATTAGCATCCTACAGTATTTTAGCACCTGACCTGAAAATATCATGCCAAATATCGTGGCTCCTAATTTGGAATGCTTCTGTAAGAGTTATTTTCCTTGTTCTCTCCAATTGCACTGCGAAGAGGTTCTATCATCCATTTACTGCCACATGTCAGCTCTAAACAATGCAATACAAACCATCATCATCCTTGTATCACATTTAAGATATCGCATCTTCAAGCATTTTCCCAAGTTGATCTTCTTATGAGAGGAACCTCCTCATATATATTAATAAATATACTACACATATTTTAGCATATGCTTTTTCTATAGTACCTGAAAGACTCAACACTGGTTGGTGATATGCTGAGAGAGTTGCCTATCAGACTCAGTACTGTCTATCTATGTAGGTATAACTATTGTCTCTCCTTCCACACAAACTGGCCCAGTTTTCAGTTCTGTGATTGTGCAGTGCATGAGTATCCTGGACCATGACTGACAGACAGAAGCATCACTGCAAAGCAAATAATCAGTGAGGATCAATAGTAACAATTATGTCTATTCTGTGAGCCTAAGACAGTTCTCTAATGCCAGGGGATGAGGTGTGTAACCCATCCTCAGCCCCATGCAGGACAGAAAAGACAACTGATCATGTCTGCTGGAAATGGAGATGAATCTGGCATCTGGATTTATTATGGATTTAACACAGATTTAAGCAGACTATGGCAGACAGGGCACAGATTCTTTGGGAAAGTAGAGATAAAAGTGATGTGTAACTCCCGCAGGTGAGATATATTTCTGTTCAACAGAAATAGGAATCAGACACGCCCCTTGAGATGTTTGAGGAGTTTGTAGAATTGGATAGACATCTTTTAAATTAAACTTCCAGTCCTGTGTCTTAAGAAAGCTATCACGTTCTCTCTCTCTCCACACAGAAACAGACATGCACACTGTTCTTTATACAAATTTGTATGTGCATATACATACACACTGAAATGTCCTTTTATTTTATAACTAACAACAGATAATTAATAAAAGTTTTGAGCTGCTGACCTAAGGAATGCATGTAAAAGCAGTATTATCATTCAAACACAAAATTATCACAGGATGTGATTTTCAAAAAGCAATAAATGATAAGGTTTGACTCTCCTGAGTTAAGGTTCCCTGTTTGCATGGTATTTTACATTCTACTTTTAAAAAGTAATCTTGTGACCCTGAGTTTCTGAGCTAACGTTCACCTCAAAAGTGACACAAATCTACACAAACTACCATGTTATCACTACCTAGCACTGCTGCTTTGCATAACTATGTAGGCTGAAACCTAGAAGCAGCTCAGAGTATTATTGCTCAGAACACCTCTACAAGCTAAAGAATGTTACCCAATAACTAGCATATGTTCATGTCCCATAATTTATTGAAATATTTCCCCAGGCTTCTCCATGAGCAGATCATTTTCATTTGCTTAAAAAATAAAGCAGCTTAAAAAAGAACACAAAAGATCTACCAGTTGGAAATTAAAATCAAGTAAACCCAGGTGACACTATTGACTGTGAAGGTAACTATGAAAATACTCTATGGATGTGCAATCTGTCACTGCTTAGGTCTCCAAGTAAGAGCTGTGTGCCCTTTGGAAACATACGATGTAATTCTGAGAATCACCTGAGGAAGATCCATGAACAGAATAGATAGGCAGTCATGAGCAACAAAGGGGTAAATGGACCTCTCTGTACTGGCTCAGATTTTCCAGATTTCTTGGCAAACCCTAAGGTGCACCTAATGGCACGTTATCTGGACTTGCAATCACCCATATGATTTAGGGATCTGGCACTGAGAAGAATATGTGACATACAATTAGTTAATATCTAACGTATCCCACATGATGTGCTCTGATATGGAAGGATAATGGACTTCAGAGCACCATATGTGTGCGAAAAAAGCCTGAGCCCCCGTGTCAGAGAGAGAGAGATGTCTCATCATACCTTCTGCAAGGGTGGTGGGTTAACTCCTTTTCTGCATGTGAATCCAGAAGGCTGCACCATGGCCTCAGAGTCCTGGGGGTCCCTCTGAAGTTTGTGCAGTTCCTTCACAATGTCCTGAAGTCCCAAACACATGTCCAAAGGCTCATGCTGCACATAGGAAGCTGTTTTTTCCCAAATGCTCATCTCTATAAGCAACAAATGGAGACATTCTCCTCCAGGCACCTATTCATTGCATTCCAGGTTACTGCTTTCAGCCCCTTCTCTCCTGTACAGAAGGGTTCTTGTGTTACTGGACAAAAATTAGCTTTTGGGAATACTTCTGTTGGCATTTCATTTTACTTCTAAGCAAATAGTCCTAGTGGGCAGAGTTTTGCACTTTCATTAACTCTGCTTGCCTCTCCAGCTGACAACTGCTCGTGTTGTTAAGAACAATTGTTTGGTCTCTGCCTGTGTTATTCAAACAATGTCTGTACTGTTATGAGCAATATTGTTCAGAGCAAGAAAACATTGCACTGACCTCAGAGGAAGTCTGGAAAACACTCTTTTGGATAAAGCTGCATTTTTACAAATGTCCAGTGCTTCTGTCTTGTTCCAAGTTTGGTTTACCATGATAAGTCATCGTGGCGGTGTAAGGAAGAGGAGGAGTCAAACCACATGCCTCTTGTTACAGATGCTTCTCTGTTAACATCCTCATTTGGACATTTGCTGGATCCGTGCAGGCTCTAACTCTTGTCTGTAGGGAGCAGCTTGGCAGCTTCACACTCTGGCTACCACACAGTCTCCCGCAGTCAGATGCATGGCATCTGCGGCTCGCCCAACTGTCTGCCAGCCTACCTACATACAGAAGGAAGGCCTGAAAAATATAGGTTCCCTTGGGTTTCCCTAGGAATGCGGTTGTGGAAGTTTAATACAGAAAGCTGTGTCTTAATAGAAGTGGTGAGAAGAGGGAAGGCAATATTTTGGTTGTGGTTTGGGACCCAAGAGATCTAGCACTAATTCAGTTCCACTGCTGCTGCCTGAGTAACTTCAAGCAAGTCGCGTATTATCTCCAGGCTTTGGCTCTCCATCTGTAGGTTGAGTCAACACTTTTTCTTTTTTAAGCTTTGTCAAGACCTAGCATCTGAAATAATGGACTTGATATAAGACAGAAATGAACAGTAACCATAGAGAGGTCTGCAAGTTATTTAAGTGTGTGATTTCAAGGAAAATGTTATTTGAATGTGTTTTAATCATTTACAAAATGCTATATTCAGCATGTTAGATAACCACATTCGGATGAAAAATGGGCCAATTTAAAATATGCTAAAAATATCAAAGTATAAGCAAGTGAGAGAACCTGACTTTTACATGATCAGAATACCAATGAACAGAATAACCATTGCAGTTTTAAAAATACCACGTAGCACCTCCAAAAAGTGACCAAAGTTTACTTGCAACTAGGCAACTAGTAAGGTTTGTACATGAACATCCTCTTCTACAAGTTGCTTCAAAATGTTGAATTCTTAACAGTCTCAACTGGTTGAGTTGAATGATGTGAAGGAATATAATCGGCGGTTGGCTGGCTTCAACAGATCAGTAGATTTCACTACAAAGTTAATCTTAGCATGTTCTGTTGCTGTAGTCAATATACAGATTATGGCAGGATCACTATTCAAGGTAGGAATAGCCATGCTGACTCAGATCAAGAGTCTGCCTAACCCAGTATCTTTTTACAACAGAAGCAAGGGGAAGGCTAAAGGGCAACTGTGTGAGATATTTCCTCCAAGTACTCTTCTGGCCTCCAACTATTTCAGCTCACAAAATTTCCTGAGACAAATATCATAATGAACTACAGTAACTTGAAGACTTTTTTTTTCTGAAATAAGGCTGCCAACAGAGCAAGGCACATACAGTGTGGATTCAGTAGTTCAGGAGTTGTTGGAGATGGGNCTTATCTGCCTCCCAGTACAAAGCACAGCACCATAAGAGCTGCTCTGGGGAACATTAACTCCAGCTCACCCAAACCCAATACAGGGGCCTAGATAAAGTACATCTGCTCGACAGCCTTGTCTATGCTGTTCAATATTGTCTATTTGGCTTCCAAACTCTCCACCCTCTATTCCTTTGTAAATCTGGTCGTGTGTTTTACTCTCAACTCACATTGTCATTAACAATGACAATAGTTTGAGCAAATGTATACGCTCTGAAAATAACAGTAAGATTGTCAGTTATAAAAGCCTAACCAACAGCAACACCTAAGGGGTAAACCATCAGAGTATCATACAGAACAGCAAAGAGCGAGCTGCTTCTGACTCTGAGATCAGTTTGTACTCCAAAAGTATCTGTTTAAGAATTGGCTGCTGCTGAATTTGTTTAATCCCCTTTTAAGCCAGCTGATACTGTCTGCCTCCACAAATTCCTGTGGCAACAAGTTCCAGAAGTTCACTACCTTTTGTGTAACAAATATACTTCATTTTAGCTTTTTCTTACTAATCTCCTTGTAACTGTAGGCACTCACTGAATTACTGTCTTGTCGATTATGGTGAAAACCAGTTTTGTGTTCTTTTTAACCATGACTATTATGACTTTTTGTAAACCTCATGAACATTCCATTCAACATTCTCTCCAAACTTAAATATCCCAGGGTTTTTAGTTTCTTATTGTATGGCAGCTGCTTCATCCTCTTGATCATTTTATGTGCCTTTCTCTGCACTTTATCATCCCTGTACCTTTTAGACATGAAAACGAGGACTACAGACAGCATACCAAATGCAAGTGCAACAGGGTTTTCAACAGTGGCAAAATAATGCCCATCATGTTATTCTCCATACCTTTTCTGGTGACAAAGAGCACTCCAGGGACTCTCTTTAACCTGCTGCTGCACACTGAGCCAATGATTTCAGAAAGCTGAGATGACTCCAAAAGCTTGAGTTGCACTTTGAGTTGCTGAACTCAGATCTAACAGCTATGTCTGCAGATATGATATACATCACCTCTACCTATATATTTTATCTTCTAGTTTTCTACATTGAAACTCACTTGCCACTTTTTACTTACTTACTCAAGATTTGACTACCTGAAAGGCCTTGATATCATTGGCAGACCTTGCAGGTTTCATTAAATGTTCCTTTCGTCAGGTCACTAATGAAGTCAATTAAAATCATCCCCAGCAGCACCTGCCAAGGGACTCCACTGGTGAAACTCTGCTTTCTCTCCACATAAGGAACTTTACTCCTGTCCTATGGTGACTTAATTTCTGTAATTGTCAGGGCCTGAGGTCACAAATAAAACTTAATTGACCTGAGCAACTTTACGTTGGGGCTACATCTATACCTCTGCCTGTGGACCTAGGGTCTCCAATTCAGCCTTGGCCCTGAGCCTAAGCCATTCTGGAGGTAATTGTTTTCTTGACCTTTTGTCCTGCTGCCCTGACTTACTGGCTGAGTTTTTATTTCATAGCCTTATCTCTAGCCCTGTCTCATGGTTCGATCTGATATTTAGGTAATCTGCTGTTCTTCCTGGCAAGACTTCCTGGGCCACTCCTGGACCTGACTCAGCTCCTGACCTCACCTACCCGGTGATCACTAGGCAGTTGATGACACCTGCTACACTCAGTACCCTGCCTTTTTCAGGTGCTGTGATACAGCACCCAAAGCTGAGGACACTGCTTGTGCTGGTTCACACTCAGCTCCTGATTTGCCCTTTCATGGAGCAACCCTGTTCCTGCTTCTTTCTGGCAGTCGTAAATTTAGTTTGGAGCCTTGTAAAGGCTTTTTAAAAAAACTGGATATATTAGCAGGTTAGTGAGGCAGGATTTTCCCTTTGCAGAAATCCCACTGGCTCTTGTGACGGACTTGGTTTATCCACATTTTTTGTGGTCTTGTTCTCCATTATAGACTCTACCATCTCACCAGGGCTGGAAATCTGTCTCTTTAGTCTATGGTGCCCAGGTTTTCCTGCAGAGCCCCTTCTGTGGATGGGAGTTACATCATCAGCTCTCTGGTATTATGGCCATGGCATTGCGGCTTTGAATACTCAAAGTCAAATCTGGGACAGGATCATTCCTTGTGTGTCCTGCATCTGGCTGGTTAAGGATACAGTCCTTCACTGGGCAGTTGAAATCTCTCAATATTACTAAATCTTCAAAATTCACAACTTCTCTTGTCTCATTGAACTTTTCTAGATCATTATCATCATTCCAAAATGGGCTCAGTAGAACAGTTCTAGTATTACACTTTTGCTTTAAGAATATAGGATTTCTACCCATAGAAATTTCAATGTGGTTCTTTTAACTTGTGATACTCAAATTGCTGTATTTCACATACAGCACTGCTCCTTATCTATGCATCCTGCCCTATGAAGTTGATAACTGGTAAACCATGCACTGCACTTTTTGTCATCCTTCCAAGAGACGCTGCTGCATCAGGGCAATCACTCAGTGCCTTCCCAGTGCTTCCTCTGTCCTAGCTTTTAGGTATCTGTCACTGGAGTAGAAGCACTTCCAGGCTTTGCTTTTGTTGTTGCTCAATATCACAGTCTAGTTTTGTTTTTTTTTTTCTTGCTTGCTTATGCTATTAATTTTTCTCCTAACTTTTTCAGGTCATCTCAGACGTGCCTAACCGAGCCTCTTGTCAGTGCTCTGAGTTCAGAGAACAGTTTCACCCTAATGTGAACGTGCTGTTGGCAGTGTTTCAGCTACCTTTGGCTGTCTGTAATGATTCTAGATATTTAAGTTTATGAATGAGGCGTCGTCGGTGGGCCAGAAGAGATGATACAGAGCTGGAGGGAAACCGTGACCTTCAAGACCTGCTGCTGAATGCTGGATAGAGTACTCTAGAGCACTTCAAAGGGCATTAGATGCTTATGTGTGGAAAGCTGATCAAGCTCCTGACACTACCAGGCTGTTCAGTGCTAATTAAGGAAATAAAATATATCTGATCTTTCCTACCAGAGCCCACTGCATTTATGTCTATACCTGATCACAATGATATATGATAAAAAGAAGTATTTCTTTTTAGAGAGGTAGTCTTATGAGGTTTTTTAGGGTATGCTTGGCTGAATATAAAACAAGAAAGTCTGGGGTGGGTGATTAGCAGAGACTGGAAAAGCTGAACACAGACTTCAGGGAAAAAAAAGTGGTAATCAAAACAGAATGGGAACTGAAGCATTTTTTAAATGTTTAGCTTTTGGAATAATTTTTATCATTTCCCTAACAGCCATTCACCCTGCCAAAATTACTACAATCCACTACAATATTACTTCCCACAGATAAACAAAAATTCTTCAAAGACAGAGCTACATTAATGTTTGGTTTGGGTAAAACTTACCCGGAATTTTTGGCTTATGGACATTTAAGTTATTGTGCTTTTTCTAGGAACTGAATTGTTAATAGGCTTTGTCCTTAGACACTTGTCTTGTCATTGGCTTAGATCACAAGAGAAGTAAAATATCCTAGAAGGAAGATATGGTGTGTTTTTTTTCCTTCTTAATTGTGGTCAGCTTGTGATATTTTGTAGCACTGAGCTTTTCCCTCCTTTTCCCAACCCTCTAAATTGTCATTGACTTTCCAGTCAAATAATTAAATTTAACACACTTTTAGGCCTATATATGCTTTATATTCTGAGTAGCCAGTGCTCTCAAGGAAGGTTTGTTTGTTTTTTTTTTTCATAATTACTCATTCCATAGAAGTATCTCTTTACACAGATGATATCTGTAGCTTACAAAGGTGGAATGGAAACTTAGGAGCTGAAAGAAAGACTGTATGGTATACACGGTACAGTTGTTAGAGGTGAGTGTATGAGAGGTAATGTACTTTATTAATCAAGATAATAACCTCTCAAAGACTCAGTGAGGTGAGACATTCTACAGGGTTCCTTCTCCAGTGAGAGTTCAGTGTAGAGCAATATACGTGGAATCTCAATCATACAAGACGCTTATCTAACCTAGAAATGCCTGTGACCAAATGAATCCCTGTATTTGAAATCTTTCTATTTGGTGCCCATATATTGTATGTAGTCAGAGTAACAGAATGTATTTAAAGCCAAGAACAAAAGCTTCCATGTTTGTAGCAGTCTGGACATCTTGGACCACCTACTACCTCAAAGGTGTTTTTGTAAAACAATGTGTTTAGAAATGTCTTTCTTCCCTTTGGATATCAATGACACACATTGACATAGACATACTGACCTTGGAAAAGTATCCAAAATCCTCCCCAGAAGAGATTCCAGGGGTAAAGATTGCATGATTATTGTTGTCTCCACAAGCTCAGCATCCTGGCACTTTTATTTCTTACTGGTTTGATGTGAACACTATAACTGGAAAAAATCTCATACTAGCTGGCTAGTGATAAAACCATCAAGAGCCAAGCAATAAGCAACAACATATTTGAAGAGTGATATCTTCTTCACTTGTCAAGGAGTGCAAATGTAGCAGTTGGCAGATTATTCTATTTACAAAGAAAAAGAACAGCAATGGAAGATTAATTCTTGAGGCCATCATTCTTTAATCTAGAGCAGAAGCTGAAGAATATTGTCCATTTTAAAGCCAGCTATTACTAGGGATTAGAATCTATTACTAGATCTATTACTAGAGATAGTATAAAGGAAGTAAGTAAGCTGAATTCTTACATCCTATCATTTGTTCTAGGGTATTTAGGAACTCAGGCCATTGTGAAAACACTTTAAAACAGGCAGCCTGTACTGAGTGACCTTCGAATTTTTATACACAGGATGGAGTGGACTACCTGAAATCATCCCAAAGAAATGACTTCATTTCTCTCTACCTTCTGCACTGCATAAATTTTCCATTGTTTTTCAATTTTTTTTTCCTTTCTAGACTTCCTCATTGTTCTCATCTGGACTCTCCCTAACTGATCCATAGATTTCTCTAACTGCAGCACCTTAAGCAGGAGAAAATACTCCATCTAAACTCTTGTCATCCTGAGCATATGAAAAGGATTTTCTCCATGTGTTTTGAAGTTAAGGTTTCTTTTTCTCCATCTGTATGGGATTGTTTTATTTTCTTCAGCAACAAAGCATAGTTAATTCTCTCAGTTTAGGAACCACTACACTTTCAACTCTTTTCTGAAGAGCTATTGCTGAATCCAGCATTTCTCAAGCATGTGGTTCAGGTGCTTACAGGACATTTAGGACAACCAGAAAGGTATCAGTTGCACTTTAAACATCTCTAGACTTTGGAGCTGCCAAAGACTGGGCAATGTGGACCATTCCTTTAATTACAGGTAGATACATTTTACACGAGTCATGTTCTAGATTGACAAATTCTGTGCCAGAAAAGCAAGGAATATGCAAGGTCTTGTAGAGAAGCTGCTCTGCTATTATGTACTATTATTCTCTTGGCTAGACAGTAGTTTTACAAAACCAACTTTCAAAGTTCTATTCAGCTTTAGTTTTTCAAAAAGAAACAGTGTACCACAGACACTCTGGTGTGTGAAATACGTGGTGTTTCACAGTGTCATAGAAGCCTTAGCTTTTGCAATGCTTAGGATCTTCCATTCGCAAGGCTCTGGCCTGCCTTTCCCTGGCAGTTCTGTAACCTCTCACCTAAGCTCTTGTGGCAATGTCTTTTGCAATGTCTTTGGGGCACTATTTTTCCCTTGTTCTCAATGTGGTTGTTTTAATGCCACTGCTTTCAAGGGCTTTCACCTGTAAACCCTGATACTTGTGTGATGGTTCTCATGGGTAAGACCTGCCACTAGTACGGAATCTCCCTGTCTTCCTTACCTTTCCCTTCCTTATCTTCTTTACCCTCCTTACTCCATTTTTACCCCTTATTTTGTAAGTTTTCATTTATACTGACTTAAAATTAGTATATAACTATGTAGACAGTGGTAATTTAAGTACATTATGTTACCCAATATTATATATTGATGGTAGATTTGCAATTGATCACATGCAACACTTACGCCATATCAAGCATATTCCATTCCACGAGAGGAGCATCCCGACAGGTACCTCCATTAGGGAGCCTAAGCAAATACTGGTGAGAAGTGTACAGTATTCCTGAAAAATAATAGTGAAAATTCTTTGTCACAGTCACACCAGCTGCACTGAACTGCACTCTCTGAGCAGGGTGCCCCTGTGAGACCCCATCACTGTTATTTCCTGCTGACCCCTAGGGACAGTCTGACTATTAACCCAGCACTGCCAAATCCACCACTAAACCATGTCCCTAAGGACCGTATCTGCACATCTTTTAAATACCTCCAGGGATCATGACTTAAGCATTACCCTTGGCAGCCTGTTCCAATCCTTGAAAACCATTTTGGTGAAGAATTTTTTCCTAGTATCCAACTTAAACCTCCCCTGGTGCAACTCGAGGTCATTTTCTCTTGTCCTATTGCTTGTTACTTGTGGCAAGAGACCAACCCCTACATTGCTACAACCTCCTTTTAGGTGGTTGTAGAAAGTGAGAAGATCTCCCCTGATCCTCTTCTTCTCCAGGCTAAACAATCTCTGTTCCCTCAGCCGCTTCTCATAAGACTTGCGCTCTAGACCCTTCACCAGCTTTGTTGCTCTTCTTTGGACACACTTCAGCACCTCAATGTCTTTCTGATCAGTAGGTCAGAGAGACCTTCCAAAGACTCTCCAAGATGAAACCAGAGCTTCTGTGCAAATGGTTAATCGCTCCTGGAACACTGAAGATGAATGAGACTATCCGTACACTATCACTGTAAATTGAAATTAACTTTCATGTAACTTCATTGATACATCACTTGTAGAATTCTTGATATCAAGAATGATCATCACTCCTGGGGACTAAAAAGATTCAGAATAGACTGTATAATCAGTCAAGCCCAGATATGGGTTTGTTTTGGTGATAAGCTGTGCTTCAGTGCAGCTTTTGGAGTGAACTGTAAAATAACTCTCAAGAACCTGTTAGAGCATAGTGCCATGGTCCACACAGTTCCTGTGAACAGATCTGAGACAAAGAAAGAGGAAGCGTGTCTTCTAGAGAAGGACACCTCAGGGACATTGGAGGTTTATTTGATTGTATGTAACCTGCCAGCCAGCTCTTTCAAGCTGTTAGAAGCAAAAGAGTGTCAGTACAAGTGAAGGCAAAGGCTTTCAGTTCAACTACAGCAAGACTCATACACCATGCTACTTCTGTTGCACAACTGCCAACATTATTTCCACAATGTTATTCTGTTCATTCTCAGTTGTGACTTGTGATGATTAAACAAGTAATAATGTGTTATGACATCTACATGATGCTTAAGGGGAATTTAAACTGTTTTCCTGTAATCAGAGTTCATCATAGAAGCAAAGGGTCTAGCACAGCTGTGGGGCAGGAAACACTGGAGGTGAAGTTCTTCGCAAAAGAAATGAATGACCTGGGTCCTTAAATCGGATCAAGAGAAGGTTCATGCCTGTGTCAAAGAAGAAAAGAATTGGACAGGGAGAACAGCATGATGTTACTGAGTTATTACTTTATTTTAATTTACTCTTGGGTCACTTTTAGGGGGAACAGCGAACACTGAAAATAGAGCTGTGTTAAACTGATGAATGGGTAATCAACTGAAGCGTCACAAATAAGAAAAAAGTTAATTAATCCCACTGTGAAAGGATCCTGGCTCTTTTTTTTAGGAATGAATTTTGTGATCCCTAGTAGAAAAGTAGAAGAAAGCTTATTAGCTTTTATTTTAGCTTACTTTGTTCTTTTGAGGCTTCCACTGGAAAAAAACTTTTTAAATTGTAAAGATTTAAAAAAAAAGAAATCATATGCAGGAAAAATATCTGTGAAGATGGTGAATTTTTGGTATTGAGGCATCATAGGGGCTGTACTATACTTGTTAGCCTTGTGCAGCAGTCTGAAATACCCAGAGTGATGCAAATAGCACTGGGCACCAATTTCTTTGCAACAGAAGACTGACAGATACGCCAGATAAGGCATCTTTGGATGTGGCAGCCAGAGGCCAGGTAATGTCAGAAAAAGCAGTAGGCACTAAAATTTGTGCAACTGAACAGAAACCAAGAAATGGAATTCAGTTTATGACTACAACATCTACATTTAGGCAACCCAGGAGGTATGTAGGTAATACCTTTGACATATCTTTGGAAATCTTTGGCAAACTTAACTTCTTCCTATCACGTGTAATGATGTAAGAGTGCTTTCAGTCCTGCTAAAAACTTGTTAGCAATAACTAATGAATGGAAAAGTGAGAAAAAAACTGTGGTCCTCAGTTTCGGATGGTGATATTGAAATCTCTGCCTTTGCTACAACTGGGAAGCTCCAATGTGAGTGAGTTTTGGATTTATATCAAAGGTGAGAAATGAGGAAATTGAACTGAAATAAAACATGCCGATACTAGGTAATACTGCAGACCCTCAGGAAATTGAAATGGTTACCTTGCTCATTAAGAAGCATTCCTCTGCTACGAGAAGGATTGTGGCCTTTCATTCCATGTGGCAACACAACAGTTGTGGTGCTAGACAACACATTCACTTGATGTGCTTACTGATTGCTGTAGATGTACTACATGCTGTATTCTGCTGAAAAGAGTGGCTGGGCAGCAGGAGGAGACTCCTACTTTCTTTGTCCTGAATGCTGCTCTCTGGGTCAGATGGGTCCTCCTGGGAAGAGGAAAATTCTCTTGGACTATCTAGGCATGCACATCTGAAGTAGATGATGGGATGTCTGGTATGTGAGCAGGAGAGAGACAGCAGGCAGGCTCCTGCAGCATTTAGACACTGAAAGGTTTTTTTGAGAGGCTTAGGAAGCAAATACAGGTCTTTTGATGGTTGGTTGCAACCCAGGGTGCCAGGAGAAAGCTGTTGGCCTGCGTGCTAAAGGGTAGTTTTGTTTTCTAATCTTTTATTTTAATCTGGCTCATCTGTTGAAATTGACTAATTCTGATGTCAAAAACTACTGCTTTTTGATCTGTGTTTTCAGAAATCTTGGCTACAGAGATCTAAACTTTGCTATTTTTGGCACCCTCCCTTTAAGTGCAGACAGATGAATCTGAAAGTAGTGGCTGGCTCATGAGCTTTTCAGAGTCAGCAAGGCCTGGATGCATCCCACTGATCATTGGGCATAAACTGAAGTAATTAAGGGAAGGAATAATCTTTCCTAACTGCATTTCACTGAAAAAGTGTGTGTTTAGTGGAAACAGGCACAGGAAAGGTTGGCTGGAGGGCCAGAGTGGGGCAGGCCTGTTGCTCCCGCTGACCACCTCAGCACCTTTTGTGCTATTGCTAAAATTCCTGGCATCCCAGTGTGTCATTCTGTCTCCAAGAGCACAGAAATTAAAATACCTTCTTTAAAGTACATAAATTTATGTCAGGCTGAAAAGGTGATTGGTGACAAGTTTTTTCTCATTGTGAATCGTATTATATTGGTGCAACAAGATAACCCCCCTGTTAGGATTACTGGATCCAGGACACTGGCTCTCACCCAGCATCCTGTATTTTTGCAACATGGATTGAGTATCTCTAATAAAGGACCATTTCTGTGAGTGCCAGCAAATAGTGCAACATTGTCTTTTACAGCAGAGGCTGTTGGCCATGGAGGGAAAATGTTTCAGATATTAACTGATGGTTGCAATGTTCTCTCCCTCTCCCTCTCCCTCTCCCTCTCCCTCTCCCTCTCCTCTCCCTACTATTGCAACTGTGCAAACGTAGGCTGGAGTTTGTCTTTTTTTTCAGAAGAGAGATCTGTCTTTTAAGAAAGAAAGGGAGAGAGACTCTCAGGCTGACAGCGGCTGCTTCTAGCCTGGGCGATGTATGAAACAGGAAGGGCCATTTACATTTTGCCCAATAATTATGGGACACTCTGGTTCATGATTGTCTGAGCCATTCATGTACTACTCAATGTAAATGTTAAAGATTACAACCAGTGCTGACAACCAGGCAAACACCTTTTTTGTGGTTGCTTCGAGTCAAATCTAATAGAAGATTAGACTTAATTTTCATCAGATCTTAGTAATATGTATATATTTCATTCCTCTGCCTACTGCATTTTCAAGTATATCTCTATATAGATGTTTATATATATCATAGACAGAAGCATATTTAATTTATATATTAGATTGCCATTAAGAGATTTCTTCCATTAGTCACTATTGTTCTGTTGGTTTTAGAACTGAAGAATAGAAATGACATGGATTTCTGCCAAATACTAACTAAAATAATATCAGGTTATCCAAAAGGATTTCTTTAATGAAAAAAATACAGATTTTGCAGACTTGTGACTTCAGCGAAGAAAGTAAGGTTAGTGTCTGGTGGGTGAGAAAAGCAGAGTCTTGCACCATCCGAAGAAATCAGAAACAGCTGTGATCCTAAGAAAGCACTGCAAGAAATCCCAGCAGGCAACCATGAACATGATTAACAATAGCACTTTAGAGGTGTACTTTTTCAAAGAGATATGTGAGGTTTTAGCCCCCTGACATCCACCAAACGTGATGAAAGTCATGTGGCTTAAAAGTCGTGCGATGCTGTGAAAATTCAGAAGATTATGATCATTTGATTACATAACATGAGAACAATATGATTAAAGTGGCTGTAATTCTAGGTTTCAAGACAATGGAAATTTATAAGGCTATTTATATCAAGAGACTTTAAATAGCTAGAGCAGTGCAGAGAGCATGGTGTGAGTTCACAAGAACACTGCAGTACACGGGTAGATAAATGTGTGAATGTAAGTGAAGTAAGCTAACCTGAATACCATTTATCCTTTTTCCCACACAGTTGTTTAAGCAACTACGTTAAATTCCCCCATATGTTGTAGTACAGTACTCAAATATATGGCATTTATCTACAAGTTTTAATAGTGGCTTGTATTATGAACAAGAGTGTTGGTGGATGAATATCACAGTTATAGAGACTTGTTATAAACACTCTATCAAATATCTGTGTATAAAAACAAGGACCCTTAAATACTATCAATAGTGCTGAACAAAATAATTAATGATGTACAAAAAATAATAAAAAGATGATAAGAAAGAAAATATTTTAAGCAACATTCATCTCAGCTTTAGCTATATAAGCTGAGGTGTTCAGGCTAAGTTCTCTCTTTTGGTTTCTAAGGCAAGACACAGTTGTCTATCCACTTAGATGCCCATCTTAGTCATTCATCTCTTTTTACTTCTCCACAATCTATCTTCTGAAGGCAGCTCCCTCCATTCCATTGAATTTTTTGTAATTTTTTTTCTCCAGGACTTGTTTTTCAGTCTATTCAAGGATCTTCTCATTCCATTTTTCTAAATTTCTGGACTTTTCTCCCTTCTTTGTTGTTTTTAACTCCCTTCAGCAGTCTTGCTTTATTGCCAGAAGGAAGAAAAATTAGTGACAAATGGGTGAATCCCAGAAGCTTGGTTCCTTATCTGATAACTCTTAAATGATGAACTTTTGCATTTCCAAAATTGGCGTACAAAGTTCATGAGAACAGAAGACTCATGAGAAAAGACTGCATTGCATGATTTTGAGTGTTTTCCCATTTTCAGTTGGCGAAGTGTACAATTTGAATAGAGGACTTTGGCATTCTTACTCATAAGCGTTGCCAGAAACCGGAAGCACAAAGGCATACAAAACTGAAGCAAAATGAAAATAAATTAGCCAAGAGTTTTGAAGCTAAAAATAATTTGGTTTTCAGAGTTCAAGTTTAAGAAAAGGTTCAGGGTCAGGAACTGGAAAATATCTGGTTTGATATGGCTGACATTTGCCCACTGATATAGTTTTTTTAAGTTTCACAATTTAGACCTTGTATTTTGCGTGGGTGTGAAAGACAGAAAAGTTGTATTTATTGTATTGAATGGGATCAGCAAGCTTTGTTTTATGCACTTGTGCAGTTCTTGCGCCATCGAGGAGATGGCCTGTAACATAAAGAGGATGTATTGCAAGTAGGCAGACAAAAGAGGAGTATGATCTGAAAAATACAAGTGAAGAATGTGCCTTGCCAAGAGTCGCAAGGAATGCTTGTGGCAGGAGCAGGGCTCTTTAAAATCAGCTCACACAAAGACCATTTTTGACTCTTAAGAACAAAGCTTTCTGATAGTATTTGTTCTAAAAGCAACCTCGACTCTAGAAGCTGGAGGCTAACTGTAAACCACACATGGTCAAGAGTATCAAAGCATACCGAGAGCTACAGCTGTGTGATGAAGTTCATAGTGGTGGTAAATGCCAATGCTTCTAATAGAAGTTGTCTTCAGCCACCTTTTAAAAAACAGAATACCTTATATTTTATAAGAAACTAAACAGTGGAATTTTTTGTGTGATGGAAATTATAGTTTTCTGTAAATGTCTTTGTGCATAAAACAGTGACTTTACGTAAATATTTTATATAGGATTGAATGTCACCTGATTTTTGTTGTAAAAAGAATAGCTGATGAAAATAGTATTTTTGTTGTTGTTGTTGAAGCCAAAATACTCTTTTTAAAACATGGAATGAAATAAAAGAAAAATAGATGTCTTGACACAGCTCTGCTGTTACTATACTATTTTTGAGCACCAAAGAAGAGTTAAATAGTGCAATCTGCTTACACTTGACCATTTATCTTTGGGTTGACTTCCAGATAATTGCTTCTATTTGTCTGAGGCATTAATGTGAAATTCTTGGTGAACTCAGAAAAGAATTTAAAAAATCACAAAACCCAAGGATTTCAAACTCCGTTTCATATTAAATTAATTGGTAAATGGATAATGAGCCAGAGCAGAAACAAATATGAATGATGGACCATGGGACAGTCTTACAAAAATGAAGTAATAAAAAATGTGTCTGGAAGAAAATGAAGTCCAAATGTTTTACATTACATTTAGGAAACCAGCGCATGTTAATATGACCTACAATTTTTACTGTAGAGCTTGTTTTCTCAGAAGTTATAATGGGTAATATAATCACAGGAGGAGAAGATAAATATTTTAAACCAAACTGAAAGCAAAATTACATTAGTTGCTGCAAATAAAACTAGTTACTGTCTGTGAGATACTCAATATGTGGACGCTCATAGGAATGCTTAGTATTGCTATGAATAATGTTTAATGCAAATAATCTGGCAGTTGAAAGTTTTGCAGCAGGTAAAACAAAGAAAACATGTAAATAAAGTGAGTCTTACTCTGGATAAAACTAGCAGAATTTAATAGAACAAAGACTTAAGATCTTGGCATGGTACTTCAGCTGCTGCTTGCATGAATCTTAAAGCTGTAGCACAAAGAACTCAAGCCCTGAAATCATGTTATGGATTCAAGGGCAAAGAATACAAATGTACCGTTAAGATTTCAAACTGAATGCCTTAAAGTACCTCTGCAATGTACATCAACATGTAACTATATGCAAAAATTGTATGTTTTAGTACACATCAAAAATTCCACTTGCTCCTGAGAATATTTGTGCATAAGCTATTCACTGATCACTACTTCTATATGCCTTCATTGAAATTTGTGCATTTTATGCAAATCGGTTCTTCCGTTTCTGTTTCCTGTATGAACTCTCTTCTAGGGACTGATTTGTTCAAGGATATTTTTAGTGTTCTCCTTAACCCATGTTGCCCAATTTATCGCTGGAGTTAATACTACTAATGTGCTAGGGGTGCTGACAAACTCAGAAAAAAAGTGCCAAACAATTTCTTTATGTCTCACCAGAACACTCAAGTCAATCCAATGGGCAGCATTGCCAACAAGTTGACAAGTAAGCAATATCTGACATGTTTCACTGCCCTTGGCTCTAGTGTCTCCTCCCAGTGAACCAGGAAATCAACAGTTGTGGAGATGATAGGTGGGGAATGATCAGTCTCCATTAGGGGCTGTTCATATGGGACAAAGAATTTGCTGGAAAGGGAATCCCTGGAGGAAAGAGGCCATTGAAGAGTGATAGGCAGGGAAGATTAGGAGTGGCTCATCTTTTATATTAAGGATCTCCTTGACTTCACACACCTCTACAGGGCAAAACAGACATGTCTATTTGGAGCTTCTGCATCAACTCTGGAGGGGGAAGTACCACTGGGGACATCTTGGGAGTTTGCTACAAACCTCCTCATTGATAGGAAACAGAGGAAGAAGCCTTTTCCAAACAACTACTGAAAATCTCCCACCTGCAGGACCTATCGTTATGGGTGGCCTCAACTGTCCAAATCACTGCTATAAGGGCTTCGTGCAAACAACCCAAGGTTAGATCATGTGGGTGATGCATTTCCAACACAAACATTAGAAGCCGGCCAGGGGTGTTCCTCTGTGGGACTTGCTGCTCATAGACTGAGAAGGACTAATGAAAAATGTGGTCATTGGTGACATCTTAAGCTTCAGGGAGTGCAAGGCTGTGGAGTTCAGGATCTGGAGGAAGGCTGGAAAGAAAACTGCAGAGTTAGGGCTCTGGACTTTCAGAGAACAGACTTGGTTATTTAAGAAATTGCTAAGCAAAATCCTCTGGGAAGCAGCCATACAGGGGCAGGGTGCCCAATAGAACTGGATGACACCCTCAAAGTGAACTCACCGAAGGATCAGGAACAAGCTATCCCTTTGTGTGGGAAAACTGGAAGTTTTAGCACAAGGCCAGCTTGACTGAAGGGAAGCTTCTTGATGAACTAAAATACTTACAGTGAACATGTTTCCAGTGGAAAGAAAAGTAACACAGGAAGAATATGAAAGAATTGCTAAGGTACTTAGGGATGAAATTAGGAAATTTAAAATGCAGGTGAAGCTAAAAATAGCTTTATTATTGAGCAATAAAGATGAATTGTAAAGGGAAGTTGTGGGGATTCTGATGTATGAGACAACATATCATGAATTATGTGGACAAGACTGAAGTACTCAGGGCCTTTTTTTTACCTTGCTTAGCACAAGCAGATGCTTCTCCCTGGTCCCTGCAACTACCAGAAGAGTTTGGGAAGCAGCCAGCACTGGGTGAACAAGTTGGAAACTACTTCAGTTGGACATATTCATATTCCTGGGAATGAGCTAAAGGTGCTGAAAAAGTTGGCTGCTATAGTTGCAGCCTTGCTGGCTTCTGTGATTGCAAGTCTCCTGTGTATTGTCTTTAAAAAACTGTGATGAATGGAAAAAGTGAAGATTACAGTCATGTTCAAGAATGGCAAAAAAAGAGGATCTGGAACAGACAGCTGTTGGCTCACCTCAGTCCCTGTGAAGATCATGGTGCATGATCTTCTCTTGGAACTCATTTTTAAACTCAAACAGCACAAGAAGGTAATCAGAAACAGTCATCCTAATAGCCTTCTGTAGTGAGATGACTAGTTATGAGAAAGAGAAGAGGGGGGTGAATATGCCTTTAGTAAGGTTTCTTACCCTGGAGCCCTCAACTGGAAGCCAAGAATGTACAGGCAGGATGATCAGACCATTGGGTGAGTTGAAAAATGGCTGGGCTGCCAGGCCCAAAATGTAGCACTCAATGGCTCCATGCCCAGCTGGCAGCCAATAACAAGCAAAGTACTCCAGGGTTGATAATGGAGATGATGTTCTTCAGTATTTTTATTAGTGACATGTATAATTAAGTAGAAAGCACTATTTAACGAATTACAGATGTCACTAAGTTAGAGGGGAGCTGCTGATACAGCAAAGGACACAGTTCCTATCCAGGTTGACCTTTAGAAACTTGAGGATTGGCCTGGCATGAATTTAGTCAAAGAGTACATATCTGCACCTGGGAGACTGGGAACAGGCTAGGTGACTGGCAGCCTTGTTACAGGGGATTGTGGGAATGGAGTGGAGGGAAAACATAGTTACAGGCTCGTGTAGGTGGGAATGGTCTCTGGTGATTGTCTTGTTGAACCTTCTGCCATCAGATCAGGTTGCTCAAGGCCTTGTCTAGTTGTGTTTTGAATATTTCCAAGGATGGAGACTCCACGATCTCAACGTGATATAATGCTTATCTACCCTCCTGTTGGGAATATATCCTTACATTGAAATTGAATTTTTTGTGTTCCAACTTTTGTTACCCGTTGTCCTTTCTGCACCTCTGAGAAGAGTGGCTCTGTCTCTCTCTACACTCTCCCAGTACATTGTTTTAGGCAGCAATAATATCTCCCACAACCTTCTTTCTCCATGTTGACTAAACACAACTCCTTCAGTAACTCCTTGAACATCCTGTGCTTCAGCCCCCTGACTACTTTGGTGACTCTCATACTGGAGTGAGCTCCGAGGCCAATATCTTTCTTGTGCTGGAGTGAGCCTAAAATCTGACACAGAACATGTGGTCTCACAAGGGCTGGAAAGAGGGAAGAGTCACTTCCTTTGACTCTTGGTTAAACACTTCTTAAATACATCTCAAAAACCGGTTAACTGCACATGCACACTACTGACTCATGTTTAGCTCCTTTGCCACAAGGACACCACGGACTTTTCTGCAAAGCTACTTGAATATGAACCAGAAGTGCTTTGTCACTATGAACATGGAGAAGTGCATGATGGACTACTTACTATATAACTTAGGAAGTGGGAATTTGTTATACACCTCTGCATGGCACTGGTGAGACCACATGTGGAACGCTGCAACCCATTCTAAGCCCCCTCTTCAAGTGAATGTGGTAAAAATAATGGAAAAGTCCAATGGAGGTCAGTGGTTACAGATTTTGAATGGATGGCCTTTGCAGAGAGGCTGTGGAATCTGGGCTTATTCAGCATGGCAAATTGGAAGCTAGTTGTCTGGCAGTAGCCTACAAAAACTTGAATTTCCATTGCAAAGGTTATGGAGCCTAGCTCTTTGCAGTGGTGGCGTATGATACAGTATGAAACAACACCACAAAGTGTAGTTAGAGAGGTTGGACATTAGGAAAAGGCCATTTCACCAGGAGGGTAGAGAAGCGCAGAAATAGGTCACCCAGAGGGCTGATGGAGTCTCTGTTCTTGGAGGATTTCAAGACTTGGTGAGACAAAGCCATGGCAGACCTGATCTAGTACTGGTAATTCTTCCTCTCTGAGTAGGATTTTGAGATCTGCAGAGGTTTTTTTCAGAAACATTTCTGTGATCTGATGCTGTCAGTCAGGAAGCCCTCAGACCAATAAACTGTGCTCTTCACTAGAAATCATCCTTTATTTTCAACACCGAAGGAGGCACAGTTGGAATGAACACCTCTTTCCACTGATAACTGCCAAGAAGGACTGAATCTTTTTAATTTGGATTTGGCTCTCATGACTCACAGGTTGATTTTGATATTCCCGTTCCATCTCTATAGCCATCTTTAGCCAGAAATTAAACCACTTACCTTAGAGTCATTAAAAATAATACAGAATTAATAACCACCCTGCTCAGAGAAGCCTGAAAAGCCAGTTGTTACTATTTCTTCACTGCTTTGTTACACCATTTCACAGAAGTTAGTGTTCAGAAAGGAAAGATGAACAGAAGAGCATGTTTTATTGGAAATGCTATTGAATATCAAGAAGATGACAATATGGGCCGTTAGTGTATGTTGTGGTTTTAACACCAGACAGCAACTAAACACCACGCAGCTGCTTGCTCATGCCCTCTCGAGGAGAGGGGGAAGAAAATCAGAAGAGTAAAAGTGAAAAAACTTCTTCTGCACCTCCAGCCTACTTGCTGATGGGGTGGTGTGAGAAGCAGAAAAGACCTTGACTCTTTTTCGACACTGCTCAGCAACAATAAAAACATCTCTATATTATCAACACTTTTTTCCTGTACAAATCCGTACCAACTATTGTGAAGAAAGTTAACCCTATCCCAGAAAAAACCTTCACAGTGTAGTGGTGACTACTATGAGGACTGAGACTCCTGGTGATCCACCACTCTTTTGGTGGATGCTGAAGCAGTAGCATTTTCCTAAGAAACTTCATTGGCGATTTAGTCAAGTACAACGGGCTGTGAAAGGATCCAGAAGTTTCAAGCAATCAAGCAAAATCTATTAATTTCTTCCTTATAATTTTTCTCATTAGTACAGAGGGAAGGGTCATTAGAGAAACAAGCATTGTTTTTTAGCTTATATTAACTTAGATATATTGTTAGATATATTGTTAGTATACTTAGTCTATATTCAGTAGATTCATGCTTGTTGACCTCAAATGTTACTTGATCGAGCACGTATTCCTTTACATGTTACTTTTATATGTTAATGAGTTCTCCTGGCATTAGGAGCTCATTTGCAAGATACGTACATATGGGGAAAAAAAGGACTTTTCTTACCCTGGTTCTAGTGCTGAGTACAAGTAGGGAGAAGACTTCATGCCTGGTATTCCTTATTTTGAATGAGGAGGAAATGTGACATGGGCTACTTTATTTATATGTGTTGGCCAATAATGCAGATTGGATGGCCAGGAGGAGTCTGGTGTGGTCGACAGCATTAAACAGCTTGTATTTTCCAGTGAAAAGTGGGCAACTGAAGCTATGACATGTATCCCTTCAGGGGCAAAAAGAAGCCATGGCTGCATGCTCAGAGCTCTGACATAGTAGAAGAATTTTGATTGTTCTCATTATAAAAAATTATAAACTGCATATATTTTAATGAAGTTTTTTTCCAGGAAACCGACAGCTGTTTCAAGCTGATCAAATGGTTAAAATTTTTTTAAGTGTTATGCTCTATGTTGTTTACTGGAGTCAGACAAAGGGATTGAGAGTTTCCAAAATGTTTAGTCCTCTTATTCCAATGGGTAAGTTAATTTTTAAATGCCTAAATAGCATTCAATTTAAAACAAAAGTAATGTCATTTTGCAATAAAAATCAAAAAGACTTCCTTTGAAAAGAGAAAGCTTAACTAAAATGTTGGATAACTATGCCACTTGGAATGCAGATATAAAGTTAATCGCTGATATGTTTGGATTGGAGCAATATAGGGAATGAAAAATATCAAAACGTTTTGCATTAACCAATGTTGATGAAGAGGTGACCTGGCAAAGCATAAAGCCTGCGTGTCAATTAACAGTTTTCTGATAGCTGGGAAACCATTAGTTTGTGATTCTTCTTGAGCCTAGAAATGGTTTCTACAGTATAAGTTACGATATCTTTCTCTTTTTATACTCAAATCTCCTGATCTTTACTTCAATATTTCCCCAACAATAGTACCAAATTTTTGGATGTGTATGACAATTTATGAATTCCAATTTTATGTGCACATATACACTGCATATTCTGCTTGTGAAGAGTCCAAAATCAATGGGAATATTTTTGCATGTGAAATTATGCATGCACAGAAGCAGGAGATCAAGGCCTTTCTTTTATCTGTATCATGTTAGACCTGTGTCCTGGAAAAATCACAAGATATGTTTCAAGGAAATCTAGCTCAGAAAGTAGTCCTCTTTCAAGGATTAAGATGATGTAAAATACAGGCACTCATAAGCCTCTAGGAAAAAAATGTCCCACACCTAAAGGTTAAGAAAGGAAGCTGCTTGGAGAGAGGTCAAACTAGGAACTGGGCCATCATGGTCCTTTTATAGCATAACTACCTGGATAGATGTCATTGGCTGTCTGCAACAACCAAGCTATGCAGAAGCCGGTCCAGGAATGTCTGATGACCTGACTTCTGCAGAACTTCTAATAAAGACAAATGATGCAGAGCCTAGAGCCTAACCTCCGTCTCAGTTAAGGAACTATGACAAACAGACTGAGTCTCTAGTTACAATTTTTAGCCCAAGATCTGCGCAGTCTTGTTATGAGTGGTGCCCAGAGGGTGAAACTGTCCTTCCCTTTATGGGGCAAGCAGTACCAGTGCAGTTATGAAAGTTATCTTTTGTTTTATTTTGCAAGTTAGGAATGTACCAATGAGTAGTTGCTTTTTGGGTAGAGTATTGTTGCTGGAGATTTTCAGAAGTGTTTTCCACTAATTTGCAAAATGTTTTGAAGCAGATAAGAAAAAGAAGAAACTGTATTTCTGCAACAGAGCTTTACTTCATCCTTCTTATTCCTACACACCTGGATATAGAATAGAATAGGACTATTCCAGTAGGAAGGACCTACAATGATCATCTAGTCCAACCACCTGATGAAATCAGAGCTGACCGAGTTAAAGTATGTTACAGGCATTGTCCAACTGCCTCTTAAACACTGACAGGCTTAAGGCATCAATCACATCTATAGGATCAAACATGCCTGTGTTTGATCACCCTCCTAGTAAAGAAATGCTTCCTAATGTTCCTGCTGTATTCTAAAGCCCTTTCCCCCTTAGCTTTCTTCAAACTCTTCCTGCTTTAGAGTTTCCTCTTCCCCTATTGTACATACAGCTTGAATAATACCCTTCAGAAATTGTTTGCACTAGTGTTTGACTGTCTCTTGTTAGATACGCCGTAGGACACCAGCTCAGTCTTTGATTCCAACATGGCAAAAGCCCATATAAGAAAAATAGTTTCTTCTGTCTGTGAATCCCTGTCATCTCAGACAAAACAGACAAGAACTCAAGTGAACCCACTAAGACAAGCTTTTATCCTTTTCCTAGTTAACTGGTTAACCTGCTTGTCATATTGCAGGTCCAGTAAGAAAATCAGTGACAGTGAATGTGGTAGAAATGACATTATTTTCTACTCTAGATTGCAATGCTACTAAACTTCCTAATGAAGAAAGGCCTGACATTTTTGTGAACAGAGTTACTACATGTTTTTTACTTGAGCAAAGCAACATTGCTCTCTATTTCTGTATTAGTCTGAACATCTAAATCCACTGCTTATTTTATTGGTTAAGATACTGCATGCTAGTACTTCTGGGCACAATTTAAATCTAAAGACTAAGCTGGTGGTATTATAGATTGCACCAAACACATACAGAAACGTCAAAAATACATATTTCATAGAATCAGTCATAGAATCATAGAATGGCTTGAGTTGGAAAGGACCTTAAAGAACATCTAGTTCTAACCCTTCTGCCACGGGCAGGGACACCTCCCACTAGACCAGGTCCTCAAAGCCCCATCCAGCTTGGTCTTAAATAGTTCTATGGATCAGGCATCAGCAACTTCTCTGGGCAACCCATTCCAGTGTCTCACCATAAAGAACTTCTTCCTAACATCTAATCTAAATCTACCCTGCTGTAGTTTAAAACCACTGCCCCTTATCGTATCACCACATATTTAGGAGTCTTCACCTTCCTGCTTACTATATATAACACACAGTTTTATTGGAAAAAAAGGTGCATTGTGAACAAAGATGAAACTGCAAACACACCATGAGGAAGTAATGGGCAGTACTAAGAATACAAGAAAAAAAAAAAAGAATCTTGGCATCACAGTTCAGTCTTAAATATAAGAAGAAAGCCTTTGTTTAATCTCAGTTCAGATAGAAATAAAATTAATAATTTATGCTTTTTTTATGTCACCTAGGCGCGAAAGTAAGAAAATCAGAGGAAGCTCTACTTCCTGTACTCTAACTCACTAGTAAAATAGAAGTCATAGTCCCCTGTTAAACTTTTCTTGTTAAATTTTTCTTAAGTAAAGTGACGGGTAGAGAGCAGCCCCCTGCCCCACTTCCTCACCCACAGTTTACAACACCAGCACATAAAGGAATCTTAGACCTCTAGACTTACAGTCATTGTGAGAAGTAAACAGCAAATAGTAACCTCCAAAGAGACCACCCTAACAAATCTAATTGCTGGCACCTGTGAGTCCTTTGGCATGATTTCAGGATGGAATCCCCTGGTTACAGATCCTACAGGTTCCTGAAATTCTACTAGCAAAAGGAATTAAAATCAGTAATACCAATAATGCTGATTTCTTGGGAGACTGGGAATAATACGTCCAACACAAGCAGTTCGTCACTAGTTCTTTGTGGAAGAATATTATTGCTTTGGATTTGCTTACTATAAAATAGCCCTGGTTAAGAGTTTATTGTTTAGTTTGCTAAGGTTGCCTGATCATCCAGAGAGTGGAACACATATGACAGTAATTGTTTACACTCCTGGTTTTGTTCTCTGATCATCCTTTATGTCAGCTATTATGACCATTCTACGATTTAGATAAGCTTTCTGGTGTTTTTGTTCTCCAAGTCAGATTCCCAGATTTTATCTGGATCCTGCCATTGTGCAGATGGAAGATGTTATCAGTGATGGTGTCAGCAGCTGCAGGTCTTGTCTCTGTCATGGTCTGTACACACATGAGGAAAGATACCTTCACTTTCTCCTGCATCTTTTTGACACATATTCTCTCCTCCTTAAACTAACTTGTCTGAATTTTCTGCAACTTATCTCACTAATGCCACCAAATGCCATTTTGAAAGAAATTTGGAAAACTCTGCTGTGGTACAGAGAGCAAAGGAAGCTGCAGAATATTACTAAGGATGGAAGTAACAACATGGTGGAAACTGAGAGCAATTTTTATTCTCGTTCTGTTGTTTTATAGGATTCTTGAGAGACTATAAATGGAATATTCTAATGAAGATCACAGATGCAGTGTCTGATGGAGATAAAACTTTGAGGATTTTGACAAAACCAAACCCAAGTTCTAATAAATTTCCTATTCCAGAAATTACTTGGCAGCCCAAAAAGGAAATTGAGAAACATGTATTGCTTAACATATTGTTGAAATACAGCATTTCATATTAGTGTATTTCGCCTGTGGTTATGCCAGACTGAAGACACCTCCAGCTTGTCACAGAAACGAATTCCATCCCTGGTGGGACAGAAAGACCACCTGGGAGTCTCAGGTCCTGGAAACACAAGCCAAGAAATTGTGGCTGAACACATGGCAAATATCTGATGATGGAAATCCAGTGAGTGGGAAGACTTTACTTGGCCCTATTGTTGTTCCTGAGCTAGCAGACCAGAGTAGAAGAAAATGATTACTTTTTATTTTGAATTTTCCAGGAAAGGTAGTTTAAACTGAAGGTAGCTATAATCTTAACCTGGGAGACATACAGATCTTCACAGAATGCTGTTAAGACACAATGCATTGTATGAATTTGTTTTGTGAATAAGTAGTAATTATTAGGGGGAATTTCATACCGTAATATCAATGAATTCTTATCTGAAGTTGCAAAACTGAAGGATAGGACTGCCACTGATGGACCTTGATCGCAGGCTGACAAGCATCTCAGGAAATTCAACAAAGAGAAATTTGAAGTCCTACACCTAGTAGAGAATGACCCCAGGCTGTGGGCTGCCTGCTAGGGAGTAAATCTGTAGAAAATCTGGTGGTCCTGGTGTACATGAGGTTGAACAAGAGTCCACAAGATGTCCTTGCATTTAGAAAGATTCACCACATCTTGGACTGCAGTAGCAAGCAGTAGGTAATTAGTCCAAAAAAGTGATCTGCTCTACTCAGTCCTTGTGAATCCCTATCTGCAATACTGTGTCCAGTTTTCATCTCCCCAGTAACAAGAGAGATAATAGCAAGTGACTGTATCCAGTGGAGGGCCACCAAGACAGTTAAGAGATTGGAGCACACAAGTAGTGAAGAGATGCTCATAGGTATGCTTTCTTTAACTAGAAGTGCAGGCTAGAGAAGGATCTAACTGTTGTCTCTAAATGCCCAATATGTGTAGGTTAAGAGTGAGCCAGATCTTTCCTGGAGGTGCATAATGAAAGGACAAGAAGGAATGATTACAATCTGCAACAAGGAAAATTCTGACACGAGAGTGGGTAAGCATTAGAACAACTTCCCCAGAGATATTATGGAATAACTTGAAATATATGAAATATTTTGAAAAATATGAAATACGTCTTCAGAGGATTTTCAAAACTATGCTAGACCTGAACAGACTGATCTGTCTTTGAAATTGGCTTTGCTATGTCCAGGGAAACCGGACTAGCTGACATCCAGAAACTCTTTCCAATTCAAATTATTCTATGATTGTAGATACTGTAAATCCTGATTTACCAAATTATGAATCAGAAGAAATAGAACAACTCCATTTCATCACACTCAACATTTAGAACTGATATAGTGTGTATTGCTGTTAGGGCACATTTTTTATCTAGACAGTTGCCCCCCACTTTCCCCCATTGAAACAGTCATTTCTTGCAGGTCTTGACAAGAGTTGTGTGGAGGAATCTGCTTGGCTCCAGAATAGGATTTTTGATCAGAGAAAGTCACATCCCACAATTATTAGCAAAGAGTGAAGTGATTGAAGCATCAGCCTGGCAAATGATTATTCAGTTCCTTTTTCTACTCTGTTTTGGAACTTGGAATTGCATGGAAAATGAACACTTTACTTACTGCAAAAGCTACTTTTAGGTTGGTCTCTCACATTTTCTTTTATCGTTGCATCATGCTTATGAATAAAAAATGCTAAAGCAGTCCTTCATAGGCCTCTTAAAAAAAGCCCTCAGTCTTCAGAGTTACCCGAACACCTTATCATGGAATCATAAATCATAGAATGTTTTGGTTTGGAAGGGGCCTCTAAATGTCATCTAGTCACCCTGAAGTGAGGAGGGACATCTTCCGCTTGACCAGGTTGCTCAGAGCCCTCTCCAAGTTGACCTTAAATGTTTCCAGGGATGGGGCATCTACCATCTCTCTGGGAAACCTGTGCCAGTGTCTCACCACCCTCATTGTAAAAAATTTCTTCCTTGTTATTCAGACTGGGTAGTCTGAATCTCCCCTCTTTTAGTTTAAAAAGCATTACCACCTCTTGTCCTGTCACAACAGGCCTTCCTAAACAGGCTGTCTCTGTCTTCCTTAAAGGCCCCCTTTAAGTACGGAAATATCACAATAAGGTCTCCCTGGAGCCTTCTATTTTTCAGGCTGAATAACCCCAACTCTCAGTCTTTATTCATAGGAGACACGTTCCAGTTCTCTGATCATTTTTGTGGCCCTCCTTTGAACCTGCTCCAACAGGCCCATGCCTTTCTTGTGCTGAGGACTCCAGAGCTGGACACAATATTCCAGGTTGTATTTGTTTTGGCTGAGACAGTGTTAATGTTCCATAGAAGCTCTTATGGTGCTGTGCTTTGTATTGGGAGGCAGATAAGATGTGCATAATGTGGCTGTTGCCGAGCAACGCTTGCACAGCACCAAGGCTGGCTTTCCAACATCTTCCTCCCTCCGCCCAGTGAGATGGGGTGAGCAAGATCTTGGTAGGGGGCACAGTCAGAACAGCTGACCCAAACTGACCAAAGAGATATTCCACACCATGTGATGTCAGCTCAAGTATAAAAGGGAAAGAAAGGAGGAGGAGGGTGGGGGCACCCATCTGTGAAGATGCTTGTCCTCAGAGCAACCGCTATGAGTACCGGAGTCCTGCTTCCCGGGAAAGGCCAGACATCATCTGCTAGTGGGAAACAGAGAATAAAATCTTGTTTTGCTTTGCTTCATGTGTGCGCCCTGGGTTTTCTGCTTTTTCCATTAAACTGCCTTTATCGTACCCCACAGGCTCTTCCCATCATATTCTGTCCCCCCTTGTCGTGCTGAGGGAAGTAGTGGGGAGTGATCGAATGACTTGGTGGATACCTGACGCTCAGCCAAAGTCAACCCACCACACAGGTGAAGTCTCACCAGAGTGGAGTAGAGGGGCAGAATCACTTCTCTTGACCTGCTGGTCACATTTTTTTTTGATACAGCCCAAAATAGAATTGGTCTTCTGGAATATGAGCTCACATTGTTGCCTCATGTCCAGCTTTTCATCCCCCAGTACCCCTAAATCCTTCTCTGCAGGTGTATTCTCAATCTTATCATCTCCCAGCATGTATCAATATCAAGCACTACCCTAACCCAGATACAGGACCTTGTACTTGACATTGTTGAACCTCATGAGGTTCACACAGGTCCACTTTTCAAGTCTGTCCAGGTCCCTCTGGATGGCACCCCATCCCTCAGGCATGTCAACTACACCACTCAACGTGGTGTCATTTGCAAACTTGCTGAGGATACACTCGGTCCCACTGTCTGTGTTGTTCATGAATATATTAAACAGCACTGGTCTCAATGTAGACCCCTGAGGGACACCACTTGTCACCAATATCCATCTGGACTTCAAGCCATTGACCACTACCCTCTGGATGAAACCATCTAACCAGTTCCTTATCTGGTGAACAATCAACCCATATGCGTCAAAGGCCTTACAGGAGTTCAGAGAGATGACAACCATAGCTCTGCCCCTGTCCATTGAGGTAGTCATTTCAGTACAGAAGGCCACTAGGTTTGTTAGGCAGCACTTGCCCTTGGTGAAGTGATACTTCAAGCCACAAATCACCTCCCTTCTGCTAAAGGAACCTGTTCTCATGCTTAACCAGCGTTGGATTTCATTGTTAGCAGAACATCAAATTTCACCCATGTTCTTTAGATTTCAAAATACAAGATTTCTTTCCTGGTTTTGATTCCTTGTCAATAAATTGTCACTATTTTCACTTACTATGGTATGAGAGAAGTAAAATCTTTTTACTCTGACTTCTGTACAGAACACAGATGGTATTTTTACTGATGGTAACTGACAGGAACAATCTCTCCAAGAGTGAAATTCCCACTGCCATGAATTGTACTTGTGTAGAAAAAGTCTGAGCCAGTTGCTAAATCACCCCTGGATATTTGTAATCTTTTTCTATTAGGAAACTCAAGACATGGAACTGCTTTGTCTAAGTGAAATAATTTAAAATAAGGTGTTTCAAGATGATGGCCCATAAGAAATCACCATACTTTTCACTGTGACTGAATAAATATATTTATGTAATTATAGTGATTATGATATGCATTTATGGGGTCAGGAAGGAGATAATTTCCTAAACTGTTAGACAATGACCAAATATTGTTTGGTTTATTTACCTCTCATTTTCATAAAGTAGTATGGAGTTGGCAATGGAAAGGAAAAACAAAATTCTGTTGCTTCCTCAGCCTTCTTCAATTTGTGGACTCATGAGCATTTTCTGGGATTTTCTAGTTCAGTGTATAGGCTCTTCACCCTTTTCTATGAGTTCCTTGGGGTTTGGTGGATAATCAAAAAAAAAAAGGTTGTATTTTTGCTACCACTAAGCATTGCAGGTGGCTGTATAGTCATCATTGCCCCTCTATCTGAGCACACCACAGCTGCCATCTTACCAGTATGAGGTGAGGAAGTATTATCCCTGTTCTCTGGCTAATAAAGAGACACAAGACGGGACATGGAATGTCCCCAGAATGTTGTGGGACAAGGAGAGAAAAGCCCAGCTCTTTACAGAAGCATTCTATCCTACTTTCCCCGTTCCTTCTACCATCCACAAATAGTAGTTAAAAAGCCTCAGACCAAATCTCTGTCTAACTCTTCTTCCCACCTTCATCAGTAGACACCGCTGGATGATGAAAGAAAGCACTTAAGAGCAAAGTACCTTGTCAGCACTGGCTCTTTCCTGCCCTTGGGACTCAGAGACTGTGAGGCTGCCAGAGCAGGAGACTGCTGGCTTGCTGCCCATCATGTTTAACAGCTGCCAGCACAACTGCGAATGTCTTATCCATTCTTGAAACCCACTTATAACTGTGGCCCCCAAAACTTCCTTTAGAAGTGAATTTTGTGACTCAACTGTACCATGTGCGGAAATCTGTGTCCTTTTCTTTTTGGTTTGTGGGGTTTTTGTTTGTTTGTTTGTTTTTTTCTTTTTTTTTTTTTCATATTGGTATTGGGTGCTGAATAGTTTTCCCATTAATGGGTTTTATTTTGTCACCTTCTCCAGGCCCTAGATTTTTGCCTAGGTTTAATTCTTGGATATGTGTTTTTATATGGTTCCTCTTAGAAAAACAGTTATCAAAACTCCAATAATTATTAGTCCACAAGTTTATTACCCACTTTGTTTGGGCAAAAATCTTACCTTACACAACTTATACTGATACTGAGCAATTTTTAAATATCCAATCCCTGAATATGGTAGTGCCTGAAATTCTTTGCAATTTGTATGAACTTGCTGAGAGAAATGGATCTGATTCAGATCTCAATATGCTAATTTAAATGAAAATTGATTTTACAGAAAGCCTGCAGAACTGACCTATATATGAACAGCTGAATCAATACAAGGCCTGTAATCTCCAGATGAAGACTAAGATGCAGCCTTAAGATATTTCAGGATGGGATACTTTTATTTGGAACTCTGATCACAAGCAAGGAGAGATTAAATAACTTTAAGGATATTTCTAAACTATGATTTGATTCCTAACCACTTGAGAAAATATTCTGCAGCAACAGGAATGAAAGTGAAAGCATCAGCATCTCAAGTTGGTCCACTTTCTAATTAAAAAGACATTTTGGAAAAAAAAAAAAGATTGGTTTCATCTATAAAGCTTGTATAAAAGTGCAAATACTCCTATACAGCTATCTTCATTCACAGAGCTGAGAACAACTCTGTGAATGAAATGTATGGATGAGCCTTTGTAGGGAGTTAGCAGTCCCTTTTATTGGCATTTATTCTGGTCTAGGATTCCAGGGCACTTTATGGGCTGGCATGAGGCATGCAGGCCCAGATTTATTTAATCTAGGAGCTAGAATCTAGGTGGAATTTTAAGACTTACGAAATATTTTTAAGACTAATAAAAAAAATAATCTACTAATATACTGTATTCATTAAGGCCAAGCACAACCTCTTCTTTACTGCAGGGACAAGAAAAATTGTCTCTAAAATGTGGGTATTTTACTTTAACCAGCTTTAAAAACCAATCAAGCAAAAAATGAACCCCTGCTGTTGCATATTTTGGTCCACTCTAAAAAATTGTGGGAAGATTGCAATAAACATCCTTATTAATGAAAATTTAGCACAGCATGTGAAACTACTTAAATTTCAAAATTTACTACAGACCAATCCCTGGCAGCAATTCTGTCATTTCCCAGCAGTCCACTCCAAGTGGTAAGTAGTCCCTGGCCACTGCTTTTTTATCTGAGCTCCTAGGCTACTTTCCAAATATGAAAAGTCCTACTGTTTCCAGGCTGCTAAGAGGCTGAGCCACAAGCCAAACTATACCTCACTAGTCAGTAGTGGGCACTGGGCTTGAGAAGTCTGAAATAGCTCGGAGGAGTCTATATGGTCTGATAAGGAAGGCCCTGAAATCACTCTTCAAGACCAGCTTTGCCAGCTCTGCCACTTGTGAGCCTGTAAGTACAACCTGAAGGCTATGCAGTGTGTTCCCAATGGGACAGAAGGGACCACAGCACGTGGAAGTGTCCTTAGCTCACTGTGTGAAATGTGGCCAGAGTGCATGTAGGAAGGATAGGTACAGCTACTGCAGCTCCAGATGCTGTTTGACAGTCTGGCACAAAGATCATCTCTGAATCTGATGGGCTAAGCTTTGCCATGGGCTAAACTCTTCAGTGGTCACCTGGGGGGTGCACAATTTTTTTAAGTACCTTTGATGGAAGATAAAACTCCTACAGTCCTTTCGTAGCCCATACAAGCACAGAGCCTGGTTTCACTGGTTACTTCTGCAGTGATGTGTAATAAGTAGAGCATACAACATCTATAGATCAAGATTCCAGGACAGTAAGGGAAGTCTGGCTGTGCTGCAGTAACTGATCTAGATGAAATACAATCTTCTCTGACTCTTACCCTTCACTGTAAGGTATACTTGGGGCCCAGATCAGCACCTTTGTGCTACACAATAACCTTCTTCTTCAGTTCATGCACTTTCTTACAAATCATAGTCCTTAACTGTGATCATCTAGGTCTGACTTGACAGGTCCCACAGATTTTCTCTGGTATAAAAATTGGGCTCCTCTCCTTATTCTCTGTTACCTTTGCCTTCTGACATACTGTCTTTTCTGTGTTTTAAGTGCCACCACTTCCAGAACATTACTTCAGTGCTCTGCAGATGAGGATTTTTCACTCCCAGGTACCAGATATATTCAGGCTAATGTAGGGAAAGTTTATCCTAATTATCTCAGCAGATGGCCCCAGACACTGTTCATGTTATCAGCTGCCAGTGAAAAGAATGATGTGTCATTGCACCTGATCAGGGGTGGGGGCAGGGGAAATGAGGACTTCTGTGCCACAGGTGTGCACTCCATATCATAGCCATTAAGAGATCCGTAAGCAAATGTCCTTTAGTCATACTGAACTCAAAAGACTGCCTCATCTAGATGCAGTTGCTCCCAAATAATAAGAGCAGTTCCTTGACACACATACTGAGGTCCTGTTATATAACATGGACCAAAGAGCTGTAGAGCCAGAGTTGTTGCTTGTTTGCAAATCAGTGTCAGTTGGGTTGGCTTTATGCCATACTGGCACAAAATCAGACTGTGAATGCCCTTTGCAGAATTGCTGTCAGAATATCGGCAGAGCTTTATCACTTGCTGATGAAGACAAAAGATAAGGTGGTGAGTTACTGCTGAAAAATCTGTATATACAATCTAAGTGACAGATTTACTACTGCTGAAATTAAAGAAAAAGTTCTTAGGTGAGCCTCTTTGCAGCGTAGGTATCTTCTCTGACTGACACACAAGGGTGAACAGGGGTGAGGTGGGTGTGAAAAGGTGGGTAGTAGGAAGCAGGGAAGTCCAGATGTGTCAGTGTCTCCCAGGGAGGGCTGAGCAATGCCCTTCTGGGTGCCTCTGAGGACAACTGTCTATAAAACCAGCACGACCACTTGAGCCATGTTTCTCCATGAAGTAAAGCTTTTCATTACATTCTCTGGTCAGGAAAGCACACTTTTTCTTGCAAAGTTTCACTTAATTATCCACACACCCACCCAGAACAATAATGACAGGTGTTTCTGTTTTACATGCCATTTGTGTTTAAGCACTTCTGGCATGGATATGCCTGCGAGGAGAAGTTGGCAGGTTGCCATCACCTTGAGGCACTGCAAACTGCAGCCTCTTGGCTCTCTTCCCTTCCTTGGCCAAATAAAAAGAGTATGTGATGACACCTCCTTGCAAAATTAACTTCATTACATATCTTTTACTTTTCAGAGATCTCCAAATCGTGCCTATGAAGACAGGACACTTATTTCTGCTTCAGAGAGAATTATCTAGGACTTCATAGCAGAATTCTATGAAATCTATTTGAAGTAACTTTTGTTCAAAACATTTTTTGCATACTATTCTTTCATCTTTTTTTTCCACCCCTCTAGTGTTATATTAGAAAAGTTTATATTTTGGAAGAGATTTGGGTTCGTAAGCATACAGTCTTTTCAGGTGATCTGTAGTTTCTGAGGCACATGTGCTGATGCATATGACACAGGATCTGCAGAAATATGCCTCTCTGATGTGGTGCTGAGGTATACCACATGGGCAGGACTCTCTAAGGCATCTATAATGCCATTAGGCAGCTAGTGAAATCCTGTCTTTGGTGTTAATGGTAGGAGACATGAAAGCTGAGAGTTGGCCAGGGTGTATGCGTGGGTTGGATGGCTCTTATAGCTTCCTTCTTAAACACAATATAGAAGAAAGGGGGAAAGAAAAAGAACAAGGCAAGTATAAACATAAAAACAAACATGGGTTTGCAAGCTGCCTGTGGAAAGGACAGACATTCCTGTGCTGGAGACAAATAGTCCTTCCAGCTTACTCTTTTTGTGTTCTGTACTTGACATGTAAATGAAAGATTAAGAGTGCACAGGCCAATAAGGACTACCCATAGCCAACATCCCACAGACTGCCATCTCAAATCACCAGCAAATGCATTCAGTACAACCATGTCAAATAGCAGTGACAAATGCAAGTAAATAAAGAGAGGATTTTTTTTCCCACCCAGAATAAAAATAGCTGGAAAAATCCTCTCAGACCCTACAATGCAACACTCTATTAAGGAAAGTAAAGATAGTCATGATAATGGGAAAAACAACTTACAACTAGTTTATACTTTGTGCTTCTTCAGAGGTGCTACATAAATAGTGTTGAAATCATTCAATTCACCAGTCTCTCACAGCAGCTTCCAACCTGAATTGAAAAGTTCTTTTCTTATTTGTATTTACTTACCATCAACTGGATATTCTACAAAACACAAGCACAGGAAGAAAGAAGCTTGCTTTCAGGAGCTGAGGGACAGAAATATGTGAATGTGTGACAGAGCAGAGTTAAAATTCTGAAGGAAAGGGTCATTCCACTAGATGTTCTTAGTAAAATTTGTTGTATTGGGTGATATTTTACCATTGCTCAATTTTAATTTGTAAGCAGACAGGTGTTCTTGGTTTTACCTGTGAATTAAAGATAGTTACATGGTCTCCAGGTAGGTCAGACCATATAAGCTGTTGCAGTGTATTAGCACTCTGTAGAAGCAAACATCTAGACGGTAAAAAAGAAATAATCAAATTCTCTTCTAGCCTCCAGCTAGCTGCTTATTCATTAAGCAACTTCCTTCTACATCACACCTTGAAAGCTCTTGCATATCCTCAAGGCTATGGGCAATTATCACCATCTGGGATGGACCCCCTTGAGTGCAAATAATCATAAATTGTTTACTAGATCTTTCCCGTTTTAGTGGTGTGCAATGCAGGCCACTTACATTTCAGCTGCAACCCAGACAGCGGTGGGATCAATTTGTTGCAATTACCAGCAAGGTATTGTTAGAAATGAAAGGTCCTGCCTCCCTGTTGGAACGGACTGATGGTACTTTGATTTCTTGCTACATCCTTTCATGCTGACTCCTGATGCAGCTCATTTTGCTGCCCTCTTTTCCTGCTCCAGTTGTAGGAATCACAGCCCCCAACAGCTGATATGGCACAAGGCCTGTCACTACCCTTTCAGGAGCTGAGAAAGGTCTATGTAACCTGAAATACATTTTCCTCATTAATTATTCCTGTAATGTGTCTTTGCTCCTCTTCAAATTGCCTTATGGTAAAAGCTTCCCCAGAGAGGTGTATTTATGATATTTGCCCTAATCCATACTTCTCTGTCCCTGAGGCTCTGGATAAATACTAGAATCTAACTTTATCCCTTCTTTTCTTCTGAAACCTGAGGTCAAACTACAGAAAAATCTGTATGTATTGTATCTGTCTTTATGTTGTCATTGTCTCCTGTCACTATTTGGTTGAAATATGTACAGAAGTCTTTTAATCAGACATAAACTTTAGGCATAGCCCTTCTCTGAGTTTCTTCATATACTTTGATTCTTATTACCATGGGTTTTTTTGTCGTTGTTACGGTGAGGGGGAAGCTGATGTTTAAGAGAGGAAACAGGCTGTAATCTACAAGTGGGCTTAGAGAACACAGCTCCTAACGTAAGCACTGTGTGTGCAGTTGAGTACAGGACATGTCAGAAAGACTGCTGCCATTTATATCAACCCTTCATTTTCAAAACAACAGTATTTCTGCTGCAGTCAAGTGTCTGCCTCCATGAACATAGTGTGTTTGCTAATTGCCAATAATCTTAACATCAAGCAATTTTACCTCCTTGGGATGCCCCATCTATCAGTTTCCACTGTTGTCCTTCTCCTTAATGAGAAATATGAAAGCTGACTTCCCATTTTAAGGTGTTTATGAGTGTAATGAAGTTCTATTTCAGGGCAAGATGCTACAGCAACTGCAACAACAAAACCCAGCTATTTTCTGTGTGAGTAGTTGTTGTGGTTTAACCCTGGCTGGCAGCACCATGCTGCCCCTCCCTCACTCCCCTCAGTGGGATGGGGGACAGAATTGGAAGGACAAATATGAGAAAACTCATGGGTTGAGAGAAAGACAGTTTAATAAGTAAAAAAAGATCAAAACAAGCAAAAAACCGCAACAAACAGAAAAGTCCCACTCCCTAAAAAACTCAAAGACAAACAAATGAGGAAAAAAACCCCAAAACACTGTAGCTCATCACCAGCTGACTGATGCCCAGCCTCTTTTTTTTTTTTTTTTTCTTATGGTGAGCACTATGTCATACAGTATGGAATATCTTTTTGGTCAGTTGGGGTCAGCTATCTCACTTGTGTCATCTCCCACCTTCTTGCCCACCCTAGTCTGTTCATTGTCAGGGCAGTATGTGTAGTGGAAAAAAACATTGATATTGTGTAAGTGCCGCTCAGCAATAACTAAAACATTGACATTTCATCAGTGCTGTTTTCATCACAAATCCAAACTAGCACTATACAAGCAACTATGACAAAAATTAACTTTATCCCAGCCAACCACGTTGGAACTACAATCTGCCTCAAAGGTAAAAGTATAACCAAATGAACTGTATACTGATGATAACAAACATTTTCTGGCAGATTATGAGGTGTAAAGAGATCACGTGTATTTCATTATTGTGGCCTTGAGTCACAGAAGAATAAAGTGACAAGACTTTTAATTGCTTTTGATTTTGTTAGTTTATCTTCTCAGGTGCTTTGGTTAGTATACCTTTGGTCAGCATTATATGTATTACACATTCTTTCTGTATATGCATATTTAATATAAAATATTATACATATATTAATATTTAACAAGTGTTCTTATCCTAACCCATGACCCAAGGCTGACCAGAACAATCCCAACTTTATAACTAGCATGGTCATAATTGGTTTAAGTAACTGAAAATGCAAAATGGAGCTCTCCACCAGAAGAGAGTTCAGAGACTAATTTGTCCACTTTACAACGCACACCAGTAACTGACTGAATGTGCATTCAGTTCTACACTTCAGGGTTCCATCATAAAAAAAGTCTCCTTCAGTAAATGGAAACGTTGTGGTGAATGCAACAGAGACCATATCAGGGCTAAAACTGCACATAAGTAGATTTAAATACAGATTTAATTGAATCCATGTGCTCAGTATCAACAGCTTCTAAGGAGGGTTTGTTACTGATGAAGAAGAACAAGTAGCAGGAAATAGTGGCAGGCTGAATTAAACCTGAGCACTCTAATCAAGACAAGGCATGGGTGTAAATTCTGCTCCTTTGATATATCACTCCCCGATGTTATTAGGTAACAATTTGTGTTTGCTCTATTTCTTTGAAGCAACAGATTGGGTTGGATGAAATTTATTTTCTGTGCTATTGGCTAAAAGGACAATAAAAGATTTTCTAAAGTAGTTTCTAGCAAAGGAATAACTCAACAAGCATATTAGCAATGCCACTGAGAGTGGAGAAGAAAGAAAGCCTATTTGATGCTGCTGATTATACAATGTCTTTTATTGTGTTCAAAGGAAGAAATATTGAGAATACTAAGAATATTATTTCATTTGAAAACATCTTTATATCATGGGAAAAAATAATATGATGTCTGTGATGCTGAACTTAACCTGTGCTTTACCAAGGGACCCATGATTGCTCAGAGACATTAAAAATACATCTTTTACTCCTTGTATTCACTGAATGGTGGGAATAGATGACTGGTTACAGGAAGATGGCAATCAACTCCAGCCAAACACAGCTTGTTGCTCTATAGGTGTTAATTTCTGAGATACAGTTGCTAATTATGCAAGGTTGTGTCCCTTTTCTCCTGCCTTATCAAAGGACAAGACTGCAGCGCAAGTCATTTAGACAATGTTGTGTTTTTTTTCTTTTGTGGAAACTCTTCAATTATTAATCAAAACAGTGGACTGACAAAAGCCTCCTGCCATTTTAAAACAAAATTTTTGGAAAGTATTTCATACTTGTTTTTATAACATAATGTATTTGTTTTGGGTGAGCTGGAGTTAATGTTCCCCAGAACAGTTTTTATGGTGCTGTGCTTTGTACTGAGAGGCAGATAAGATGCCAGTGTTGTGGCTGCTGCTGAGCAGCACTTGAACGGCACCAAGGCTGGCTTTCCAACATCTTCCCCCCCCACTCCACACAGTGGAATGGGGTGGGCAAGATCTTGGAAGGGAGCACAGTCAGGACCCAAACTGACCAAAGAGATATTCCACACTGTGTGACGTCAGCTCAAGCATAAAAGGGAGAGAAAGGAGTAGGGGGTTGGGGTCATTTTTTTGTGAAGATGCTTGTCCTCCGAGCAACCGCTACGTGTACCAGAGCCCTGCTTCCTGGGAAAGGCCAGACATCGCCTGCTGATGGGAAGTAGAGAATAAGATCTTGCTTTTCTTCACTTCCCGCACATGGCTTGCTTTTTGCTTTTTTTTTTTCCTATTGAACTGCCTTTGTCGTACCCTACGGGCTCTTCCCATCTTATTCTCTTCCCTCCTTGTGCTGAGGGAAGTAGCGGGGGGGAGTGATAGAGTGACATGGTGGGTACCTGGCGCTCAGCCAAGGTCAACTGGCATTAAGCCAAGGTCAACCTCCACACATAATGAATCTTCCAGTAGCATAAAAAAATTAATAATCTACTTTTTATGTGAATCCATGATATCTAATAATGTGTGCTACCTATTTTGGGATACAATATAAAATTTATAGGCATAATTTTTAACACTAAAACAAAATTTTAAAGACTAGATGATAACCACTAGACGATATTCTACCTAGTAGCCCTTGGTTCCAGCTTGTAGAGTGCTTCCATTCAGTTCCCACCTTTCTTTCGGAGAGGAATGGGAGCAGGTATTTGAAGATCAGACCTCCTTGTAGAGCTGAAGAACCCTACTGTGCCTATGGCTGTGTGTCTGTGCAGAGATCAGAGGCTTGCCTATCTCCCTATATACATGCAGACATAAAGGCCAACCTCCCAGGTATAAATGCAGAACTAGAAGTCACATTTCTGTAGGACATCTGTCACATTTCTTTCCGGACACGACCAGGAAATAGAGGACATCTGAGTAACCTTTTCAATCAAATTGTAGTTTTGTTTTGCATTCTGACTTATTCAAAGTTGCACGTGATGGCAGGAATCGGCTGGGGGAATATAGAGGATATACACATTTGGTACTGCTCAGAGGACGGTCCAATTGTCCTGCACTCTTGCTCTGCCTCATCAGTGACCCTGGTTACTCTGCTTATCCTCAAAGAAAAGGAATTCCCAAAGAAGGAAGATAAACCAGCAAAGTCCAAGCAGTGTTCAGCTTGAGCTGGAAGAAGTTCCTTGACTGCATCAGTCTAGCAAAGCACTTGGGTTAGAATTTGAAAATTCTGTGTCATTATTAAGTATTATACTCAGTTAATTGCAATATATTCCTGCCTGTAATGCAAATTCAATGCAGCATTTCCAGTTTAGTTTTAAAAGGGATCATGATACAGAATGGATTGTTGTAGAGCACTGTGCTGGATTTTAGCAGACTGAGCCATGAGTAAAGGTGTGCAGATTTTGACCAACAAAACCAAAATGTTCCTCAGATGGTATCAGCATATCTGATTCAGAACCAACTATTAAAGTATTGTCTACTGATACCTCTAGTCTTCTATACAATATTCCAAAGACAAGTCATGTTTTCAGAGCCAAATATCTTAGGGAGGCCTAAACTTTGTGGAAAAAAAACCTAAGTGTGTAAATAATTAGTTGTACATGTTACATACATGTGTCTACCTGCTATAGGTGGTCTTTCTGTAAGATCAGCTGTTAGTGCTGTCCATGACTATGGACACAAAATTTAGGACCTCCATTAAGATGATAACTTTCACATATAAACTATATGAGTACAGGGAAGAAATTCACTGATATAGAAAGAGAAGATGGCAATAACAAATGAACAATTGTCCAAGAACCTATTTTGCAGCATGAAATGATGCCAAGACAGTTCCAGCAATATTGCATCAAAATTTGAACCATTTCAACAATGAAGACTGTGTTTTAAAAACTGCAGATGATTCTATTCTTAGAATCAAGAAAGTGTATCCTTTCTCAGTTGGGGGAGACCAAAGAGCAGCTCGGATGTAAAGCTGAGATTATCCACTGTTTGTGAAACTTTGAGCACCATGACTGCAGAGGAACTTTAATTCTGGCCTGAGGTGATAGGGAGAGCTTTCAAGTGGTAACATGCTTATCTGAATCTTCAGAGAATATTATCCAGGAAATCAAGCTGGTAATCCCATCAGATGAATCTTTTGAAAACTTTTTAATACTTATGCTTCTTCTTGGAGTAGAAAACCATGGGTGGATCCAAAGCCCAAAAGCAATAATTGGGAATCACTGTTTATGAATCACTTCAAAGGACATTGGATCAAACTCGTTGTGACAGCAGGCTTTCCCCTGGTATTTTAATACTTCCATACCCAGCTTTATCCAAAGCAGGCAGTGAACTGAAAGGCAAAAGTAAAGCAAATGTTTTTTGGATCATGAAGAGAATCTAAAGACTAGTGAAATTGCTAAAGAGAATCAGTTCTGACATGAATAGGCATGTGTAAGAAAAGGGAAGATGTAAAGTAAATGGATGCATGATCAGTAGAAAATGAAGGATAATAAGAACGAGGTGCCTATATTACAGGTCAGACTCCCAAGAAAAATGTCCTCTCCACATCTGTTCCCTTCTGCGTCTGGAAGTAATTCTAAGAAGTGAACACATATGGAGCTGTATGTTGTGCAAGCGTGAAGGTGTCTGTGGAATGGTTTCTCTTCAAAAAAAGACAAAACCAAAAAGAACCCCTCAAACCAACATTATTTATTTTAATATTACTTATAACTCCATCTATGAGAGGTGAAAAATTAATTATGTACATGTAATACATGCAGTGTTCAGAGCAGCTGTGTAGTAGCAAGTTCGTTTATAAATGTATTTGATGACATTGATGCTGCCCAGTATTTATTTATTTATTTATTTATCAGGATCCCAAGAGGGACATTCATTTTTGAAAATCCTTGGCATGAAGTAAAGAATATATAGATAGCTATGATGGCTTTTCTTTTTTTTTTTTTTTTCAGCAGAAACATTACATATCTTTTCCATCATTCACAAAACTTTTTTAAACCCACATAATGGGTTTCCTTTGCTTTCTAGCTATTCAGCACAAATGTGGTTGTCTGTTCAGTTCTAGTTAGCCACCTCCTTGGAAACCTCCTGTGGAAAGCTGAAAGAGGATGTAATCGATACTCCCATATTCTGAATCCTCAGCTTGTACTGAGAAATATCCTTACTAACACACAGTTGAAATATTTAGGACGTGTTTTGAAGCTGATTCTCTTCTGGAGTTGCAGTAGAAAGACAAAGCCCGTTGAGACTTAATGACTGTAAAGACTATTTAGCTTTTCCGTTTTCAAATAGATATTTACCAACCACAGTCATGGTTGCTGGTCAGGAAAGAACTATTGCTATATATCATTATGAAATTAAGATTCATTTTCAAGGCATCATTACAGTAGCACAAAGGCATGAGCATATACTGGAAAGGCAGTGAGATGGTGTTTGCTTCGGATTGTATGAAACATCCCTCTTTTCTTTTTTGTCGCATTTCTGACACTGCCTATCTATGTACGCCAGATATTCCCTTCTGTTTGTGAGGTGTCGGAAACGGTGACAGGAGCTTGAGCAGCACCCACCACAGATTGAAAAATTAGAAATAGAAAAGGTTTGTCAGCTGATTAGCCACATCAAATGGCTCTTTTGGATTATCAACAGGAAGTTTGTTACCAACAGAGGTATTGTCACAAGCAAACAGGCAGTGAATGTGTCGTGCACCATGGAATGCCATGCTGTCATATATGCAGGCATCACAGACCGTCTGACCAAACAGAAGAATCAGATTGACAGATCAGCCTCAGTTTCTTCATTACCAAAGGTGAAGTATATGCTGATGGTCATGGTAACTAGTGGGTTCATCAGTCAGAAATCACTCATCAGTTGGAAACCACAGAATGGAGGTTGTGGTTCCCACACATGTGCGTGTAATCCCAGTGCACTCTAGATTTATTGACCCTTCAACTGATTCACAGGATAGGCCTAATAACACTAGTCCAGAAACTACATGTGTACAGGGAAATAGCCAGAACTAGTCTTGTCTTGCTCCCTTTCATATATTTTGAGTACTGTACTTGTTTTTTTTTTTAAGAAAGCAAAGAAAGCAAGGTAGAGGTCAGAGCTAAGGTTTGCTCCTAAGAGACTTTTCTCCCATCTGGTATCTGAACTTTGAGTCTTGCATAGTTAGTCTCTTTAATCAATGTTCTCTAAATCACCTAAAGGTAACACACATAAAATACATTTTTTGGTTACATCTATGCCTGAAGGCTGGAGGAACCTGAACTTCAAACTTGCCAAAGGCAAACCTCTTAAACATTTTGTTTCTCTGCTTGTGAAACAAGAATAATAATAGTGTCTCTGTGGAAAAAAAGATGGTTACAGGACTCTATTTTTGCTTCTGTAGGTTCTGTAAATTTAGTCAGCTTCGGTTCCTCTGTAGTCTCATCATCTTCAACTGGAATCACAATCTCTACCTCTTCGCCCCTAAAGGCTTCCTCCTTGATCCTGCTGTGCTCCTCTCCCGGCCCCTGTGCCTGCTGTCCTCTCCTGGAGCCAGGATTTCTCATGTCAGCAGTGAGTGTATTTTTCATCTCTTTCTCCCCTTTCTTCCCATATACTCTGTGTATTTCACTTTGTACTCTGCTTTCCTTTAACTACCTTTAGGGACCCCTAGTCTTGTCACTCATGGAAAATAAATTGCACTGAGAATAGAGTGGAGGCAGGGATAGAGCTACAAAGGAAAGATACATCTGATGAGGTAAATGCTGGCCCAGAGTCCTGAAGAAACCGCAGAGCAGCATTAACATTTCCAGGCAGCTGGCTCAGCAGTGACGTATTCTCCTACTGGTTAAGCATTGATTGCTGTCAGTGCTCTCGGAGCGCCACGCTCCGCAGGAATGAAGGGAGTAGCAGGCTAGCGGCACTATCAAAAGTGTGTGCTTGTTTTACTTGTGGTTGGCAGAGAGTGCACAAAGCACGGCTTCAAAAATCTCCTCTCCAGCACCTTCTCCTGGTCCACCTAAAGAGAAACTGCAGCCAGTAGCTCAGAAGAGATTGCTCACCCTGTTGTCTCTCCAGAGGCAAAGAACATAATTGCTGCTGTCAAGTCTGTATCACCACCAGCATCTTTGTGGTGGTGAATGTTGAACGGTAATTGTGATATACATAACTCTTTAAACAAGCCACATTGCCATGATGAACATCAGCTGAAGGCAGGTTTACATGCTGACAGATGTAACCTGCAGCCACTTGTGGTTTATAGTCATGGACAAATAATAGTGTAGACAAACTGAATCTGATTTTTCTTACTTGATCTGTTGAACTCAACAGTTTTATGCTACTGTAAAGGGAAGAACAGATAGACCTGTACTATCCTGACAGGTTTAATTGAGGACAGTCTATATTTAAAGGGTGACAGGTCAGCCTGTGATTTGTGCTCTGTTGCCTGCACAGGAGCAAATGAGAATGTAAAACACTCCTTCCCCTCACACCGTGACCATTCTCTCTGACCTCATGTCCAGGCATACAATTGCAAATGGGCACAGGCAGTTTCCCAGTGTCCTCCTTCTCCCATTTCAAAGGCCAGCAGGCCTGGATTCAATCACAGGGTTAATGGGGAGCAGACACTCCCTGTCATACTTTACAAAATATGCACTGTATCAGGCAATGGCAATAGGAGGCTGCAGCTCGTTTTAGTGGAGGGAGAATATGGAGGGCAATGATCTGGTGCTGAAGAGTCACAAAAGAAGGAACAGAGAAAGCTTGAAGATGTCTGTACTGCTGCGCGCCAAATCTGGAAGAGTACGGTGATGGATATCATGTGTTAGGTTGCAGCACACACACAAAAGCATTCCTGATGTCTTGTACTACTTAAAGCCACCACCTAAATATTGTAGTGTTAAAAAAAATAAAATCCCAGTGATTCCATCCCATGGAAATCTTGTTACATTGCAGAATATTTTGTATCATTGTCATTTTTTTCTGAAAGTTTAGCTCTTTGCTGCGGCACTGGAAGTGATAAAGCACCTTCTGTGCTGCCTCATAATCCTGCCAGTAAGTTTCAAATACAGTATCTGTTTAAAGTGGCATCAATACAGGATGAAAACTAACACTCTAGCAGGGAAGAAGTTATGTGTATCTGAACTTATTTGTTTCATGTTCTTTTTCCTTGCTTGAATTCTTCCTACACTCATTAGTTGCAGCCAACCATAAAACCCTACAGGTAGTCCAAAAGCTTTAAAGGTAGAATTTTCAAGGATAGAGTTTAACTGCTTATAAAACCTCTATGCACACGTTGAGCTCAGGGAGGATTCCTGTAGGCTTACCATCAAAAAGCTGTTTGATTTGTATTTGCCAACTTTTCTGTTAACATCACATGCTCATGTTAATTACTTCATTAGAGGAATCAAACAAGAACTTAAAAGAGAAGTGAATACACTGTTTAAATATGAGTCATTAATAGTGGAAAAGGACACAGAACAAAACGTGAACACACAGGCATGTAATTTGTTATCTTATGGAAAACCACCACTGATGTTTCACAGCTTCTATTTTCATAATATTTGTTTAGCTTTTCTGTCTTTGAGGACAAACTATTCTTACACAGCTGTCAGCATCTGTGAAAAGTTTTCTTTAAAGGTCTAGTGAAAAATATGGACTTGTTTTTTATATTTTTATTTTCTTTTTCTTTTTTTTATTCCAAATTACCTTTTCCTCTTAAGAAGCAAACAAACTTATGAAACAAGCTTATGAGCCAAACCATACAATGCTACAAGAAGACCTAAGTTCATGATCTAAAGGAATGCTGAGGTAAACTATTTTGACTCTGTTTTATGACCTGAAGTTCTCAAAAATTTTATTCAGAGATGCCAGAAATTATCTGGCAGTTGCAAAGGCTGACAAATTGCCATCAAAATGATTTGCTGCTGGTATAGAAAAAATACAGAAGTGAGATGTACCCATCATCTTTGGAGTGAATATGTTTGTAACTGGGAAGAAATTGCTATATGGATATAGTAGAAGATAAGGGGATCAAGTTTTCCTTCTGCACCACTACAGCAAATCCTATCCTATGGGACAGGTAAAGACCAGAACATATTATTTTTCTGGTGCTCCCTGGACTTTATTACAAGTTTGTGAAAGTTAAAGCTGGTTTAAACTACATTTGGAGATCACGCTGTCCCAAGGGTTGCTTCTTAAGGTCCTACAGTGAGTATAGCTTAGCTGAGTTTAAAAAACCTCATTGTGCCCAGGTCTGAGGTCTACTTGATGAAACCATCTACAGCAAGCTATTCTTCATTTGGAAACCTGACTAGATCCACTGTTTTATTTGGTTAGGTGATTTGTTTGGGGTTTTGTTTGCCTTTTTTTGTTGTTTTGGTTTTTTTTGTTGTTGTTCATTTTTAGTATCTTCTTGCCAGCGATGAGAAATGCCAGTTTTAATAACCTATAAAGCTGTGACTGTACTGAACCAGTCATAATGCTAAAATGTTTGTCCTGATACACCTCTAAATTTCTGGAGTTTCTCATGACACCGATGGATTTTGTGCAATCTCTAGCATACCTTGGGGCAGCCATCCATAAAACAAACAAACAAAAAGGAAACATAAAGAAAAAAGTGAGACATAATGTTTTGCTTTTTTTTGACCCTTTTAGGGGTTTTACTCGTAGACATCCTGTGACTTGGGCACAGAATTCTATTCCTAGTCTCACACAATTGCTTCTCATTTCTTACTTTTCAATTTGTTTCTTTTACACAGGGTTCATCTCCAGATAAGCCCTTGATAGGCTTCCTCTGGAGTGATATGTGGCTTATCTCCTGCTCCTGTGGGCTACATCATCCACGTATGAGAGGTCTAAGAATCCTCATACACTCACTGTGTCTGCCATGTCTGAAGGAAGCAGCCTTCAGGTGAGGGGCAATAACTAGCAACTTAGGGCTTACTTAGCTTCTCACAAGGCTTTGCTGACATGCACTGTCTAGTCATGAAGTCTTTCTCTAACAGAGAAATATGTGGAGAGAGTCCAGCGCAGAGGCACTAAGCTTATGAAGGGAGTGGAGCATCTCCCGTATGAGGAGAGGCTGAGGGAGCTGGGTCTCTTTAGCTTGGAGAAGAGGAGACTGAGGGGTGACTTCATGAATGTTTATAAATATGTAAAGGGGGAGTATCAGGAGGATGGAGCAAGGCTCTTTTTGGTGGCACCCAATGACAGGACAAGGGGCAATGGGTGCAAATTGGAGCATAGGAGGTTCCATTTAAACACAAGGAAACACTTTTTCATAGTGAGGGTGACAGAGCCCTGGAACACGCTGCCTAGAGAGGTTGTGGAGTCTCCTTGTCTGGAGACATTCAAAACCCGCCTGGACGCGTTCCTGCATGATCTACTCTAGGTTCCTGCTCTGGCAGAGTGGTTGGACTCGATGATCTTTTGAGGTCCCTTCCAGTCTCTAATATTGTGTGATTCTGTGTTCACTGCTTCAAAGATGCAAGGCCCAGGAATTGTTAATGTTTGCTCAACTAGCACATTTTGTGTATGGTTTATAGATTAGTTTGTGGCTGAATCTTGAATGGCATAATTAGAAAATGCTTAATGCATTTTATTAGAGTAAATAATGATGTGAAAAAAACGCTCTTGGAAAAAGTGCTACTCTCCTGACTGAAAATGGCAGCCCCATCTCTTTTCCTGATAGCCCCACCAGTGTTCACTGTGAGTGTAAACCAGCAAAAGCTGCTCACTTTAGTAAGGGTAGAAACCTTGATCAGAAAAGGGGGAAAGATTTACCAAATGTCAGGACACTCATTTTCAGTGTTTGGAAATCTGACAGAGGCCCCTATCCAACTCTCAGTGATCCCAGTGGAAACCCTCCGCCTCAAATGATTTCACTGGGATCCAGACAGCCTGTGGAGAAGAACTAGTGCAACCAAGATGGAAAGTTAGGGTCATGTCAAAATTCCTGTAATCTGCAGCTTTTCTGGGAGGCTTGGTTGAAGTTTGTACCCTTCCACTCACATACACACTGCACAGCAGCCAGACAGGATACTCAGACTTACTGACTTTCTAAATATTTCTTAAAACCTCTGGAATGTTTTGGGCAAGATCCAGGAACTGGAAAAATATAATCGTGGAGCTTCTTGAGAAGAAAAAAAATAAAAAAATTCTGGTAATTATTTGAAAGAGCACTAATTTAGAGTGACTGGGGGAACCCAAAACTTGCTGAATGGATGGAACAGCTGGGTGAGGTTCCAGGCAGAGGAACTTGTGCTGGAAATCAAAGCACACAGATGAGTTTGAAGCTATTGGGCTCAAGCTAAACTCTGTCTCAGGTTGGTAAGGGCTGGTAACAGCCATACACAGTGCCATCTACCGGGTCTGGGACCACTTTTAACCTTTTCTATGGGCTCTTGGAGCCGCTGTCAGGTTGGCTGGCTGAACCTGGCACTCTGCAGCTGAAGGGTCTGGTACATTGATTTTTTGATTGCTGTTGTGAAACATAACTGCAGCAATAAACACAGGGCAGCACAGAAGATGTCAGGAAGGTGAGAACTTACCAAGAACTGTATGAGACTGAAAAATAGTATATGCCCTGTGCTGAGAAGGGAGAAATGCTCCTAGGAACTGTAGGAAAAAGCCTTAGTAGAGCATGCGAGATTTTTGTTCCCTCCAAAATGAAAAGTAAAGAGGCAAAAAGCATCTCTTTCTCTCTGACCTCCTGTTGGCACCTGGTGGGTAGAAGGACAGGTTTCTTTTCTCTCCCTTCTCTCTCATTCACTCACACTAATCTGGCACAGCTAAGGCAGAACACATTTCTCTCATGCCTGTCTGCTGCATCTTGCTCCTGTAACCAGAGTTATGCGGATCACCATCATGGGTTCAGGAAAGGATTTTTCCCCAGCTCTGATTAAGAAGGGTCGTTTTTATTGAGAGTAGAAAATCTCTGATGTGGGGAGATGCCAAGAATATTGTCTACAGATTTTTATTTTATTTTTTTGTAGTAAAGGTCTGGAAATTATTATAAGATGTTGGGAAAGACTCTGAGGGTTTTGCAGTGTGGGAAAGAGTAGAGTTCTTTGATCCAGCAGTATGTTACCTGGTTGTGGACAGGGGATGGACTTGATGATTCATGTAATCTCTCCTAGTCCTTTGTTCCTCCCTGGGAGTTTACTCTGCTCTTCTTTTTTTCCAAGGAAAGAATAGTGCAGGATTTCATCCCCTGGGTTGATTGCATACTGCTTTCTCACTTTGTTTAGCAACATGAATAACTGCTCTGCATGAGATAATTCACCCATGTGAATTTGTTGGGGGATGCAAAGCCTGGCCTCACTCTCTGTGCAGAGTGTACTTAGAGATGGCTTTCAAATCATCAGAAAATACTTTTTTTTTCAACTAAATAACCCTCTGCCTGTTTAGACTGGTGGGCTGTAAGTGTTCATGTTCCCTGGAATAAAAGTTGCCTGACACATCAGAACATGATTTCCTTAGTATGTGAGCAGAGAATCCTGCAGACAGATGGAGCAACAAATAATGACACATCTAAAGGATCCAAGAGAGACAAATGCTGCAAGAAACAAAAGAAAACTTCACATTGGTGGTAGAAAGTACTTTTTTTTAAAAAAAAAAAAAAAAGTATGTGGCCTCCAGGGCTATAGCTTGTATCTGCAGTTTGTTTCCTAACTATTAAAGGAACCAGGCAGAGATTGTCATTGTGTAAACTTGTGCTTAGATATTGCTGTTGTTTTTCTACCTTAGTACGCATACATTTTGTTCTTAACATAGCTGCAAATAGAGGAACATCTTTCTTCCAAAGAAACTCAAAGTGTCCAGCATGACTTGATTCCTATTTCTCTGTTTTTAGATTTCAGTTTTGTTAAAATGGCATTGTGAATGCTATTCATTTAATTGGATTTTGTGAAGAACATTGAATAAAGGTTATAATAAATGCTTCAGAAAGAAAGGAACAATTGCTATTAAAATAAATAGGCCTTATTTATCCTTTATCAAGCTCTCCTCTTGTCCATGGATGCATAGAATATTTTCATTTAGCAAAAAAAGAGGCTATAGCTATATAAAACCTAACATATATATTTAAATAAAATTTAAATAAAAATATTTAAAGAATTGTAAAAGAAAAAAACAACTCCCCAAACTCTTTGTCTTCTTATGGCAATGGTTCCCTATATATCAGTAGTGATTCTCTATAAGTCTTAAAAGAAGACTAAATTACTCCTGTAAGGACTTAAGTGCAGATGGTTAAGCTAACATTATGACCTTATGGAAAGGATTTCAGCTAAGTCTAAATTCCACAGTATCATCTGTGGAAAGAACAAATCCAAGAGTCACAAAGGGATATTAGTAGCACATAGGACTGAATATACATGACTCTGCTAGTCAGTAAGTGAGCCACTAATTAAATAATACAGACTAGTAAAGCTATGAACATATATTAACCGTTTAGCACTTTGAGTCCTGATCTAGGAAAACAATTCAGCCTTTGCTTAATTCCAAGCATGTGACTGGTCCCTTTGAAGTGAATGGAAAAAAGTTAATCAGGGTCAGAGCCTCAAAACAGGGATTGTTCCTTTATTCACTTGAGTACCTCCTACACAGAGACAGCTCATGGTTCTCTGCCAGGTCATGTGCATACACAGTGCTGAGGTGTTTTCAGTTCCTCTCGTTCTTATGGGCTCTTCCCTCCCTTAGTATATCTATTTTCTTCACTGCTCTATCTCACACTCTGCTTTCCTAAACCAGAATGACCCTCTTCTACCCTCACCTCTTCCCTGAATTATTGTGGGAGTATTTCCACACGCAAAAATCACCCATCAGTGACCTTGATAGCCAGTTACTCTGCGGCTCTCATACCTACCTCCTCACAGGAAATTACTGATGACCAGTTGTTAAATTCTGGAGTGAACATGTTCTCTTGGGCAGACAGGCTCAATGCAGACAGAGACAGACCTGCTACCCTGGCTGACACCAGCAAGCTGTAATGATTCCATTTAAAGCAGGATTCCTAGATTTAATTGATTTCATGATCAGTGTGTGCAGAACTGGTCTGAAACTGTTCCAACATCACTAGTAGTACATACAGCACAGTCTGGGAACCTCTGCCTGGAAAGACACGTACATTTACTGGAGAAAACTATGATCTTTGAATATCACATACCTTCCCTCATGAGCCATCAGACACATCTTTCATTTAGGCAGGCACAGAAGCAATACTTATTCTCGTAACAAATATCTGACTAATATGTTAGAAATGTCTGTTGTGAGTCATTCACTACTATCTTTGCTCTGTTGCTTGGTGGTCCTAAAAATTTGGAAATACCTACCAGAAAGGAAAAAAAAAACCAGAACCCGACAGACTCAATGTAGATACCCACACTGTGTGTAGGAAATCTTTGCTGAATATTTGTGCCTGAAAATCTCCATGTCCATTTTCTACACAGACCAAGTGTGCTTCACTGTTTTCAGTCTCAAGCATAATCTGCTGCTCTAGAGCTCCACTGTTATTTATTTATTTAAATTGTTTCCTCTTGACTTCTTTACATGTTAATTTTCTTCTCTTTGCCTTTGGCTATGCAAAAAGAACATTTTGTACTCAGTCTCTAAGCAGGTTAGTTTCATGTGCTTGGCAACTGATAGAGTTGGGACTGATAGCACCAGTTCATGGGATTTGGGGATTCCCTCACGTTCCTTCTTGAAAATTTGGAGGAGGGATACTTTCAGACTGAAAAGCAGAAAATCATATCCAGCTTCTCTGATTATGAGTCATGTTGCCAACTTGTGCTTGCACTGCTAAAAATGTATTTGGAAGAGACTATTTTATTTTATTGCTAGCAGCAAATATTTACTTTGACTCATTTGTCTTCTTTATTATTTTTTTTCCTTAATCTCTATACTACATCCTGAACTATTTCTTGTTCAGACAGGTACCCACTTCCTCCTTCCTTCTTCACAACAAAGAAACTCCAACCAAACAAGGATTAGTTAGTAGATTTTTTTCACCAGCAGGATGTGCAATGCAAATGCCCTTCTGTACCCTTGAAAGCGGGGAGTGTCAAGCTGGAGTCAGTACCATCCTGGGCTCTGGTGCTGTCCCTAAGAACATGGTCCAGCTGCATGGCTGTGACTGGGCTGATCTGCAACAGGATCAGAGGGCTTGTGATCACAGATATTCTTTCACTGATTCATTTGTCATTCTTCTTCATTTAATTTATCAAAGGTAATCAAATGATCTCTTTGGTCCTGAAATGAAACAAAGAGGCTGAGACTTAGTACTTCTCACTCTTTGATAGGAGAACTAGACTTACGCTACATAGACACCATTTCATATTGAGATACATGTAACAGATTTCTGTCTAATGTATGCCTTGCTTGTGTCTACCATACACATTTCAGGTAAGGAAAGACAGAAATATTTATTATTTTAATATATTGAAAAGCAGTAAAGGGGTAAAAAAAAAAGGGAAAAGGAAAAGAAAGAAAAAAGGAAGAAAATAAAAAGGAAAAGAAGAAGACAAAAAAGAAGAAAACAAAACCAAGAACAAAATTGAAAAAGAGAAAGAAAAATCTGGGGGGGAAAAAAAAAAAAAGAGAGAAAGAAATACGAAAAGAAAAGAAAAAGAGAATAAGAAAAAACTCAACATCTTCATCTGACAGAATGCCAGGATCTGAGGAATTCCCTTAGTAGAAGGAAAGATAAGTGCATGTCCACACATATAGAACAGTGCACTTAAATCCTCTCTCTCTCTCAAAAGTATTGAGATAAATAATACTGTGATGCTGGGAAAGCAGGAAGAGCAGTGTAATCAGTGTTCAGAATGATTTCTTCTTAAAACATGCTTGGCTGCTCTGCAAGCTTTCACTCTCTGGACTGGAATTTTCCATTCTGGTGGTCTCCTCTCACTTGTACAAATACTGAAGGAACATAGAACCATAGAACTGTAGATTAGTTAGGATTGCAAGGGACATTAAAAAAGTCATCTAGTACAACTGGCCCTGCATGAGCAGGAACAGCTTCAGTCACCAGCTCTGTGATTTTTAGTAAAGCATTTCTAGATGCAGAACATCCAGTAAATAACATTTAAAGCTGGCCATAGGAGAGACCCCACCTTGAATACTACATCTAGTTCTGCAGTCCTCAACATAAGAGGGACATAGATCTGTTGGAACAAGTCCAGAGGAGGGCCACAAAGATGATCCAGGGACTGAAGCACCTCTGCTATGAGAATAGGCTGAAGGAGATGTGATTGTTCCAGCTGGAGAAGACTCCGGAGGGACCTTATAACTGCCTTCCAATACCTGAAAGGAACCTACAGGAAGGCTGGAGAGGGACTTTTCACGATAGTGTCCAGTGATAGAAGGGGAAATGGTTCTAAACTGAAGGAAGGTAGGTTTAGACTGGATCTTAAGAAGAAGTTCTTCAGTACGAGGATGGCGAGGTTCTGGAATAGATTGCCCAGAGAAGTTGTGGATGCCCCCTCCCTGGAGATGTTCAAGGCCAGGTTGGATGAGGTCTTGAGCATCCTGGTCTAGTTGAGAAACATCCGTGCTCATGGCAGGGAGGTTGAATTAGATGATCCCTAAGGTCCCTTTCAACCTTAGCCGTTCTATGATTCTATTCTATGATTCTATGACTGGCCAAAGCATTTAAGAGCTTTCAGAGCAGTCTAATTTTGTATGGACAAGAATGAACAGTAGCAGCATAACTGCACACTCCTTAATCTTCCTCTGCAGTCCCTCCGAAGTCGTATAGCTCCATCTAAACCAGCCAGGTTTCTATCAATTCCCAGGCACACTGATAACGTATGCCATATGTTATTTGTGTACACACTTTGAATGATCGGCAGTTAAAATGGTGGAAATATCACTGGGACATTTTTTTAGGATGTAAAGATGTATTTTCTTTCATGGAAAAGGTCTTTGGTCATTTTCTAGAAAGCAAGCAAACAAATAAAAAACAAACCTATCAGAGAAACCTTCTCCCTGCCTTTTTCTCTTCTACTCCTTTCTTCACCAAGGGGATGTTCTTGCCATGTTAAGCCCTTAACGCATGTTAGTTTTGCCCTTTCTATTTTCAGAACTCAGATTTGTTGACTTTGCTCATTTTCCTACCATTTTTTCCTCCCTGAGAAGCTCTCTTTAATTATATTCTTTTCCTATTATTTGTCAGATCACGCACTTGGTGTATATCAGGGCTCAGCACTCTTGCTTAAATTAACTTTTTCATGCTCTCTTGTCACTTGTACCACAGCCAAACAAATTGGCTAGAATGAATGTTGTGATCTGACTGCATTATTTATAGACAGAGACAGTAACTTCTTAGTCATTAGAACATAGGTTAAAACGAGTCCTGAGAGACCTCATTTTTGTGTAAGAAACCTGCCCAGGCTCTTGAGCTGAAAGTCCCAGAATACAAAATCAAGGGAAGAACTTGATCTAGGTTCTGTCTGCCAAAAATCGCTTCCTTCCGCCTGGGGGCTAGTAACATCAGCACTGCTGAAGCATGAGGAACAGGCTGGTGGAGTTAGAAGTAACACATACAGGAAAAATAGAAACAGCTTTATTTTGTGCCTCATCTTTATTTAGTATGAGCTCATGTGTGGAAGTGCTTGGTACTTTGAATTGTGTTAAAAATAACTGTTATGGTTATGAGAAATGCATTTTCTCATTCAATAAAACAGAAAAAAAAAAAGGCAAATATATGATCCTGTGTACAAGGATAGGATGGAATTTTAATGAACTCTGTAGACTCTCTTCTTAGTTTTTATGCTTAGACTTGTAACTTTTGACCTTTTCCTAGTATGCCAACCACATCAAAACGTTTATAGAGCTATATTCACAAAATATGGAAAGTTTAAAATTTGCATCCCTGGATATACTTTCCAAAGAAGGATGCCATAGCTGTTACAATGTGCCCTCATATTTGTTCCTCACCATTAACAAATTTACTCAAATTCAGTTTGAAACATCGAGAGTGTTTTATTTCCAGAAAATAACAGTATTTTTAAGAGACATTTGGGATAATTTATGACCTTGTCTTGTAATACCAAGTGGCTGTTAGATAATATAGTAGAGAAATGTATGGTTGAAAGCAGAGAGTATAAAGACTTAGTAGATTACCTAATCTTTATGTTTTCCAGTACATTGATTTCTCTGGTACATACTGGATGAAACCAAATCTTTCCTGCAGAGCCTCTAGATTCAATTTTTTAAGGTGTATTTTTGAGCAAACATTTTTCTGGAAACATTAAGAGAGTATCACAGAACAGAGAAATGAAGTGTTTATTCTACAGAGCTCTCCAAATTGAGGCCTTATTTCTACCGTTATGTCTTTTATTTGCTCACTGTTACTGAGATAAGAAACGTAAGAATACCGGTAGTATAGGCCATCATTTATCACTGAAAAAAACCCAATCTGTATATTCGTCAATGAATTGTTGTGACTTGCTTGCTAGATAAGTAAGTGGAAATGTTAAGCACAGTCAGGTGTCCAAATTTTGCTCTCTTTCTGAATTGCTTCATTGTTTGCTAGTGGCTCACAAGCGTGAATGGGACTTGGGAAAGCACCAGTGCTTGAAGAGAATTGATATGAAGATGAGATAGCAGTGCCAGATCACGCACCCATGAAAGAGCAATTATGGCAGATATCCAAAGATTACTGAAAGAAGGGACCTGAGGGAATAAGATCTGTTAATATCTGTCAGATGAACTATGCCTTAGTTGAATTATGAAAACCATGGGAAAGTTTAATAATCTCTAGGAAGGTAAAGTTGGTAATTAAAACTAATGTCTATTTGTCTTCTTATTTGTGTAATTATTTCCTGGATTTATCAAGACAAAGATATTAAGGTAATTTGTGAAATATATATAAGAATAACCACTAAATATGCACACTACTATTTAGAGGCGTCCTACATGGTGGCTGTTTGTCAACACGTTATTTCCATCTCTAATGAGAAAAAAAATGACAAAAGAGTAATTTTCATGCTGTGTCCCTTTCTTCAGTCCCTCCTCTAATTCTATTTTTGTATTGCCTTTTGTTATCTTACCACGATTTTATTTAAATATCATACCTTATTGTATCACATCTACTGCTTCCTGACTACGCTATAGGCCAGTTATGCTGTCAAAGAAAGAAATTCAATTGAGTTGACAAACTGCCTTGGCTGGCATCCTACAAGGTATCAGCAAGACCTGCCAAGATCTGTCTTGGCAGCCTCTCCCATCAGAGCTATGAAAATTGGCGGGGTACAGAAAAGCAGATGGTGTGCTTACTCTAAGGAATTATTTTTAATGACATTATTTATGATAAATCTATGCTATCTGTTTCTTATTAGCTTAGGAGTTTCCATATTGACATTCTTGCACCAGGTGAGACTCATGACTGTGGAGGCGTTAATGATTTCCTCTGAAAAATTGTGAGAAGAGGTTGAAGTTATACAAGACTGCAGAACGGATCTTGCAATGCCTTTCTTAAAGAAGAAAAATGGAGGGGAAAAAGAAGAAAGAACTATAGACCAGTCATTGTTGCTTTTATTTCTGGGCATGAACACTTGGAAGATAAGAAGATGATGAATACGAAATGCTAGGTCATAGCGAGCAATCCAGAGGCCCTGACCATAGTTTCTGAAGACATGCAATACCAAACATACCAGGGAAGGTCAATGAGTCAGAGTGACCAAGTAGTCATGAAAGCGACTGGCCTCCTATGAGCAGTGACTGCGTCTACCCACAGAAGAGGGTTGCTTGTGCAAGAAGCTATACTGTGCCAATTCCCAGATCTGCCAAGCTGGGGCACCTATGGGACCACAATCCAGTCCTCTTCCAACCAAAATCCTGCCTTGACTTTCAATGGAGGTGGGCATGGAGAGGCAGAAAAAAATAGGTGGGGACACAATGTGCAGAAAAGTGGTTGCAGAGACACCGAGGTGGGAGCCCTCCAGGCTCCACAGTACAGGTGCACTGGAGGACACTACATTAACAGCAAGTGAGATGCAGACACAGCTGGGCTGTATTTCACAACTTTATGTTTGATATATCTAGTACTGGATCACCAATTGTGAACATTTTGAACTGGAAACAGAAGGCATCGTGTGTCAGTTATTTAAGTGACAAAATAGTTTTATCAAGAAAAAATATTTTAAATCCATTTAATTTCATTCTGGGAAGGGCTAACAACCCCAGCGGACAGGAGATTAGCAGTAAAGATGATATTACTTGGATTTATTAACAGTTTTCACACTGTTTCATAATATATTTTTAAACAATGAAGGAAGTGTGGTCAATAGGAAATAAACAAAAGGTAGTACAAAATTGGATGGAAGAAATATACAGAGAGTAGCTGTCCAGTGGTCATTGGTCCAGTGTCAAAATGGAAGTACGAATGGACAGAGATTTTCCTATGCCTAAAGCTGTTCACATTTTATTACTTATTGAAAAGTTTTTGTCTTGAATAAGAGATATGTTTACTAAAACCAGAAATTATGGCAAGTCCCAATCTGAAAGGTATAAGCAGTGATATGGAATATATGAAATGCGAAGTAATTCATCTGCTGTATAGGCACCACAAGAGTCTTTACTGGAACACTATGTTCACTTCTGGCCCTTGAACTTCAAGAAAGAAGTGGATCAGCTCAAGAAATCCCAGAGGAAAACAATGAAAATGATAAAATATCTGAAAACACATGGTTTATGAAGAAGAGTTGATGGAATGTGGAATATTTAAGGATGCAAAAGCTAGATGATCACTAATATGGTTTTGAGGTAAACTCTAAAGAGAAAGATTTAAGTTGATATTAGTGAGAGAAAAGGAACAGTGATACACTATTGAAGAGAGCATAGGGATGTTGTGGTAGCTTTAAGATTTAAAAAGAGAATAGATGAACTCCATTGAAGAATGATACTGTATTTATTATTGATCCTCCCTTACAGAAAAGGAATGAACTAAATAATTTGTTGAGGTACTTATAGGTCCTATTTTCTGTGGCCTCTCCTTCTCAGAGCTCTCTCTTCCCAAGGCAGTGATAAGTGTTGGATGTGTAATTCATGTGTCCAGGAGAGTGTAAAGAGTGTAAAGTTGCCCAATTCAAACACAAAAGCTCAACTGATAGATACTACTTATTTTCTCATGTCTACATCCTTACACCTGTGACCTTAGCAAAGCAAATCTCTTTTGGTTTTGTATGATGGCAAACTCGTCATCTTTAGTTTTAGTAATAACCCTGCAGGTCCTACTGTCACTTCTGAAACATTCACAGAAGCATGGAACGGCTGAGATTGGAAGGAACTTCTGTAATTCATCTTGTCCAACTTGACTGCTTACACAGGGCTACCTAGAGTCAGTTGCTCAGGATCAGGTTCAGAGAGCATGCTATTTTTATCGTAAGCCCTCTAAGGATATGTCAGCTGTCATCAAGTCACATATCACATATACTTAGTAATATGTGTCTTACAGATCCAGTAATTGTGCCATTTACACTAAAAATGGAGAGGGATATTTAGGGATAAATGGTATTTCATTTTCTTTACACAATAGGCTGATATCTGTAATCAATCTGAGATTGGTAAACATTATTAAGGCTGTCAGTAGCAACTCACTTATTGCACTCAAATATCAATGTCAACCTCATCAGTATTTACCCATCTTTGCCTTTTCACCAGAAAATCAAAAATGTCATGGTTTCATGTGTACTAATGAGTAACATATATTGCTTCCCTGCAGAAGCCACTTTTTATTCAGAGTAGTAATTATCCCCACTTCTGAAGATTTTCACATGTTAAATATACAAGAGAGATTGAATTATTCCTCTGTTAGGAGTTTCCTGAATCTTTCTCTTGAGCTACTAACCTGTCCACTTCCTAGGTTGATAGTTCTCTGTCTTAACACTGCATTTCAGCTCTCACTTACACTCCACTGGGAATCGGGGAGGGACTAGTGCATGGATTTCTCTCTTCTGATACCTCCACACTTATTTGTCTTCAAATTGAAGATCTCAGATTTGACTAGCTGAGAGTCATATCAAAATGGATTTTAAAAAAGGTCCAGGAAACGTGTAAACAACATCTAGATATGGAAGGGCTCTTCCAGCTTTTGGCAATGTCTGTGTCAGAGTAAGACATCTTGAGATGTCTCATAGTAATCAATCTCTGTCTTCTGACTCATGACTGCCTTGCAGGCATCTAGTGCACACCTCATACAGTCTGCCTGACTTCACATACCCGGACATGTAGGGTCCCGCATGACCTAGAGGGCTCTCTGCAGCTCAGCTGGAGTGAAGGAGTTGGATTAATTTGATTCTGACAGCAGTCTTGGAGCACCTATAGCAAATAGAATCTGTTACAATCATTGATATAGTCCCCGAGGTCCCTGTGGTTCCAGCAGATAAAAAGATGTATTACCAGACAAGATACTCACTTCAGTTTGTTCTGTGACTTGGGCTTTTTATTTATTTATTTATTTATTTATTTATTAACATTTATTTATTTATCTGTAAAATTATTCATTGTTTTTTAAACTTTTCTGGATGTGTACACTTTGCCTAGTATTGCTTCTCTAACCACACTGATCTGAAAAGATGCCAAGTTGCTTTACAAATTAAGACCACCACACCAATGAAGCCCTTACAGTAAAACTCAGCATTGTCCACAGTCCATCCTCAGAAATGAAGGCAACTAAGGAGCAGGATAATTACAACCACAAGAATAAAGCATCTTTTCATCAAAGGACATGATAACATCAGATTTTTCTGATGAGCTGTTGCCATAAAGTATTTTGTCAAAAGTGAATTTTGAACACCTAAGAGCTATTTTTCTAAATGCAAATGAAATCCATATGTAGTAAGTAACAAAAAGAAATAAATTAATAAATCTTTAATAAAAAAAGCACAACAAATTCCTACACAATATAGTTCATTTGCTGTTGAGTCCACAAAACTGGTTACGTGGCAGCAGTAAATTGGTGTAAAGTTAGTGCTACTGCCTCATACATATTTTCTCTGTCAGCTGTATAGCTTTTAACATCTGCCTAGGCATGCTTTAGCGTAAATGTTCCTTTATTTAATAATCTGCTTCTTTCCATTGTCCTTTCAAGTATATAAAAAATCAAGGGTTTGCAAAAGTTTCTGGAATGAAATCTCAACCACTGGGAATACTGGCTTTTTTGAGTATGAACCGGTTCTATGTAAGCACAGCATTTCTGGATTTTTTTTTCCTCTGTCCTTTTTTTGTCACTTATTTATTCCTTATGCCAGTATTTTACCTTTAAAACTCTATTAGAATGGATGAGATTAGCAAACCCCTTCAAAACCCAGTGTTGTGAAGAGAGGTATAGAATTTGCTCCTTGGACTTAAAGAGACTTTGGTCACTGAGAACTATTGCGAGCAATATAGCACATCCTCACAAAACAAATCTAAAAAGATGTTTGTGTATGCAAATTTCTACTAGTCTAAATGTCCAGAGAGAGAGTGGGACAGCAGTATCTCTGGGATATAACTATCAGACCGGGACTCAGACCTGTGGTATGGCCAAGGGCTGCTTGTGACACCCTGGGTAAATCACTCTGAAATTTCCTTTGCCTCAACTACCCATTGGTCAAGTGATAATGACGACACCCATTGGTCTTGTCAGATAAAAAAATTGAGGGACACTATGGTACAATGACAAATAGGCTCTGCAAAATGGATAAATATATCTGAAAGAACCTGTTTCAAGACTTTGTGCTGTAAGCTTTAAATAAATGCCAAGCTTTTGACAAAGAGTTGGTACGTATAGGGGAAAATGTGATATTTTCTGATCACTCATGTTTTTCTAGCAGAAATTCATCATACTGCAAAAAAATCCATGACCATCTTGTCAGTCAGTAGCAAACATCTTAGAGATTGTAATGTAAGCTCTTTATTTTTTCACTATAAAATAAGGATTTGTACATTTTTTTTCTTAATTTAAAGAAAGATTTTCACAAAAATGGATCCTTTATTGGGTATGGCATAGCTTGGGAACAGGGGGAAGAAGGATTATGGTTACCACTTTAAAATGTAGAAAAATACACTTTAAAAATTGTTGTCACTAAAGAGGCATTACAGAATTGGACAGCAGAGAGAAACAAGTACTTTACTAAATCTGCATGTCTGGGTTCAGAGCCATGTATTTAGGTCCTAGTACATTCAAATTTCATGCAATATGGATTTTTTTTAAGGTTGTTTAAAAAAATTATGTGACTATTTCTTCAGTTAGGGTCCAGTTTTTGAGTACTTGCTGGTGGAAATAATACACATTAATCAGATGAGGATATTTTTTCTTGAGTGTCTGCTCTCTTGGTGCAAATAGAACTGATCAAGATAAAAAAGCATCACTACAGACTTATAAAATTAGGCTGTAGAAATTTTCTGATGTGCTATCATGTCTAAGTGTCATAGGTGAATTGCTGAATAAATGGTAAAAAAAGAACCCTGCACAATAGAGGAAATTAAAGGTCACATGCAACAATAAAATGGAAGTAAAATTCTGTATTATATATACACACAAACCCATTCTAGTTCTCTGTGTTATTTAAATACATCATTTGAAACTCATGTGACCAGAATGAGAATGAAACGAATATCAAACAATGCTCTTCTGCTTCACACTTCATGAAAATATGGGGGTTTTGGCAACTATTCATCAAATGCCTATAGCAGAAGCATTCTGTCCTTTAAGACATCTTTTACATGAGGTTGCTTCTGGAGAACATATTCCCTCAAGCGAGAGAAAGCCAACAATTTCTGTTTTTCATATAAATGTTTTGAATTTCTGACATTTTTTTAAAGCATATTACTACCTCAGTCTTCTTTCCAATGTAATTAAGTGAGAAAATAGTCTTATTTTATAAATTTAATGTAGATTGCAACCTCTGTAACCTAGGTGCTTAAGCAGAGATATACAGTACTATTATTGTCCTTCAAGAGCTCTTCTTATCTACCTCTATTGCCTGGATAGGAAATAGAGTTATATACTGCCTAGATTAAGACATAAATTGGGTTCTTGTGTTAGGCAGATTAGATGACGTTGTAACTTAATGTGCTGTAACTGCCTCAAAGTTTCTTATCATCAGTACTGCTGTACGTGTGATGGAGCTAGCATCTATGACAGAGCAGTAGAGGGGATATTTGTGTCTTTCTGGAGTAGAGCTGGTAGCTAGATGGGACACTTCTGATGATTGTCTAAAATAACTTCAGATGCAGATGTGGTATTGATGAATCTTGCTTGAGGAATCTGTCATTGAGGAGGAGGTCTCCAGCAAGAGATACTCAGCTTTTCAACTGGATATATGTCTTTGCCTTTGGCTCAACAGAAGTTCAATGGTAGACAATAAGGAAAATAATAAATTCTGTTTGATTCCTACTTTCAAGATGTGGAGACTGATTTGTCATCTTCTTTGGTTAGATGTAACCAGTCAATTACATTTGAAGGTGTCTGAGATATCCCAGGAAAGACACTTTCCATTTTTGGCTGCTACCATCGTTTGGATTTTATCGGATGGGTAGAGATAAAAAAAAATTGTGTAAAAATTATGTGGAGCTACTAATGACCTTTATCTAATGAAATAACGAATAAATTGACTTCAACAGCAAACTTAGTTTAGCTACAACTCTAACTAATGCCCAAAACTTCGGGAAATTTGTGATAGAAAAAGAATTTGTATCAACTGAGCCTTGATCATATATACTTTAGTTTGAATGGAGAAAGATTGCTTTCATATAGAGAAAGAAAGAGGATTCGTAGTAAGTCCATTACTTTGGTTGAAAGAGTCACCAGCACATAAATCTTCAAATTTAACCCTCATAAGTTTCCTCCTGACTGCAAGTAAGGATAAGTTGGAAGAAAATGTTGACTGAACGCTTGCTGAGCAGGCAACTTAATTAACTTACCTTGAAAGGATAATTTTCATAGCACTCCAAGAAGAATGATCTGCAGGAACCTATAATTATTAAAATCAAGTTCTATTTTAATTTGTGGTTGGCTGGAAAGGGCAAAACAGATTAATAAAATGAACTGTCTATCATCTCAGCTGAGATGCAAGCAATTACATTTTTGTGGTTGGCTGGAAAGGACAAAATAGATTAATAAAATGAACCATCTATCATCTCAGCTGAGATGCAAGCAATTACATTTTTGTGGTATGGACTTGTCTATGATCAGGATTTTCTTATGGCCAGTGAAGCAGTCAATGTGATCATTATATCATGAGTATGTTACTACCAACCTAAATACCAGCTGAAATAATTTTTTTATCCCATAGACCTTCCAATCTTCCATTATTATACTGCACCATGGTATTTCTTCTCATACAGACCTACAACTTAAAATCCTCAATTTAACAACTGTGACAATAATAATTAAGAAATAGAAATGGTATTGTAGGCCATAACTCTTTAAACAGAACCAACACTGGAGTTGAATTTTACAAGAATCACAAAATCACATAATCACCGGACAATAGGGGCTGGAAGGGACCTCTGGAGATCATCTAGTCCAACTCCCCTGCCAAGGCAGGTTCACTAGAGAAGGTTGTACAGAAACTTACACCTTTTCCAAAATTAGCTTCTTTTTTTTGTTTGTTTTATTTTGCTTTTTACAAGAATCACCTGTACAAGGACAGTGCATTATTCTTCTGCGATAAGCTGGTATTTTGTTTAATTATAAGTAATAAGTCTCTTCATAGTGGTGATGATTGGTGCAGGTGACTACTCCTAGAGGGTTCTGCTCTTGTCACAGTCACTCCCATCCTCTCTTCCAAATTCTCCTCTGCAATATTTACAGCGTAATTTGTTGTGTTTCAATTTAGTCAATGAGTGTTTTGGACAAGCAATTTTATGGATATCATGAGATAAATTAAAGACTCATCAACATTTAAACAACTATACAAGGCAATTTTTTAAGAGAGAGTATGATGGAGTAGAATCTAAGAACCAAGGAGGGCAAATATAGGACTTTAGAACTGGGAGAACAAGAATCTGGTTAATTTTCTAAACTTCATTGTCCAGAAAGGTGTTGGTGCAGCTGATGTGTGAGCACTGGGATGATCTTACAATACAACAGGATTGTGAGAAGCCACACCCAAACAAATGATCCTTTGAGTAGTTCATTCGTGTAAGCATCTAAGGAAGAGAATAGGGACAGTATGATGGTCTTTAATAAACTTTTCAACAGTCTCATACAAGAATGACAATTAATGAAATAAAGTCTGCATGATATTACTATAAACTGGATGCCCAGTATAGGCAAAAGCAACTATTGTTACTGCATTGTGAGACTTGAATTGGCAGGGATTTTTCAATGTTTTCATATGGGAAAAGTGCCAACTCCATTTATAATGATGAATGCAAAGTATCTCCATCTAGATGTGGATAACACTTACCTAGGAGAGGCTTAAGCTTTTTCAAGGACAGAATAAAATACTAGGTACAAAGAAGATAAACTCCAAATGCTGGGCTGGTCCCTGGATGCAATTCATCATCATCAGTGACATTTTATATCTTGATAAATAGCAGTTTTCTAAATTCTGGATCTTGTCACTCACTGACAACTTGATCTTCAACAGCTGAATTCTATGGGAGCTTCAAGAATTTAATGGGAGCAGGAAGAGAGCTTTAACTGTTCATGTTATTTAAGAACAGAAAGAAGGACTCACCTTCGTTTCAGTTGCTTGAACTGAAAACATTAAGTGGAACATTTCCTACTCGCACCTTTCCTCTCTTAATGACAGATATGCAGAGAAAGCCTTTCTGCAATTACCTACCTCCTTTATCAAAGTTGCATTTCGTCATATTTCACTTCAGGGTGATATAACTACATAGTTCAAACCTCTGTTCCATGCCTTCTCCCTGAGATGAGATGAGGTGAGAAGGAGAGGGGATGAGAAATGTACTGTGGCTCCACTTCTTTCTTTGCCTGTGGAACAATGACAGAAGGATGCATGCATGAGTCGCACACTTGTCAAAAGTTACTTTGAGATTGGACAATCATATTGGATTGAGGAAATGGGAAATACAATGTAAATCCCCAGAGGAACTACATTATAATGTCATTTACTTGGGCAAAGGAACTGTGGCCAATATGTGGGACAAATATTTGTTAGAATTCTGTATTTATTTCCTGTGATGTTACCAATCCCATACACAAAACTGTATTCCACAACACAGTAAGACACCTAGGAGAATTCCTTTCTTTGTTTTCTCAGCCTCTTTCTATCCAGTTCTCTACTCAAGAAACTCCCTGTCTCGCTTTGTCTTATATCCTTTCATGTTCACACTCTCACTGATTGTTTTGAAGCCTCCTCAGTTTCTTCCTGCCTGTTGGCTACTTCTCAGCTCTTTCTGACAAATGAATACAAATAGCTTCACTAACTAATTCCTGGCCCCTGTGTTTTCCTTCAGTTTGGTTTAAGCCATGGCTTTCATTATACCCCCCCTTTTTTTTTTTCTTTTTTTTTTTTTTTTCCTCAACAAGGGACATTTAATTGTTCCTTCTTTTAGTGTTACTGGAAGGACATGACTGTGGTCTCCAGCAGCTTTTTTATTTGAAACAGTGAAATTCAGGCTTGTTACGATGAAAGATTCTTTTCTGCCCTATTCTTAATTACCATTTCCAGGCATTCTCAAAAGAGAAATGTTGGTATGGATCCAGGAAATTTTTTATGTATTTCTTTCACTTAGGTGTGGCAACCACATAACCACAGGCACAAATGGATTCTCCTAGGGTCAGAGACCCGCTATGTGCAAGTGGAAAGTGGAGTGTGGGAGAGGTGGATCAAAAGTTTGGCTAAAAGAAGAGTCTGGCTGACGGTTTTTGTCATAACATATGTAAAGTAACGCATGATGACATAATTCAGAGGGGAGATGAGCCTAAGAAAATCTTTTATTCACTGAGACACATGAATTTGCGTTTTAAGTATGAAAAAAAGCTAGCTATGTGACACGTTTTATATTCAAAGGTCTTATTTTTATACCTGACTGCCACATAAACTAAAAATGGCAGTGATTTCAAGTGAATAAACAAGAATTTTCATCTCTCTAGTGGTTAAGCTGCATTTTCAAGTATGGTTTTATTGTTATGTATCTAGATAAATCTTTTTTATTGAGGGAAAGCTTGTGAAAATGCCACATGTGGTTTTACAAGGTGGCATTGTTAAGACGTGAAATCTGATGATTATAGTGATATACAGAAATTCCTGAAATAAGAAATGTCCCTAGGTGTAGTAATTTTGCTTCTCTTGCCTGCCAGGAATTAGAGACCTAATGCCTATACATGAGGAAAGTAGCCTCTTAATTTCTATTGTGTTTTAGTATTTCAAGTCAATCACCCCCACACAGATACCAAAAAGGGTGCAACTGACCTTTTTTTAATGAACTTTGATCTCTTAGCAAAACTACTTCAGGGTGTGAAACCACTTACAGAATTTAGGTGACCAGATCCTAGTATCTAATTAAGAGCTTTTAGATGCTGATCTGACAATTAGAGTACTTGAGCAGGAAGTGCGAGACCTGGATATCGGGCCAGGAATTGCACCAATCACCCAAAATTTTGCATGGCAAGCAATTCTCACTCTGGATGATGCTGGGCTATGTACAGACCGAAGTGCACAAGGAGAACAGACTGGCTTTGTGACACAGTGGTTAGAGAACTCACTTTGCTTTTGGAAAAGCTTGCCTCCTGGGCCATGTGCCCAGAACTGTTTGTGCATTTTACTTCATATCATCACTGATAAAAACCAGAAACACTGAAGAGAACAATGACTGGAAACCCACCTCTCTGCCTTTCCAGCAAAGTTCCTGAGTCATTACAGTATTAAGTCAAGCACCCATTGCCACTGTGGTTTTGACTGTCCATGGTTGCAGCATCAAGAGGTATGGGAAGCGAGTGTCTTTCCAGCACAATATGTTGTTTAGTAGTTCAGGCAAAATAGATCACATAAGCAAAAAGTAAGTCTTAACAGAATATCATCTCTCCATGCAACCTGAAAGGTGGAAACTTGCAATGGGTTTCTCAGCTGATCTCAGAGGAATATGCTGCAAGCACACACCTCAGGTATGAGGATGCACAAGAGACATAGTTGCAGTAAAGACGTTCTGGGTTGCAGCTTCATGTTGGAGAGGGAGTTTAAATCCTTGCAAAAGATACTACTAAATGGTAACTAGATAAGGAGAGAAACTGTAGATGTGCACAGTATCTCAAGTATGTAACTGTGTTAGATGAACTAAAAGAGATTAAAAGGTCACTCAAAAGATAGATTTTCAATTGACTAGTACTTTGAATTTAGTCAACAAGATTATTCTTGGAGCTTCAAAATACTCTCTAGAGCTTCTTCCAGCTTTCCTGAATAGACAGCCTTTCCAAAATTTATTTAGTTTTGAATAACCCTGACTGAGGCTCATCACCTTTGCCAGTTTTTGAAGTGATTTCATGTAGTTGCCATAATTGTTTGTTTTAGGCTTCTGACATGTGTCAGTGGATAGGCAACTTCTTTTGATTGTAGTCATTTGTCTCACAAATTTCAGCCTACCTGAGGACAGAACTCATGTTGGTCTGCTCTGTTGTAGAAGCATTGGAGGAAATAAAATATATTTTTTTCATACTGTTTTAATTTTCTTTATTGGCCTAAGATGAGCCTTTTAGCTCATATGAGAAGCTAACAGTCAGCTGCGTATTTTCTAAATCATGTTTTCATGAAATTTGAGATTATAGTCTTTTATACTTGTGCAGCTTTTTGTTTTTGTAGAAGCACCATGTCAGAAAAAAAAAAAAGTATCAAAAACATATCAAAGAGGTAAGCATATGGAAAGTGGTAAAAGCATTTTTTATTTAATAACATTTTACTTAGGATGACTGAACTACTAGGAGAGCTAAGTAAGAGAATGTTCCTAACTTTTCACTTTATACAGTGCTACAATAGCTTGTCTTTGGATTATTGTCTGTTCCTAAAAATGTGTGGCCTCCAGATCCCAGTGAAAATAATCTCAAGAGCATGACAGGCTTCAGGTAATGAGTCCGTGGCTTCAACAGTATGTTCCTGATTTCCTCTGGCTCTTTTCTGGTTTAATTCTTTATTATACCTTTAACTTCTCTTTCCTAAAATGTTCTCAACTTTTAGCCGCCTATTGCTCTGAGTTACATTTAAAACTGCTGTGATTAAGGTAGGATTTTATATCCCTTAATTTCAGGGAAATACCCATTGGTGTATTGGATAGGACTCTCATACACTCAGCTTCACAGTTTACTCTTTAGAAGAGCTATTCCCCTTTATCATTGATAAAGTGAGTATTTCATATAGACACAAGGGAATGAAAAATATTTCAGAATTGGGAAGTGTAATTAGAAAAGTCTCAGAGGGGAATGAGCTTCAAAGTATTTTTTCATTGTTTCAAAAATGAATTGGATTGATTAGGGTCTGTGTCTAATTCTGATTCTTAGGATGTTTTCTTGGGAAATAAACTTCTCAATCAATGTAATTACACTATCTACATCTGTTCCTATTTATCTAGCGTTTGTGAGACGAATCGAGGTTGTTTCCAATTCTTGTGATTTTATTACATGACTTATGAGATATGGTTGAGCGTTTTCCTAAACCTCATAGGATTTCAGATTTATTATGTCAAACTTAATGAAGTCTTCCTTGAGTATAATGTTCCTATTACTTTCTGCAGGACTTAAATAAAACTACTTTCAACTGTGGTACAATTATTCCCTATAACTTTTTTCTTTACGTTAAGAACTTGCCCACATTTGCTGTCACCAGATTGTCATGATCTTGTCAAATATAAGAAATATCTGTACCTGTGCCTAATAGGCACTATAGCAAAATGTTAGGAAAAAAATAATACAAATATCTGTATTTAAGAAGGAGAAACTGTGTTTTGGGTTCAAGAACATATTTTGAAAGGATGAAATCCACAGGAGAATTATTTTTAAAGCCACATTGATTTAAATGAAACTAATCTAAAACTTCTTTGACAAGAAAACAAACATTCAAGATACCTTCACCTCCAGCTATTAAACCAAACTATCTGAACTTCATTAACACTCGTAATACAGTTCCACAAAGAATACTGGCACTGAGCAAGAGTTAGACAAGAAGTGTCACCAGGAGAACTCTCAAGGAGATGTGTTTCCTGGGTTAAAAATAGACAGGACAGAAATTACAGTGTAGTTGCTCAGTAGTCAGTTCAGGGATTGTTTTCTGTTAATTTTCTCCTTAGTGATGTGGAAAAACCTAAGCTCCATTGTTCAATTACCAACATGAAATAAAATTGAACTTTAACAGTGAAATTTCATAGTGAACTTGGGTAACCTTGAACTCATGTCAAAGTAATGAATGGAAACATATTAGTATGATATACAAAGCTGATTTTCCGTGGTTTTGTTTTTTAAACAGATTTTATTTGGTTGTTGAATTTGGATTTATTTATATTTTTTTCTAAACTAGCACCTATATAGTGAACTTGACCCGGAATGGGTCAAATAGTTTTTGAATGCTAAATCCAATATATGATATTGGACAAGTTCAACCTTGATGAACTATTTATTTATCAGTCTTTTATTGAAATTGACATGACTTAGAAAGAGGAATATAGTTAGTTATAGAGTGTTTCAGTCCAGAAAAGATACTAACAAAATCAAACAACACTGGTGTATAAGAACTCAGGAATAAACCACCTTGTTTAAATGTTTCAGTATTAGTGTTTGAATTGCAACAATCTCAGAAAAACCAGTATGTCTTTTTGATTTTGTATCTCTCTAAAGGCAAATTTTAAAGAATATATTTATATATTTCAAG
>VWZK01011708.1:0-18256 GCA_013396935.1 Baryphthengus martii | reverse complement strand
GCTGATTAAAAAAAAAAAAAAAAAAAAAGAGAAAATTTGGCTTGCAACATGAAGCTCCACATAGGCCTGAACAAATTGTCTTTATGTTGTGAGCATTAATTTGAATCAGTCATAGTATTATAAACAGAGAGCAGAAATGTTGCAAACACATTTCTGTGAAACGGTAGGCCCTATTTTATCTATCTAGAACCCTTCTATATAATCACAATAGCCTAATTGTCTTTCTGTTGACTTCCTACTATTTCAAAACACTGTCATATTTGGCACAGGCGTTTTCCGCTAGCAGCTAAATCTAATTCATGTTGGGGCAGAAAATCTGTTGTCTTCAGCAATGTCTTAGAAAGGAGCCAGCATCAGTTGGTAAAGAAATTAACCTAGAGTTTTCTTTCAAAGGTTCTGGCTGTTGACAAGTCACAGGATGTAAGAGAGAGGAGAGGCTATTACTTGTGTTAAATAATACTTCTGCTGTATTGAGGCATAGATGTTCAGGATGTGCCTTGAGCACTGTGCAGCTTTGCAAAGTGATACTCTTTTGATCTGCGCCCTTCATGACTTTTATTTATTGACTCTTTGATGCAAAGCTCATGCCAGAAAAACTCGGAAATTCCCAGACAATATTCTCATCACTGAGCGCTATTCTGCTTCCATTTTGTATCTCTGCTTCATACACATGCTCTGTATTTATTTCTGTAGAGTGACACAGTTTCTGCAGCAGAGATGGAGAACCTCCTTTAGCTCCAGGTTCTTCACAGGCCATGCTACAGAATATTCTGATAAACAGGACACTTTCCTAGAAATGAACACTATATAAGGATTTTAAATGTCCTTCCCTGCAGGGGCTTAAAAGTGAGAACTATGAGTTCCTCTATTTCAGCCATTGGATAATTTTTCAGTCTGAAATGTAGAGTTTGGCAGCCCTGGTTGGCAGCTAATACTCTCTTGAGTTTAAATTCCGACTGTGCACTCCACTTCATTGTAGGTGCAGGAGCTAGTCTGAATAGAGCTCAGAGTTCCCAAAATGGTTTACATTAATCAGTCCCTCTTTTCTGGTATCCAGCATATATGTCTGTAATGACTATCTTGGGCTTTGTGTTAGGACATACCGAATTTGCGTGAAATGCCACAGAGGTATCATTTCAGATAGAATCATAGAATAATAGAATTGTCAGGGTTGGAAGGGACCTTAAAGATCATGTAGTTCCAAACACCCCTGCCATGGGCAGGGTCACCTCCCACTAGATCAGGTTGCTCAGAGAGCCATCTAACCTGGCCTTAAAAACTTCCAGGGATGATGTTATGCTTTTTTTATCCTTAATTTTTAAGTATGCTGTTTGAGTTTCAAAATTCTCCATCTGAGTTTGTGAAGCTGAATCAAGGAAAGAATTCTTTTTGAATACTAGCTGTCACCTGTGGGATTATCCCACCTGTATGAACCCCCTCCAGCAATTCTACTTTTGCTCTCTCTTGTGGAAATGACTTGGCAATCATCTCACTTTCAGCCTTTCTTCTGAAACAATTCTCACTTGTCTGACGTTTCCTCTCTACTGCTTAAGCTGCTCAAGGCCAACAAAATGAATCTGTAGCCAGCTCCAGGTTCCTTTGCGTGGCTCCTCTGTGAGGTTCATCTCATTAAGGATTCCTTGTCATGTTAAGTTGTGAAGAGTGGAAGAAGTCATTAGTTGTTTTAAAAATTCCTTTCTTTCTGAATCTTTCAGCACCAAACCTATCTGTGGTAAAAAGTTCTGGTTACACTTTTGTGTGCTGTTAAGTATCGTATGTCTCTTCCATCTTGTTATCATGATTTGATCTATAGCCAAGTTCAGAATAGCAAGTCATCTATCTTATTTGCTTATCAGATCCTGTTAAAGCCCTTCTTTCAGTAGGATGAAAATCTTGGACTTTTTGTCTTCTGGGCCATGAGCTTGCAGTTGAAAATTTTAACATCCTGTTTTATCACGAAGCAGGATCTTGCTATAGTCTAAGCTGTTGATTACGCTTTGAGATTATTCTCTAGTGGTTTGATATGTACTTCTTGCAGCTGCACATTTTTTTCAGAGCTGTATCAATCCTCACATGAATGTGAGCATGTCACAATAGTGCAATCATCTCTGCTAGTATCAGCTAAATGGTTTTAGAATAGCAAATGAGAAATAACAAATTTATAGTAGCAGCAACAGAAAAGTTTCTTATTATTTGGATCACATTCTGACTCACTGAGAGGCTGGGAGAAGAAGTGGTGAGGAACAAGAATGACTGGGAAGGCTTGATTATGTTGCACAGTACACAAATGAAAAGTAATATTATGAAATTTCAACTAATTCAAGGGATGAAAACATATATTGTTCTAGAAGCTAGAGAAAAATACACAAGACCCACAGTGTCAATAAACTTTATGGGCATTATTTAAGCAAAAGAAAGAAGTTTTTGTCTATATATTTATACATACATCCACATCCATTTCAAAATACTAATTAAATACAAAAAATGAAAGTCTTTTCAATATACAAAGAAGAATGTATGTCTGGTGAGACAGTCAGTACTAAACATTTTTAGCTGAAATCATTGAAAAATGCTTATAGAAAATTTGAGTTCACTCTTTCCTAAAGATCCTACTGGAATTCCTTTTGGCCCTGGGTTCTCTAATTAGAAGATACTTTTTTTTTATTTTTGATTTTTTAATTATATATAAGGTTGCAACACATGAATAGATGACATTTTGATCTAAAGAAGAAGAGCAGACCGAATGTAAAGCAGCTTAACCTGTTTTAGTTAGTTTTGAAAGATTGTTTCATCTGTTAAGCAACAATTTGAATTTACCCATGAACTTGTAGAACAGAAATAGCATAACTGGAGGAAAACTACTATATAAAAGTGCAAACTTGTTTGAATAAAGATTTAGATATGTTGCGGTGTGCCTCAGTGAAAAAAAAAAAAAAAAAAGCAGTGAAAATATTTCCTTGAAATACAGGCAGAAAAATTTGAGTATCTAGTCTAGGTGTCCAAATCAGCCACACCGGCCCTCAGATCTCAAGGATGGAAAAGATATCCAGTTGGTGTACCATGTAAATATTGATAATTGATCTTAAGAAAGGCAAAAAGTTTTAATTCAGAGGCCTCAGTGCCAAGATATAGTGCAAGTATTATGCAAGTTTAAAATTAAATTATTCCTAGGATAATTTACATGGTTTATTGCTAAGACCACAGTCAATATAGGCAATACTTAGCCTATTTAGCCCAGAGATTTATCCTAGACAGAAGGTAAAAGAAGCTGACTCACAATCCACTGGATTGAAAAAGGAGGGTTTTTTTCTGTGTCCAGGACTATATAATGTTTCTGGCACTAGTCAATTTTTTCATTAATGACATAAATGATAGAAGAAAGAACATCTTTATTACATTTGCGGACAACATCAAGCTGGAACAGCACAGTAGAGGACAAGGTTAGAATTTAGCCAGGACCTTGACAAATTGGAGAGGAGATATGAGAAAAATAGGATGTGATTCAGTAAAGATGAGCAAAGAGTTCTATATTCAGCCAGGAACTGTCAGCTCTATAAACGCAGGACATGAAACAAGCAGCTGCCTAGTATTTCCGCATAGAAGGATCCCAAGGTTGTAGTGGATCTTAGCTGGATACGAATCAACAAAATTACAGTATGTAGTAAGGAAGGCAAGCCAAATACCATGCTATATGAAGAGTCATGTCTTTGTAAGACGTGAAGAAATTCTTCTGCTCAGCTTAGCTTTAGCACCACCTTAGCTGGAGCAGAGTCTCCTGTTATGAGACTATACTTTTAAGACAGACGTAGAACTGTCTGAAAGAGAAGAGCAGTGAGCATAGGCAGAGGCTAGAAAATATAATAGATGGGGAAAGACCATAGAATCATAGAATTGTTTTGGTTTGAAGAGACTTTTAAAATCATCAAGTCCAATCATTACGTAAATGATGTAGTTGTAAATGTAAGTAGATATGTAAATAAAAATGCAAAAGTTGTAAATGAAAATAAAAATGTAACTATTGTAGTTGTTTGGTCTAGAGGAGGGACAACTGGTGTAAGACATGATAACAGACTTCAGATAGTGAATAAGCTACTGCACAATGGAAGGGAATATATCAGCAGCGAATAGTGTAAGCAATAACTGGCTTAAACTACAACAGAGACTTAGGCTAGACAATAGGGAAAACTTTCTAAGGATAGTGAAATATCAAGACAAATTGCCAAAAATGTTGCACAATACTTGTCTACATTGTTAGAGGCCTTTAAAGATTGGTTAAACAAGTATCTGCCAGGAATATTTTAACCAAGAACTTAAAAGGAAGTCGTTCATAATGAAATAAAGTTGCATTAGTGATCCAGAAGTCATCTTGGTTTCAGAAACAGGTGTCAGGTACTCTGCCAGTATAACTTATCATGGTGTAATAAACTTTCATGATGATTAACAGAGGCTTGGAATATAGCTGAGTATCCGTGCAATTCAAGCAGCCATATGTGCTGTGTGTCAGACAATGCATATCCTGCCTGTTGTCCTGCTACAGTTCGTGAACTCTTTTATGACCTTGGGGATACTATTGAGGATAGCCAGATGTTTTGGACCCAGTCCTGGTCATTTAACTTCTATAGGATGATGTAATCCTGCTTGGAATAATTCTCTCTCTGACACAAAATTGCAACCAGTACCTAGGTGGGAAGGTGAAATGTTGCTACTTGGACCACTCTGCCTTTTCTCAATATATTGGTCAGGAATGGCTTGATTGCCTGATTCCACTGTGTATAAGTAAGTGGCTTGAGTGGTGACACATGGTCCATGACTCATCTTGCCCTCCACATAAGCCATGCACACATCAAGTCTCTTCAGATCATGTAGAACAGGAGCTCAAGGTTGCTGCTGAATTTGTTTGAATTTGGACTGTAGTTGTGTAGTTACCTAAACTGAAGCAAAGTTCATTACAGAGGAGGAAAACCATCTGGAATAGTTATCAAGTGGTTGTGAGATCCTCTGGGCATTTTAAATAGATGCAAGCAGCCTACTATCAGTATGTCTTTGCTTCACCAATGTAAATATAATCTAAAAAACTCCACATCAGGGTAGGGGAAACCTTAGGTTCCCTTTTGCATGCACTGCAGAGAAAGGATCTAAAAAGCTGTAAATAGTGTCAAACAGTGATTTTTTTTTCAGGGAGATGAACTCTATGTGGGCTGCTTATAGGTTACAACACAGTGCATAGGACAAAAAATTGAGTTCTTAAATTAAATAGGGAAAAGCTTTGAAAATCAAAATATTTTCCATTTTATCCTACCAAATACCCCCAAACCAGAATCACAAAAATTTACTTTGAGTGAGAAGCCATTCTTCTAAAAAGAGACAAGGGGATTATAAAGAACAGATACCTGAATAATGAGAAAAAAAGAGATGTAAATATCAAAGACTATAATTTAAGGTGAATTTATAAGGTAATCAATAAGAAACATGATGACATACTGGATTGACTGAGCAAAATATAATGAGATGGCTTTTAAACATGAATTTAGAACAAGGAAAAATCTCAATGCTTTACAGTGAAATGTAGGTGAATAGGAAGAGATTCTCCATCAATTGCTTATCTATGCTTTTAGGATTTAACAGAAGGAATTCAATACATGATACTTCTGATGTAAAATATTCCAATGATGGCTCTGAAACTTCTATTTGCCCAGATTAAATGTTCTCAAATCAGGGGACTCTCATAGACTAAGCATATAATAGCACTGACAGTGTTAACTATGTTTATAATTGCTACTCACATAAGATTTTTTTTTCTCTGGATGACAACTTCAAATAAACATTTTAAGGTATGAAACTCTGCTAAAACTGATGGACTGGAATTCAGAATTGTATACAAATTCACTCCAACATTACTTATTGGCTTGTAAAAACCTAATTGTTCCTTTTGATTTCTTCCTTTGGTCTTTTTCTTATTTCAAATATTCTGTTTGTTGTGCTGTTTATTTAGCACATTCTGTGCTTTGTTGCCTGCAATTTCTCTCCATGTCACAAATCACTGTAAACATATGGTTCATGAGATCTCTAGTTTCTTCTTGGCTTTTCAACTCTTGTTGCTCAAATACAGAACAATATTACGGAGTTAATAATTATTATTGACACATCCAATGATTTTAAGACTGATCTAAAGCCTCTAACATTCAATGGTCTGTTAGTTATATCTCAAATGACAATATGCTTTCACAGAATTAATAAAAAACTCCACTGACTATCATAGTGTAAACAATATTTTATCATTATTTTTTCTGGCAAAGCTCTTCTTACAAAGTAGTGCTACTCTGACTATCTGTGCTCATCTAAGTGAAACTGAGCAATTTCTTTTCTGAGTTAGATTCCAAGCTTTCCAATTTTTTAAATTTTGTTACATCAGAATAATTGTCTGTTTTTCATCAAGCTTTTTCATTATTTTCTGATTTTAAGACTTACTTATTCTTTCATATAAATTTTCACAAAAATTAATATCCAGAGTTTCCTGATTTTAATCTATGTATTACAGACCAGGTAATTTCATCCAAATGCACCACTGTCTTCGGCAAAGCTTCGGTAGACATTAAGGAAATCTAGGAGAGATCACAGTTCCATTGATCATGACAAAATAGTTGAGAACAATATAGATGGTGTCAGTGAATCAGATACGAGATACTAGTTGATCACTGAATAACAAATTAGGCTGCTCCATTCCAGGTGATTGCTGAATGGTAAATCAGGCTAGAAATGGAGGGGAAAGCTTTCTAAGGAATAAAACCTCCATTCAAAAACAGAGAACCTGTGACCAGTATAAATGTGAAGCATACTTCAGTCAGGTACTTGAGAGGTTTTTTTATATGCACGGCTGAACACCAATCAATCATTCTCAAGATGCTGCAGTCTTCAAAGTTGGCACTCTATGATCAATGTCTGATGCTGTAGAGAAAGATAAAAAATATGTAATCAAAATTACCCTCAATTTATAAGTCATCTTATGCAATTTCTGCTAAGCCTCTGAACCTATTAATTTATTAATAAGTACTATTGGACTATAAAGATATGAATGCTACATTGTAGTGCTAGAAAGGGTCATCCTAGCCAGTCATCTCTACTCTAGCTGATACAGGCAGAAAACAAACCTGTTTTTTTAAAACATTACATTCATTTTTCCTCAAAAATTCCAGGCAAATCTCTATCCACTATGACCCTTGGACAATTCTTTCAGTGTTTAATCCCACATCTACTGTTGAACTGCCTCAAGCACACATTACTAAAGGTCTTTTACAATTCTAGACCATTTTTATAGCACTCTTGAAACCTCTGACAAAAATCCAGAACAAAATGATCTGATAACAATGCCTGGTATGAAAGGGTAAAAATGTATGTGAAGGGACACTCAAAACTGAGACGAAGTTTGCCCCAAACTGATTATGTTAAAGAGTAAGATGAAAACAAACCAGTTAAAGAGCACCCAGTGAATTACAGAGACTTTGGAAACAAGGAAGGGATGAACTGGAGAAGTAGTGTCACAGGAGCATTACAGTCTGTAATGGGGTTTTGGGAGACACCTTAAAGTGGGAGAAGGAGCAGTGACCCTGCTGAACACAGCCAAATATTGCCCCACAACATCCCCAGTCCTGCCTGACTCCTGCCAGGAAGGAGCCTGTGAAGCAGAAGAGCAGCCTGCAGTGAGCCAGGGACCTACAGCACAGAGGTGGAAGTGAGGACTCCTCCTTGGGGTGCATGTGGGACCTCTGCCCACAGTGGTGCCTCTGTGGGGTGCTGGCAGCAGCAGGGGTGCCTGCACAGCTGATGAACCCACATGTCCACATGAGGGTCTGATGATTTATGGTGTATAGCTGATACTGATATATAGTTCGCTGATGATTGATTAATTACGTGTCATTAATAAATCAATACACTGCTTCCATTCTGATTTGTTTAAGGTAGGTGAACTGAGCATTCTTCCTGCACATCTGACTCTGCATCATTATTTAGTACTCTGAAAACAACTCACCCTGCTCCATAGCTCACATGGTATGTTCCCAGAGGTAATACTTCTTGTTTGGTTTTATGGAACACATCTGGTTGCGTTCCAACTATTTCAGAAAATAATCTAGAATGTTTTATGTCAGTTGCTTGTTCTCATTACTTACTGTTATGCCTTTTTTTTCTAATTTGATTTTTACCTGAATGATTCAATAAGATAAAAACACTTGCTAGCACTGGTCCAAACACTTTTCTTATTAGTAATCCTTTGTCTTTTACATATTAGTTTAGAAAATTCTGTGTTGAGCTCTGTCAACAAGACAGTTTTCAAGTAATTTAATTTTTGTCCTACTGTTACTGTATAACGCAATATTGAAAATGTCATAGAGTAGTAAGTCAAATGTTGTCTGTAAAATGTGCTATCTTCAGAATACATTACGTCAATGTCATTATTTTTGGAAACTGGTTTTGTATTGCTGTCGTTAAAGGCCACAAATTTATTTCCGACAAGAGTTTTGTCTGTGAACAATGCTGACTTATTTAAATTCCAGGTTTTATGTTTATCTCCATGTATCTATGAATCTATTTATATTTCTTTATTTTAGTCTTCCTATAAGTTAGGCTAACTGATTTGTAATTCACAGGATTATACATTCTATCCTGTTTAAATACTGAAATCACATTTGTAGTCATCCAATCACTAGGAATTTCTTCAGTTTCCCAGGATTTATGAAATATCGCATAAGTTATTCTGAAAGCTCCCAGCTGGTTTTCTCAGGGCTCTTGGGTGTCAGTTATCCAGGCCTGTTGATTTGCAAATGTTTAATTTCAACAGATGTTCCTTTATGTCTTTCTTTGTTATTACAACAGCAACAGCATCTTGGATACATGTAACCTCATGCTTCTTCCCACATATGGTGCATAAATATCTATTGGCCATTTCTGAATTGTAATACATTTTTTTGCCAGGGTCATCTAGATGAACTTGCACCTGTAATCCAGTCCACTCAATATTAGCTTTCCTTCTGTTTCAGCAGGCCTTCGACATCTCTTTTTAACTATACTGGCCTCCTATCCAGAATAACCTTTTTTCATGTCCTTGGAATTGTGGTTTATGGGATACCCCATAGGACACTCATGAACAGTTCCTGGCTTTTATTAAAACACTCCACATTAGACACATGTGCTTCGTCAGTTACCATCAGTTGCTTCAAATTTGGTAAAAGTGACCACTTCAGGGTTCAGGTATGTTGATAATGAGTTAGTGCTGTGTTCTGTTCTTGTAACTGAAGTCTAACTAGATTAAGATCACTGGAACTTTTTTTAGGTAAGTCATTGCCACATCTCTGCCAGTAGGAATGATGCCCAAACACTGAGTTACTTCATGCTGTCTTGGCTAGTCAACATGTCCAGCAAAGACCCCTTGAATTGATGTCACTCTTGGCAACACTGATTTTCTTCCTATTGCATCTCAGCTGCGGTTTAAGCAGCAGTTTTCACTGTGCATGAAACTTTAAGACTGTAACAGAAAGGTATCTTCTATAGTTTCACTTACCAGAACTCCTGTCCATAAACTTTCATAGTGCGGTGTGTGGAGTCTTCTGTGGCTGCAGCATCTTTGATGTGAACTGTTACTTCCTCTCCCTCATGTCTCTCACAGTCATTCTACTTTTCTAACTTAAAATTACAGAATTAGTTGCAATATTCATGTATTAAGATTCATCTTGCCACTTTAGAGCACTACCTGGGCTGTAGTCCTCCTCACACATGGACATGTCCATGCCACTCATCATGGCGGCAACCTAAACTCCCAGTAGTGTTATATAGATGTTAAAGTAGGATGTCTTCTTTCCGTGCTTAGATTATTATGAGGTTAAAAATTCCATGTACATGGTTTAGCGTATGTTCTATAATGATAATGCTATTACTCTGCTCTATTTACGTAGCTGTTAAATCTTTCTGGATAATCTTTGCTTCAGAGAAAAGAACCAACTGATGTGTACAATGATTTCTTTATGGAAAATGATACCACCCTACCTAAATTACACAATTGTCTCTCCACTCACATAAAACAAATTTTCATTTTAGTAGATACTGCTTTTTTTTCCTCTGTTACTCAAGAAACACAGGAGATTTCTGAGAATGCCAGAAGGCTGCTCCATTAGCTTCCTACACAGTTCCTTATCCAGGAAGTAACATAGGTCATTTTCGAATTTGGATGGTAACTCTGGTAGATATCGAATAATTAATCCAAAGAGCTCACCATAGAGATCTTCTGAACTGACAGGCTTGTACAAGCTCACTTTTCCTCTCTAAATACCAATACTCTAACCCAACACAACTATTGTAAATATAAAACTTGCAGAAACATTGAATGACAGAAGAAACTTTGCAGACTGTTAGATTTGGTGGACATGTGGGAAAAAACCCTGATGTGTATCACCCCTGAATGATGAAACTTATTTTAAACATGAAAAATGCTTGTCAATGCATGGCAAATGTGAAGAAAATTATGTCAAAAGTTAGTCGCTTTACAGTCAGGAATTCACCCTAAGTGTGCACAAATGAAGATCATAAACTAAATCTAAATTCAAATATCTAACCGCAGACTATATACTTNCATCCCCGAAGCAGGCCAGGGGGGCTGCCACGTTTTGGGAAAGCAGTTAGACCTTTTCTTTTTTTTTTTTTTTTTTTTAATTCACAACTAATTTGATTAGGGGAGTAAAAAGCTTTTAAAAATCACTTCTCAGAAATATGTTATTTGGTATAACAATATCTTGAGACTTGCATAGTGATCTTAGTAGGCTATCTTCACTCTTTCAGAACTGACAGTTTGACATAACCACAGATGCAAACAAAAGTGCCTTAAGGTCTGTTTCCATCTCACAAAGAGTAAGTTGGTTACAAAGAGGAAATATATGGAGTGCTGTAACAGCAGTGTTATTGCTGCATGGAGTGTCATTTGTCTAATTTTATTTTTAAGGCAGATATTGCAGGTGCATGCAAAAGTATATGCACTCTGGTGAAATCCATATTTGATGTAAAGGAGGTTAGGAAAGAAAGTTCAGCTTAATTTGTTTTCTATGACATTTAGAACCTCTTTGTGAATAATTTTTCTTCTTAGTTACAGGTAGTTTTACACAGTTTAATAGGTGGCTGAAAATTCTAAATGATTTTTTTAAATAAAACATTTTATTAATTTCTGTATCAGGTAACTGAGTAAGTTTTTTTTCCGCTTGGTTTTCCATATCCAAACTGCAGATTTTTATTCTCAAAAGAACTATAAAATAACTTCTTAGAAATGAATAGGCAAACTACTAATTAGAGCATGAAAACATTATGCTACTTTAACAACTGTGATATTAATTTGAATGGGACAAAGTAAAACATTAGAGATAATTGATTGTCTAGTAATGAAACTTAAGAAACCCTTGATGTGAGATATTTATTATGTTTTGAACAGTTTTTCAGTTGAGGAAATATGTTTTCAGATAAATACTTAAATTTAAAATGTACATACGCTCACCCCCTTCCTTCTTTAGTCCCGTGTCTTATTTTATTTTTCATTGGCTGGTCTGTGGCAAACACCTATTATGTTTGAGCATGTATATATGTATACAGAATAAAACTTATAGAAGTGGTGTGGACGAGACAGCTTTTGTTTCACCTTTTCTCCAAGTATTCCCAGCAACAGACCCTCATCTTCTTACACTGGCGGAGTTGCACTGTTCTGTATTAATCCTAGTCATTCTGAATTTTCCTGTTAGCCGATTATGAAACACTGAAGCTGAAGACACTTAAAAGAACATATTTACTCATGTACTGTATTTATTGTTGGAAAAATTACTCTGAGGAGAGTATAGCTATTTCATGGCTAGAGGAATGCCAACTGCATCTTAGATGAGTTTTCTCTTGGAAAGATTAAATGCACAATATTTCATTCCAACTCGATTTGCTTCATTTACAAAATTGGCAATTGGATCCCTATGTGTCTGCTTTTTAAACATTTTAATTTGGAAAAAAAAATTAGTATGATTTAGAATTGGAATGACTTCAGATTGGTCATTTAGCTGTTATTGTTGCTCTTATTTATTTGTTTAATTTTATCTATGTATGTATTTATCTGTTTGCAGTTGCAGAGCACTTCTATTTCATTGATTATATAGTTCACTTTTGGCAAACACAGTTATAAAATAGTAAAAATATTATTTCACTCTAAAAGTTATGATAATTTTATAAAAGAGCAGTGAATTTTGGATTAAATGCTTTAGAAAAAAATGAAATTATGTTTGTGTTCATGTGTGAGTTCAAAAGTTGTCTTAACTTCATTTATACCAGGTCACATTCTTCTGTGGGTTGCCTTTTTGCACTCTCCTGTCTGCACTTTAGGTTTGACTTTGTGTGGTCTATCATTGTCTTTGCTGAAAAGCCGTTTCTTACTTCCAGAGATGCTGTAGTAGTGGAGATCAGGTTAAATATTTGAACTGACAAATCCTTGCTTTAACACATGGTTCACCAAAGAGCTTGAAACCGGGATTAACTTTAAGCACCATTGATTTTCATGAGACTGATCATACGCTTTTAAGTAATTCATGCCCTTCTGCACTTCTGTTGAGTATGCCTGTATCCAATAAGAGAGGGCTCTGCTTGGCTTGTGGAGGGGAGCTGTACTTTTCCCCTCAGTTAGGTGCTCAGAGATGTCCACATGCCAGGATTGCTCAGGCATTTGGAGAGGACCTTGGAGAAGAAAGAGAAAGGGTAATGTTCATTTGTATTTAGTACGAACACTTCAACAGTACTTTGCTATGCACTTTTGTAAAGTCAGTTGATGGTTTTGGTTTTTAATTTGGTGAAGATTTAGACCAGTGCACAGAGCCTACTTCAATAAGTGTGAGACTAGTATGCTTGATTTACTAGCAAATGGTGTTATTTTATGGCTACTTCACAGCCTCTTTACAGCCATCATCATTTCCTAAACAACTTCTGTTACCACCAAGTACTGGACAACACTAGCCCTACTGCTAGAAAGCAGACAGTAATTTATAAGCATGCGAAGTTTTTAATGTAAAATTCAGCTGAACTTTGTATCCCTTGTGGGACATCTCCTTTTCGAGAAAAGAATTGCCATTACATCAGAATGGAAGCAGTTTAAGCAGAGATGTCTGAAATTGCAAACTGAACTCAGATGCTATTTTTAGCCTTGAAAGGGGCTGTCGTACCTATTCTGAGATTCAGTACCTGTGTAATTCCTTCTTATTGCCTGGAATTAAATCCTCAACATACACTTTTCACCTGAAGATGTCTCTTCCTTGCCTTGCCTTGCCTTTACCTCGTCTTGTCTTACCTTTTCATGTTAACTAATTCCCCCTCTAACAAAGAGTTATCTGGAGTTAACAAAGAAAAGGAGCTAATGTCGCCATTTGTGCATCATCACTGGGCTCAGTCTTCTGTATTTTCTGTCACTTTCCCGGCCCTTTATCTCTTCTGCTTTCAGCAGTTAAAGCCAGTTAGAGAAGGAACTGCATTTGTAAAAAACACAGCACTGTGGGGACTAATTTTCAGTGAGCTCCTGAGGCTCACTGTAATATCTATAATGCCAAATAGTTTAATGTGGCAACAGTTCAGTAAGGACAAGAAAAAAAAAAAAAGAAGAAGGCATTTAGGTCACATTCCTAGTTTCTGAGAAAATACTGAGCAGCAGAAGAAGGAAAAGAAATAGACTTATGTCTGGAAAAAGCTAACATACGTAGCTATGTCCCTTAGTATGAAAGAAGAACTGTGTCACAGACATAGCTGAGGTTAAGAATAGACATGTTACATCATCTTTTGCACAATGCAATAGTGGGAAAAGGGAGGAAATGAGGCCTTAGGAGAGGAATAAATAAATTACAGACAGACTTTATAGAAAAATGGCTAGACTGGAAACTCCTTAGGAAAAATCTGGATTGTGGTCTGTGTAAGATACAGGTGAGGAAAGAATGGAAAGAACTGCTTCAACAAAAAGAAAAGAGTAGTTTGGGTTACTGGTGATATGGAAGAAATGGTCGGAGGATCTATGAATATTCAGCTAATTTTTCTTTTTTTTTTTTTTTTTGTTAAAAGGTCTTGTAACTACTTCAGTCATGTTAGACATGGTGACAAGCTGTGAGGAAGCCTATCAAACTCTGGAGCCTTCCCAAGCTCAACAGGAAAAATGTATACAGAACTCAGACTTTTTTTTCCCCCCACATTAGTCTTTACCCAAGACTGCAAACAAATTAGTCAAGAGAAAGTTTATTGAGAGTAATTGATCTGTACTTCTGGCTGTAACTCTGGCATGTCTGTTTTGTTAGTCCTGAGAACACAAAACCTCAATAGGATGGGAGCTGTGCTCAGCATTCACAATATCCCATCCTCCTTGGAGAAAAGTGACACTTAAGTGGAAGGGCAGTTGGATATGGCCCATGTGGGATCAGACTCTTTTCAGTGGTGCTCAGTGACAGGACAAGGGAAATGGGTGCAAACTTGAACACAGGAAATTCCATCTGAACATGAGGAAAAACTTCTTTACTGAGAGGGCAATAGAGCACTGAACAGGCTGTCCAAAGAGGTTGTAGAGTCTCCTTCTCTGGAGAGAAACCTGCCTGGATGCAATCCTGTGCAACCTGCTTTAGGTGAACCTGCTTTGGTGGGAGGGTGGACTAGATAATCTCCAGAGGTACCTGCCAACCCCTACCATTCTGTGACTCTGAGTGATCCTGTGCAGAGAAACTCCTAATAAATGTAGCCCACAAGCCAGTTGAATGATAGATGACTTTTCACAGACTGAACAAAAGGCTCAAAACCACTTTCCTTATTTCATTGGTGACTTCAATCACAAATTATCCAGAAAGGATAATTCCTGTTAAAACCAGTTAAACCATAGTGCAAGGAACTGAGCTGGATGACCTACCAGCCTCTAAATCTTTGGGTAGGTTTTTGTAGAAAGACCCATTCTGCAGTTCTATTTCTAACCTAAAGTAGAAAAATGGAGGACAGGAAGGTTTGGTGTTTCTTAGTTCATCTAGAAAAAACCAACATCCCAGTTCTGAAACTGTAGATTGACAGTCTGAAAGCTATTTAAAGTGTTTGGAAAAAAGTTTGGAAAAATAAACAAAGTGCATACGGTCACATGGGAAAAATGTGGGTACTAAATAATTAAGCTAGAAGCAGGTGACAAGCAAAGATTGTGAAAGCTATAGCCTAAGGATAAAGGTGAACTGGGAATGATACAACATATTCACTGAAGCCAACCATTAGTTTAACTCTGGGGCCCTGCATCAATATGTGTGACAGGATGGGGTCTGCTTCTTACAAAATTTCTTTTGTCTCTGGACACCAGAAGTATGGAAATATCTTCTGTAACACCCTGGCATTTAGTACCTCTTATTGTTCTATGTTTTTAGCAATTATATTTATTTCTAATTTTTACTTAAAATTCTTCAGCATGCCTATATAGTTTTGCTTCAAACAAGAAGGCAGATTCAGTAAAGGTGTGTGTCATGTAAAGGGCTAAAATTCCTAATTCAACTCTCAGCTGGGGCTTGTGTCAAGGAGAATGTGTGTCCCAGTAACAGACAAAGCAGCAGACCAGGAAATGGATTCGTTCCATTGCTTCCATCTTCACAGTGGCTCCTTGACCTGTTGACTTCATCTCACAAACTTACTGCTGCAAAGATCATAGGAGACTTTGGGTAAACTCTTATTAAAAAAGACTTGGCAGAAGATACTGCATACATATATGAAGGGAATAAGCTGACGATGACTAGGTAAAATTAAACATAATTTTTAAAATTTTAATGTTCAAACATTGTATTTGAAGGACATTTTAAAATATTCTCTCTTGTCTATAAAAGAAAGTGAAAAAAATTATCATTGTTTTATGCAAAACTAAAAGACAAGACTGTTTTCTAATCATTGCACAATCAATGAGGCACAACGTTATAGGAACAGAGTGGAAATTTATGCACTCATCCATTTTTAAAGAAGAAAACAAATAATACTTAGGGTTTGGGAGTTTTCTTTGTCAGTTCAGAGGAAATTGTCCTATAAGTATGCTTTCTATTACAGTTTCAGATGATCATTTTCTGATTCCAGATAGATTACCTGTTCTCAGTCCTCCAAAGTAAACCAGTTAAAATCTCCAGAACTATAAAGGATTAAGCTGTCAGAAATGTAATTCTAAATGTGGATAAAACCTGCTCTGGTTGCTATTTTAAACTGAACAGACACTAACTCAGCCTACTCAGAAAATAAAGATAAATTTGAAACAGATGTCAAGAAGTCACATATTTCACAGAAGTCCTGCCCGGAATGGCCTAACCAAGCAGGGCCACTATGGCTGAACTGTTTAAGAATAAGTATCAGTTCTGAAGGGAATTGGCTTATTACGGCAGTCTTCATTGTTTCCATTATTATCATGGTTTTATAGAGTTTAGAACTCTTCTACAGTTTAAAATGTCGTATCCCAACCAAATTCAGTGTGATGTTATTATTGCAGTAAATCCCCTCAAAAAGAATTCTTTCAGCTTCCCTTCTGAGTTTAGCAAATGCAAGAAAAGATATAGCATCATTTGACTTCTAGTCATTCATCAGTCCCACAGAAAATGGTCTTGCCAGCAGAGCAGCTCAGAGCTTCTCAGCACTGGAAGCAAAATTAAATTCTACCACCATGTTTTGGCTAAGACACTTCTGTTTTGGGGATGGGGAGAAGGATAGATGGTAGAGCTCAAAGGGTAGAGCAGGAAGGAAGTCAAACGCTGATGCTGATCCAAGACTGCCATATATACTCCAATCTTCCTTCTGGCACTCGATGCTGCTGCAGCCAGCCAGCAACCTTTCCAGGTTTCTAGCACAAACAAAAAGCCTCTGACAAATCCATTTTCCTGCTGCTCTGTCTTTGTATGTTTCCATACATGTCAGTACAAATGCCACCGGTCCCACAGGTGTAAGCCATGAGGATAAAGTCAAACATCAAGGGGTAAACTCTGCCCCAACTGCCTCATACCCTGGTGCGATAACCTCTGTCAGCTACTACTGCCACCAATGCTGTAGATTAACCTACAGTACAGCAAGAAGCACCTTAATTATCTCATCACCCTTTCACACAAATCTTCGCTTTAAATAGGAGACTGAAATGGAGCTTACTGGCCTTTAATTGCTTTGCATGGCAGAGAGCCCCAAGACCTCTCTAAGGTAAGGGAGAGAGAAGGTAGACGGAACAGTAACATGGAAGCGTGTGCTGCCTCAGGAATGAGCTGAGACATTCTAATTTTCTGGACTAAAAACTCCGCTGGTTTTACATAGCTTCGCTGGGAATATTGTCCAGAATTATAAATAGTCATTTTTCACACTGTGAAATAATGTTTAACAATGTTCTTGAATTATCCTGCTTGTTTATGCTTATCTAGATTTTAACACTGGAACTCTAAGGGCAACTGATAAGGTACCAATGGTATCTGATCTAGTACGTTCATGTTATATGCAGATATTTGTCTACATGTAGTTTTATGACGGATTTTTAAATTATATTCCCTTCTTGAGAAATGTTAGCACACCTGAGGGAGGAATGGGAGTGGCTCTTCTCTGTTAAGAACCAGTATTGACTTGATTTCCATGCTGGCATTTTGCCTTTCAGTCTGGAAATCTTCTGAAAGGAATTTTGTCTTCCAGTCTGGTTTTTAGACACCTACTATCAAAGAATCTCCTTGCTAGCATTGAGCCTTGACAAATATATTGGAATTTATGACTCCATAGGTTTGTGCATTGATTGCTGAGGGTTTACAAGTATAGTTAAAAATAATTAACAGCCTGTGAAATATGTATGAGAAAGAACTGACAAGGACTGTTCAGCTCATTAGTAGATCATGTGATAATGTGAATCTTACTCACTGTTTATCACATGAAATGCTTTCAGGAGAGCTATTTAGCAGCTCAGATACATGTTTTGACACAGAGCTAAACATATAGCTATGAAACTCAAACTGTCTCTTGGATATATTTTTTTTCTTTAACATTCAGCATGCAATTTTGTAAAAATCTTTGGAGGAAAATATTTCAAGACAGACCACCAAAATGGAATCTTGAAATTTAGAGTTCTGGTTGCAATGGATTATCATTCTGAGTTCTGTATGAAGGGATAGTTCAGTATATGTAATTCAAAATTAAAGGAGAATCAAGTCCAGTAATAGTGTTCCAGCCCTAAAATACATAAATTTTCAGTTATTTTATATATTAG
>VWZK01011707.1:62931-113361 GCA_013396935.1 Baryphthengus martii | reverse complement strand
TTTTTTTTTTTTTTTTTTTTTGGTTATTCCAGGACTTTAAGGACAAAATCAAAAGGACTTCTTTTCTGATGCCGAAACAACGTGTAGATAGAAGAATAATCAAAATTTACATGGGGAAAAGGATCTCACAAAAGAAGATGGAGGAACAGGTGGGAAGATTTATCCTTGGTGGTAAAACATCTGGTTGAGTAGAGATTGGATTTGGAAGCTGAGATAAAAGATGTGGTTATTCAGACCTCGTGATCAGGTAAGACAGTGACGACAGACTGCAAAAAGAGGTCTAAATTCAGATGATAGTTTAAAGAAGTTCTATGACTGTCTGTGTCACAAAAGGAGAGGAGAGATGACAACATTGATGTGCATGCAAAGGTCCATGGGGACAGGGGGACCGAGAAGAAAAGTGAGAAAAATAAGAGCTGGAGGTGTCACAAGACCCTCAAATGCATACGAGAATTAGGATGAGTTGACAAAAGAAGCTCTGGTCAGAGAAAAATGAAAATGCCTTGAGGAAAAAGAAAAAAAAGGAGGAAAAAAAAAGAAGAGAAAAAAGAATGGATAGGTGAGGGGATCAGTAGGGCAATAGTGGAACTAAATGAACATGGAGGCTGTGGGAGGAGGGATTAGTCCATCTAGGTAAGACAGAAAGTAATGAAATGAGAAACAATCACACAGGTAGAAAAATAGTTGGGAGGGATGGGGCAGAAAATTCTGTTCTCTGCACACATTCCTGCCCACAGACTGAAAAAGAGGTTAACGTCCTGGAATCTTAGCAAATCTTGGGCAGAAACCACTGACCACTGGTAGCAGTCCTCTGGCTGGTTTGGCTGGTCTTACCAATCCTCTAACAGCAGTGACTCACTGAAAAGGTGCTCTGCTCTGAAGCTGTGTGTTACTGGTCTTCTGCAGCCAGAGCTGGCAAAATGGTTCACCACAGTCATTCCACTTCTCAGCATCTTAATATAAAAGCCACCTTCCAATTTAAAACATTGTAAACTCTGACCAGAACAGGAAGCAAAGCAAACTGTTCCACCAGCTCAGTTAGCAAAGGGTAACCTATGGCAGGGAGTGGGGCTGCTGGAGGAGGCACCTGGCTTTTTCTGTCAAAGCCATTTGTACTTTGAGTGAACGAGATGTTTGCAGCAGTCTGGGCAGACATATCTCTGGTTGATTGCTTGTGCAGTTCAAAATATAGCTCTTTCCTACTAGCCTGATTTCTGCATAAAGCTGGGCAAAGAATTACATAATAATGCCTTTAATACAAAAATGAAATTGAATTTCACTTCTACAGATTTTTACTTTCTTCCTCTGCCCACTCCTTTTTTTTTCAGCTGTGTGCATTCCTCATCACTTGTAGAATTCAGTAAGCAAATGTACTTTACAGACTTTAGAGAAATCTGTTGGGTTTTATAGCATTTAGAAATATTTTGGTATTTACACTTAGATAGAATCTATCTGTTTTCTCCCAAATGATTAGTTAAATATGCTTAGTAACATTAAAATAAACTCTTCTCAGAACTACAATGCAGTGTTTCTCCTTTAACTCCATTAAATCACAGTTTACTTCTGTTTCTTTAAACTGACCCTCCCCAAAACAACTGCAGTGTTATTGATTCTGGTTCTGATTTTCTGATCTCACCACGTATCACATTTTGCTTTCATGCAACCACAGTGCTGCAGAATGGAAAAGTACTTTGTTAAGTGCTTCCCTTCGTGCCTGCAGTTAAAGTCTGTCTGCTCCTCTTGATTGATATCTCCGTAGATATCAAAGAGCAAATCCTCTAAAATATCATCTAAATTGTGTGCTGCTACTTTCCAAGGGGGTGAGTTTCTGAAAAATATTTCTGAGCCACATGAAAGTATGTCATTTTTGACCTTTTGAGGAAAAAATTCTAGGAAATGTTGACACAGATTCTTAATATTTTTTCTGTTAAAAGTTAAATTGTGCGAAGAAAGTTTAAAAATTAATTTAACACAGATTTTTCCTATTTTTAGATTTTAGAAGGTGCTGAAATTGTCAGTTGTTGCTAGAGAAGAAAGCACATTTTTGCATGTGGCTACTGCATACAAAAATATGGTAACCATTTGTGAACAGTGAGTGCCTTGGAACTCAATGAGCAAACCTTTCTCCAGAGAGCTTGTTACCATATTACTTGCTTTGCAGCCACAGAACACTCTCACACAAAGCCTCATTTTCCCAGAAATAAGGTGACCATATCATATTTTCTTACTAAAAGCTTTACTTTACCTAATCTCACTCAGAACCAACATGAAAGTACAAATAGAAATGCATCTCTACATTTACATTCAACTGCATAATGTACTTATTGTTAAAATAGCTGGTTATTTTTATTTGTTGATGTTATTAGAGGCCCACATTTTTTACTATGGAACTGGACAGACAGGATTAGTCCAGAGTTGCATGAACTGGTCGTAATGAAATCCAAAACCGTGCAAAACTCCCCTGAACTCGTTGTGAACTTGAAGTGCAGCCTATGCAGGAGACATTTTAAAAGAACAACCTCTTCTCCCAAATTTTTGGTAGCGAGACCAGAAGAAGTAAACAGGCAAAGCTATTGTTGAGCAAAAGTAGGGGGAAAGCTTTTATCTGTCTGGACTTTCATATTGCACACATCCCCATGAACCCTCTAAAGACCTAGATCATATTAACTGTGGGAACACACAGTGCTTCCTGGCTGCAGGCCAATCAGGAGTTTCAGAAACAGCTACGCGTTAGTTGAAACAGGTGCATGTAATAAAGAAGCCTGAAATAAAGAACTAGAACAACTGGGCTGTGTCAAGTTCAAGTTACTATTACACAGGGCTGTGCAAAATTTTCACAGCGAGTTTCAGAAACCTCAAAATCTGTGCATTGCACATTTTTTTACTTTCTTACTTCAGAAAAGAGACTCATTGAAAAGGTACAAACCGATGCATTTTTCACTTGCAGACGGACCTAATATCATGCAAAACGTTCTAATTTTTTTCAAAACCTGTGGTATTTATATTGTTGTTGTTGTATAAAGTTGGTCTGTCCAGAAAAAGACACAGAAGAAAAATAACTTTTAAAAAAGTCAAGGATAAATGGAGCCATCTGAACTCTTAGACCAAAATAAGAACAAAAATCATGTACAATCTTCTGTACAGCTCTGTGTGTTTGTGGAAAGCTCTGTAGGAAGAGAGGAAAAGGAGGTAAGCAGTCATGGTGAAGGCAGGCACATCTTCATAGCTCAGACATTATCTCTGGGCAGTGATTAGTAGATCCTTCCCTGACAGAAGGTCTACAGGAGTTCATCCTCCACTTTCCACCCCAAGGATCTGAAAAAGGAGGCAACAGGTTCATGAGTGAGTCAGACTATTGTAGTGTGTCCTTTCCTCGGTATAATCTTGAGATGCTGACTTTGACAGGACAGTGCTTGAAAACCCATAACATCCTTTTCCCCTGATTCGACACACCAGTAATACCAGCAATGTGAATCCATGCACGTACAGATCAAGTCACAAGCAATATTCAAGATGCAATGAAGGCCAGATTTTTACCATTTCTTGCACATAAATGTTAGTAGTAAGAAGAACCAACAATTTCCATCCATAAGATGTACACCTGGGAAACAGTAAAAAAATATTCTGTAGACAAAGCACTACTTAGGAGCATAAAGTCATTTGTACAAGGAAAGATGCTGTGGTGAGTTAAAGCTAGAATACAAATTATCAACTGTCAGAAACAGTACATTAATTACATCTGATAGCCTGGTGCTTTTTTTTTCTTTATAGAATCAATACGCAAAACCTTTGAGGTTAAAAAAAATAAAGTGTCTTTGAAACTAGTAATGAGTACTTCCTAGAAATGTGTACTACTTCTTTGGAACTGTATTCTGAATAGCAATAAAAATAGGGTCTGGCAAAATCATTCCTGAGTGCTATTGGACTTTTTCTCTGTATAGAAGATGAAAGCAAAAGAGGTCTATGGATTAACTGTATCACATTTTTTTTTTCTATCAGATTTAAGGTAGTGTATTTTCTGCCAAAGTTTTCAACATATGGAATTCATGTTATAAAGTGAATGATTTTAGTGACAAAAAACCTAAAGGTTATGGAAAACAAAAGCACAATTCTTACAGAACCTGCTAGTTATAAATTTACATGAAGTTGTGCAAATTTGGGTTGTAAACGTTGTAGCTTATTGCTCACACGATACAGTTCTTCACTAAAAAGATATCATTGGGAGAATTTCTATCCATATCTTTTACCGCAGCATTAAAAGAAAATCCCAATCAAGTCGTAAGTATAAAAAAAAATCTACTGTGTAGACAGTGGAAGTTTTGATAGTTTAATGCTATCACCTTTGGTCAAAGAAAGTGCATCCAATGTATTTCACTCATTCAGCACATATATCTTGGTTTGTTACTTTTCTTCCTGTCTTCTTTTAAGCTGGGACAGAAAAGCAGTGGCAACAACAAAAACATCAAGAAGTAACTAAAGATGTCTAAGTATTTTTAAAACTTTTTGAAATGTCTCCTGAATGAGTAACTCTCTACGGCAGAGGAACAGCATAAGACAGAATGTTTTTACTATTATTCCTGTATAAGGAGGACACTTTGACACTGCAGACAGGTTTTTTTTTTTGTGCACTAATGACCTCAGGAGCTGTGCTGTTGGGAAATTTCAACTTGTTGTACGGTTGCTTAAACGAAAAGGGTCAATGGATGGTGATTGAGTACAAAACAGTCCACTTGCACTTTGCATTGAGGTTTCAGCAATAGGACAAAAGCTTGAGCTCATTAAAAGTCAAGAGGAACCCAGCCAGCCAAGGTGACAGACTCAGTTTTGGTAGAAATAAGAGAAGCCTTAGAAAAGGCCTTCCAGAAGGCCACCAGAAAGCCAAGATTTTAAGAGCATTTATAGAAGGTGATATAAACTATAACAGGAGGTTTCTGGAACAATATAATACCAGCTTCAGCAACAAAAGCCATAAGGTGATGAAATAAATAGCTATAATTTTGATATACTTAAATGAAATAAAAGTTGATAGCCAGGAATTGTCAAAAAGCAATTAAAAAAAAAAAAAATCACAGTCATTACTCATAAAGAGAGGCAAAATGTTTATGAGGGATGGGAAGCATGATTAATTATTACTACTTCAGTTAGCTTCTAGGAACATCAACTATACAATTGCAAGAAAGAATTTCTGATAACGTGATAACCCTTCTCTAGCCAGGCTTTCTGTGTGCTCCTAGAAAGGCAACTAACGTGCACCCACTAGGTGCCAGTCTGTAATGTGGGAAAAGTTCTTCCCAGCCTGTAAAAACATGTTTTGGCTGAAATCCAATACAGAGTGGGAAACTTAACCATAAGAAACAAGAAAAACAAACCCCAGAAAAAGGCAGGTGGAGGCAAAGAAAATAGATATAAAAGGGAGTCTGAATGAAGCAATGTAAACTCTTTCCAGTCTAATTACAGTGTAACCCTACTGCTTATGGGCAACCCAATTATACCATAGGGATGCAAGTTCTCTTAAGACTTTCCATGCTTACCTCCGCCATGTATGAAGCTCCCAGTAAGAAGGTGCTATACTCTCTTTCAGACCTATGGCCCCACATGCATCTCTTTCTTACTGAGAAAAATCCTGAGAAGTAAGAAGTAGGGTGTATTTGCCAAAAGTTTGAGCCACAGTTGACATTTTCCCATACTAAAGGAGAAAAAGTCCACATTCATGCATCAAGCTGATCAACCAGAGCGCCAGCAAAACGCTGACTGAAGTTGTAGCTGAACACATGCAAGTGGTAGTACAAGCTTTCCTATTGCCAACGTGCCAATGTGCTGCAAGCCAGACTGTTCATAACATGAAATTCAGATTCCTTGCTCTTACTCTCTCTCATGATGTATATGCTTCCAGAAAGGCCATAATCATGGTTTTGACTAGGCAAGCACGTTCTTTCTGAATCTATGAGACCTCTGGGGGCCTCATCTCTGACTACACTGCTGCAGCATCATGCAGCACCTGAAGGCCAGGATGAAAAGGACAGTTATTATATATATGAAGAAGAGTGTGCTTCTACAGCATGGAAAATGACAGGATGAACAGTGGCTCTTTCCCATTTTTCATTTGATTACAATTTTCTTGTTATATACAAAAAAAAAGAAAATATGATTTAACTTGAACATGATAGCATCACTAATGTGGAAAACGGAAATTTTATTCTTGACAAAAAGGTGAAAACAGCCTCAGATCATAATAACAGCCAGTTCTCTTAAACTTGGGGTGGAATCAAAAAATTTGTATTCTTGGGGAAAATGTTCATCATGAAGAATAAAGAGGACCCCAAAGGTGGGTACACAGACTCAGTGTGCTGTGGGTGAACTCCAGTGTTTCACAGCCATGTTGTTTCTGCATCACACAATAGTACTCCCGTGCCAGCACACCCATGCTTGTGTGGGTGTACACACACCACCTACAGCAGGAGCCAGCTTCACACTCCGACAAAGCTTTGGAATTCCTTACCAGTGCCTTGGACTATAACAGTGAACAATTAAGTGTGATAATCACAATGAGAGATTGATTTATAAACTTGATAAATATTTGATATATTTTAAAATTTATGTATGTATGCTTAGATACTCTAAAATGGAAGCTAATCTGATGCACCTCAAAAGCCTCATGAACTGCAGGAGAGACAGCACAGAAGTAATTTTGACCTTGAGCTCCCTGAGACAACACTGCATGTGTAATTCTTATTTGATGTGGTTAACTAAAAATTCTACAACAAATGTCAAAGTTGCAAATGTGACAATTTCTACTACTTATAAAAAAAATACCTGAATGCTATAGATTTTCTACAGATGGCTATTATTCAAAACAGCAGATAACATTTTCTTTAACCCTTGCTTGCAAAAAAAAAAAAAAATTAAATTAAAGTAATATTTTCATCTAATTCAGACTTTAAGGAATGAAACCCAATTACTTTAAATGAAGATAACTTTTCATAACCCAAAAAAACCAAAATGTATCATGAGGATCAGACAGCAAAAACAGACTCTATGAAAAGACTGGAATAATGAACTTCAGAGTGGGAATGCAGATACAATAAAGAGAAGTGATAGGATAAAGATACATAAATAAACTTCAGAGTGAAGTTATATCAACCACTTCTTTTCGATCTTTTTATTAAAACAAAGGCAAGTGGTCATTACATGAAAAACAAAAAATAAGAGAAGGAAATTCCTTTTCAAATGGTGCTTAATTAGGCTGCGAACTTTATTGACACGAGATATTACGGAGAGAAAGAACTCAGCATTACTCATAAAAACACTGGGCAGAAAATCAGCTGATACTATCCAATTTAAATGGCATATAAACTGTCCTATTGTAAAGCATAAGACATACCTGCCACATCTGAGCTTTCAGAACATCTTAGCTCTATAGGCAAGGTATTCCATAACTGTCTGTGATCGAGTCTCTTGCACGTTCATTTGAGTTTGAGACAGAATACTGGTCTAGGCTGATTATCTTAATTAATTCTGACAATTTCTAAGGAGTTAGATGCTACACTTACTTACATTTAATACAAACCTGATGAAGCATTAGATTGCAAAGGGTATAAATTGGCTTAGTATGCCAGAAGTGTTAACGCTGGAGTGTTTGTATTGAAAATAAATATCTCTTACAAGACAGCATTTCAACATTTGCTGAACTAATTATATCTACAGGTTTTTCTTTAGAACCTTACTTAAAATCAGAATCTTTAAACTTTTTTTTTTCTAACCATAGGTTATTTTCTTTTTAATGGATACGTGGCAAGTGAGTTTATTTTCCTCTTCTTCTTTTTTTTTTAAGGAAGTGACAAGAATTCTCTTCTGAGACATTTGTTATACAAATTTATAGTCTTCAGAGAGACACCTAGGATAATCTGTGTACCATCTCATTTACAGCTGAGGTGAGTCAGGTTATGAGAATTATTTCTTTGTTATACTGAGAAATAAGAAGGATTTTCCTAGTTAAAGAAGGTTAACTGTTTAAAAATGAGATCAGGTGCAGCACATTGATTACAGCATCTACAAATAATGTGCTTTGAGGAAACCGTAAGCATGTGATTTGGATGCTTTAAAAAATGTGATCAAAAAATCCCCTTGTTATAAGTAATCTTTGTTTCTGTTTCTCAATAAAACATCAACGGACTAATATTTCAGTTGGTAGTATACTTTACTCTGAAAAACCTTGAAATATCGTTATTGCTTATTATGATATAAATTCACCCTACCTAACTTAAATCCCATAATTCAGGTACCTACGTTAGGATCACATTTGTCCAGAGTAACATAAGTAGTTAGTAGAGAGAAATAATTTCTTCAAGCGTAGCTCAACTAATATGAAACTTGAATCACTGTGTGAGGACTTGATTTCTACTTAAGGAGGAAGCAACTGCCCTCTTAGGCTTGGCGCCAACATGTATATAGATGAGATGAAGGTAGGACTGACTAGGTGTCTGAAAAGGAGCAATGAAGCCTGCCTCTCACAGCTCCTTATGGAGTTCAGTATTTATATCCAATTTAAAATGAAATTAATATCTGTGTTCAGCTGTCTGTAGCCCTTCACTGAACAATAATAATCTTCCGCATGTACTCTACTAAACCAAATTTGGACTAAGTATCCCAGAGAAATGGAAACTGGTAGAATGGAAAGATGACTGCCATGTACTTTTATTTTCATGAACACACATGAGTGATTATCATAAATTCTACGTTCCTCCTGTAAAACTCTCTGTCTCAAGACTTTTGAGCGCTGCCTGTAAGATAGTGAAATATGGAAAGAAGACTTCTTCCCTTAAGAAGGACAAAGGAGATGTCCTTCTTTGGTGGTTTTTGCCAGGTTTTGGTAGATCTGTCTCCACTAAAATCAGAGAGGTGCAGCTCTGGGTTCATTCCATGCCTGGAAATGGTGGAGATGGAGTTCAGTGATCTGCAAGTAACTTGAACACTTATGAATATAGTGATGAAATTCAACTATCTGCACTCATCTGGTACAACATGTGAGCTTTCAAGACCCGTAGTGTCATGTCTGCTGAGTTATTTGCCAATTTGGGAATCTCTCTGCAATCTCAGAGAGTTGAAGAGGAGATTTGCAAGTTCCCAGAATTCAGTACAACTCAGAGCCATACTCTTCACTCCAGGAAGTGCGCCAATGGATATGCTCTATGTGAGAAATTTGGGCTCATGTAAATGAAAAATAAGGAAACAGAGTTCATATAGTGACAGGGTAAAGCATTTCTTATATAAAGTGTCAGGATTAAATCTAGACCTTTTTTTTCCAACCAGTCTTTATGAAAACTTAAGTAGATAATAACCCTGTCACAGCTGAAACATGCCCACACTAACACCATGACACTGGTGAATATTAAAGAGTTTCATTTTGTCCAGAGGTGACAGAGACCCAGTGTGTCATGAAAAATGGAAATGCACACTGAAATCCGTGCATGCTGACATGGGCGGACTTTAGGGCTCTAAAGTTCTCCAGCGCTTTCTGCGAGCTTCCTTCCAGAAGCACAGAGCTTTTTGCAAGTGAGTGCTTAAATGCAATTTGGGAAATGTTTTACTGGAATAAAAGAAGTCTTTTTTTCTTCTTCTCCTCTTAGTTTTATCTCTGAAGAGAATAAAAACAATCCAGGGAAACTGATAACCATAATTTATTTTATGATTTTATAGAGAGCCAGTATTTAAAAAAGAAACTAGCAGCATATTTGACGTTTTATAGGAAGAAATATAGTCTAAAAAGCCATTTGTCACACAAAGTATTCCTTGGTAGGTTAGATAAATAGTTTGTGAAGAATATTGAACACAAATATGCCAAAAGCAATGAAAGTTACTGTGAAAGCTATGATATTGTACAAGGCATAACCTACAGTTACGCTACAGAAGACCTACAGTACTGTACGTGTATGGATCTGTGCAAAGCTGCCAGGTTTTGCTTCACTGAATTTCTGTAGCAAAACCAGAAAATCTTGCCTGTAGGGCCAGAACTCTTAAACTTGGAGACATAAGTATACAAATGCCTGAAAGGTGCAAACACTGTAGAGTGAAAAGAATTATTTAGGAGTACAGACGCATCTTTGAATACTGGAGAATAAAATAAGGACAGGGAAAATGGGCTTAGTGTAAAGCGCTTTACGGTACCATACATTCCACTCTAGAAGAGTCACCAAAAGAGTGGCGGCTATATTACTTGTGAAATTTTGGTGATGGACAATGACTGCTCTGTTAGTGAGGTTGACTAGAATAAATGAAGGCTTCTCAGAAGATTCCTGCCAAGTAGTGGTAATGACTACAAACTAAATGGAATATTAGGTGACTTTGGTGAATTTCTGCACTAGTGATCACTAGTCAGTCACACAGCAGGTCTCGGCATAGGAAACTTAATTTCTTTTTATGGTATGCATGGTAGCTTGACTTCTAACACTTACCGAGAGAAGAATATTTCTGGCACAGATTTTGCAAGTGAATTTGTTTGAGATCAGTCCTTATCACAATTTGAAGTACAAATCTTGTTTTCTAACAAAGCTGGCAGTCTAAAAGACTGGGGCTAAAGGTCACTAAGCCTATTTTGTTAGGAAAAAAAACCCCTAATATGAACTGTAACCCCGGAAAGAGGAGAATAAAGTTCTAAGCTTATGTTACACAACACACTAAGTGACAATAACAACTTCTTGCCCTGAGGAATAATCTAATGCTAGGAGATGAGTAGTGCTTCTTTTTCCTAAACATACCAAGAATATAAAATACTCTTATGTACAAAATGAATAAATAAGCAAATTTCTTTTCATGACTTATGCAAGTGAAAATCACCTCATGCAGACATCCTTTTTGACCCTATGAGCTCGGGATTTTTACAGTAATAGGCCTTCATGATGAAACAGAGATATATGAAGATTTAATTGTCTGTTGTTGAGGTTGAAAAACCTTTATCTTCTCAGCCATAAACCACACCACTTTCATTACTCTTTTATTTCTATCTTTTGTATCGTTCTGGAGGCACTGAAAATGTTGGTAAAGCATCTGGTATATATGTTACTGAGCTCTGCTGCCTGTGTCTGTATCCATGGCCTCACCATGCAGCAGCACCACAGAACACAAGAAGTCTTTGCACCGTCAAAGCCATTCTCTGCGCTCTGAAATAATTTACAGTGAATAAAAATATCTCAGAGTGCAGGTTCCATTCTGTTTAATGTAACCTGTGATATGTAAGTCAGGGGTGTTCATCCTGTCCCCACTTGTTCATGCATGCAGAGATAAGAAAACCACCAAAGATAGGAAGAATAGATTTTTTTCCTCCCTCAAGAATGACTGGTTCTGTTCTTCCTATAAAATGCATTAAGCGAATTGGCTTTTGCACCAGATCAAGTCAGTAATCCATGGAAGGAACAGTGCTCAAAGACATCAATGAAATCTTTGTGCTGCAGCCTGTGAATATTGTGCTGCCTCTCTTTCTGGTACCAATCTCCTGGGTTGAATTGGAACCTGTATGAGCTCTCTCCATTATCCCCAGTTGGCATCTGACCCAAGGACCGTGATGTCTGATTTACAGACAGGTGGACTCCTAAAAAAAAGAGATTCTCATTCCTATATTCACAAGTTGGGTGACCTGGGAATAAACAATGGGACCTTCCAGTTCTGCCAACAGATGTGGCAGCATGAGGTATGGAGGGAGTAATAAAAATGAATGTCATATTCTTCTATGAAATAAAGCCTATCCAAGTATGACCTCAATATGCCCAAAGGCTCTGGCAGGAACTGGACTTTTATTTCAGTGACACTAGACTCAGTTCTTTTTCCTATATCTATGTTTGAGGAAATCATCTAGGGCCATACCCAAAAAAACAAATTGGCTTCCCAAAAGTCTAACGTGAAATCAAATTGCCTTAGTCATGGAAAGCACATTAAATTTGCATACTCCTTCATTTGGCATGTAGAGCTATACCTTAGTGTATACCCAGAACAGCACCATTCCTGGCATGGCAAAATAGCTCACTACCCATCTTGTCAGGATCCTAGGTTGGGATCCAGAAAAAAAAAAATCTCATCTTTCCTGAAAACCCTTGGAGAGTTTACCCAAGAAGCATTTTCAGAGCAAATCTAACACACCCACAAGCTCCTATTGACCCCAAGCTACAAGTGAAACTTTATGCATGAATATGGCTCACTGATTTTACAAAGGTGTTTCATATACATATATGAAGTGAAGTGTGAAGGTACATCAGAGATCAGATTTAGAGCTGTCAAACACTTCTATAAACTTGCCAGTTACCAGTCTCTGGCTTACTGCTCAAACACAGCTGAGTTATGCAGACACAGGAAATTCAATGCATCCTGGACACACGGGATTCACACTGTTCCACAAATTGACAGTCTCTGCAGACCAGATCCAGTGCAGTGTCAGATCCCTCTGGTATTCACCTTGCTGGCGATATGTTCACATATGGTCCCTTTGATGTCCTGGACATACGTAATTCAGTTCATACGTGAACAACAGGTCTCAAACATTCTGAGTACGTTAGAGCTATTGCACGTACTCAGTTTATTTATATATGTAAAGCAGTTTTTATCTCAGGGTAATCCAAGTTAACAGCAACCTTACCCAGGTTGTGGAGAGATTAGAGCACAAGATGTGAAAGACAAGTTAGAGGCCTGTAGCCCTGCAGACTTTCATGGCAGATAGATAAGTCAGTCAAAGCAACATCAACAGACTCCCTTGAAGGAAAAATTATCAGTATCAATTAAACTGTATTAAATAAAGCTCAATGTATACATGGAAAAAGAGGTGTTTCCTTGAAAGGAGCAATGAGTATTGCTTTATTATTTCAATCTTTGTGGTCACAGCCAAAGCCAAGGCCCTGATCTGGAAGGAAGAGTACATGCAGTGACAGTCTGTTCCCTGAGGGGCTTACAAGCTAAGCAGGCAGGGCTGAGGACAGGAGAAAGGGAGAACTGCTATCCACAGTTTGAAAAAAGAGCACAGCAATACAATTAAATGATTGGCTCAAGGTCACATAGGATGTCCAGGACAGAACCCTGGAAATGAACCTGTATCTCAAGGTGCACCTTCCTGTCTGTCACCCAGATGGGTTTAATTCATAAAGAATAATAAAAACCCCCAAACTCAAACAATTAAGAATCAGCCACTTTCCAACAAGACTTATGCTGGCTTTCAGTCTAACATTTCCAACTGGCTTTTCCGTCTAGCAGCTAAAATTCCACTACATCTTTGAAAACATACCCGTAACTGTTTTGACTCATGCTATAATATACATACTGCCAAAAGCAATCCTTAACGCTGTAATATTTTGCTCTGTTAGAGGTGCCATGCTGCCAGCAAGCAGCAAGCTTACTGAATAAAATTGCAACCATTGAACAGTCTCTTCTCTGTGTCTGTGTGTCTTTTGGCCTATATAAAGTAAATAAACAACATTAAGGGCCTGATCCTATTCCTACTTAGTCAATGGCAAAATTCCCATTGAATCCAATGGAAGAAGAAGCCAGTTCTAAGCGAACTGGTGATTTTTTTTTCCTTAAATTAGTGGCAATTAATTCATTTGCAATTTGCAGCCCCAAGATATTGATAAAGAAACTGCACATCCATACATAATTTTAAAATAATGAAGATGGAATCAATTTTATTATTGTACTGATACTGCACAAAGACGTGCACTGCCATAAATCCTATATTAAGATGTGAAATTAGGTCTTCCCTAGGGAGTGCTAGAAGGAACAAGAAGGATTTCTATTATGAAAAGTGGATGGTAAAGCATGTTCTAATATCTTGTGATATACATAATAAATTCCAATATAAGGGTTTAAGTTCTTCATGTTTTACCACAGTTCATACACAAGGAAAAAACCCAAAGACCGTTGAAATAAACCATGGATGAATCATGGATAAAATGTATACCATCCTTGCATTCTTGCACAAAATTTATATCTCACTATTGCTTTCATTTTACTACTTTCTCTTAGGCAAGGGCATCCAACTAGTCTTTAAAGATGCTTTGTTTATGAAGCCATATTCAGAGTTCATCTATTTACATATTACTTATTTCAGCTCCTAAGTCAAATCACACTTGCTTTCCCTCTGCTTTCTTTATTGTCTTTTCTTCCATGATTTCTGTCAGAGATCATAAGTTCATGGTATTTTGTCGTTCCATTTGATTTCTGACATTTATCTTGGGCTGCCAGGGCACTTGCTGTGACATAGAACTTGTAGATTGTGACTTCTTTTTTTGGCAGGACATTTTCAGTATCAGATTGCTGAAAAATTCTCCCAACACTATTTAAGACATTTTTAGCTGAAATAAATGTCAACAGAACACATAGCCGGTGCATGGACTCTGACCTGTCTTATTTTCCTACATAACCTCGGTAACTAAACTAACAGTTGCCAACAATATAAATCTTCTGTGTGGTTTAATGATGAATGTAGCTGTTTTGATAATATGAAAGCATATCAGAATTGAATTTTTCAAATATGAAAGATAGGATACACTGCTGGTGTAAGTATGCTACCCGTTCTCTAAAACCAGAAAGACTTTTAGAACTAAACAGAGCTAAATTACAATGAACAACCTTCCAGCAGTTATCCCATCAGGGTGAGAGAAAGCAGAACATATCTTATAACAAACTCTAAGGAACAAAGTCCTGTCAGACATTACCTTCCATGGAAGACATAAAATCTATGATAAAGACCTGAGTGCTAGGAACAACAGCATGAAATATTGGTTTGGTTCATAATTCAAAGCTGTAGTTCTGCAACAAAAGGAGCTGAAAGCACCTGAGTCTAGAGTAGCAAAATATTTGAGTTCAACTGGTTGTCTGCTGCAGTACTTGTTTTGCACAGATGCTGAACACAAGTGACTAATAGGTTAGGCTGTACCTTGTTGGCTGTGGGCTGTTAATCAGCACCATTTGCAGAGAAGGCTCTGCACGACTGCCTATTGTATGTGTTTATTCTAAAATCATAGTTCCTAGACAAGCAGTGAAAAAGTAAAACCAAGAATTTATGCCGGCAAGGATGCAGGAACAGAGAGGGTCAATCGAATAGATTTCTCCCTGAGAATCAGACGCAGCTAGAAGAACTTGCTCTCTTCAGATTACCAAAACAAAGGCTAAACCTGTGTAGATCCAGACAATGCTGTTTAGAAACAGGTAAGCAGATAAATATCATAGATGGTATAATGTTTTTTTTAAAAAAAACGTACAGATAATTATAGCACAATCAAAAATTAGTGCTGACTACTTCTGGGCAAGAAGGGAAAATAGAAGTACTCTAATTTTCATAGGAGTAAGGTAATGAATAACTTTCCAGTAGCAGTCATGGGTTGGCAGAAAAAAATTCAAAGATATGGGGTGAGCACAAACAGCACACGCTTAGGGCTGTACCCAATAGGTAACTAGGACTTATCCTAGTTTTTGGAAGAGAATGAATTTAGCTATATGGACACAGGCCTACACTTGGATTTTTTCTGCTTAGCAAAGTATACTTTCATATTTTGAAGATAGAAGTCAGTTCCAATTCAATAAATTGCAAATACAGAAGGGGGCTAGAAGAAGCACGCAGAGAATCAAACCACAGATACAATTCAAACCTATGAAAAAATGAGGTATTTAGTGGAGTTTTTTTTCTGCAATGAAAGAAATATCAATTTCTTCAAGAGAATCTTATTCTTTCAAGAAACCCAGTTTGTAGACTCACTCTTGAGTTGCTGTTCTGAGTGAATTAAATATCTGTACAGAATGCAGGTGCTGCTTGAGGAATCTAGGTGTTTTAGGAGAGAAACACCATTTCTGTGATCAATAACAAAACATAAAACGCTGCACACTTTATCAGCATGTAAGTTTTGGAAATTATTGTGGTTTGTAATTTCTGATAGGATGCTAGTGTCTTCACACTGTATTATTACACGTTTTTGCCTTGAAACTTGCATCAAAAAGAAATTCACCAATTATCTGGGCTTAACTGTGTTCTAGCAAACACATGGTAAAATCTAGAATACACATTTGCTTTTAAAATTGCAGTTATCTAAAGAATATATTCCTGCAGAAGTCCAACTTATTGTGATTTTTACAATGCCTTATTTTTCTTTTTTTCTTTTTAACTTATATGTCAAAGGAGAATGCTGCCTTTGTGAGCTGCTGTTGTGGTACAGAAACCACACTCAAAGATCTGCTTCTCCTGTATCATCAAAGTCCACTGCCTTAAGAGTTTAGCTGCATCTGGAATAGCAGCATCTTCCTGTCAAAGTCCAAGACAAACATATACTTAATGAACCTTCAGTCTCTCCAGGCTCATTTTTCAGTCTCTGTCTTCCAGGGCAGACCTCAGATGAAGCAGCCAATTTGGACTCTCCCCAGCAGGCTCTTGGTTAGAAATCAACTTAGCCACCTGCAAAAGGCCTGGTCTCCCTTGGGGAGACTCTGGAAGGCCACAGGCCTAAGTGAGCATTAGTATCCTTATCGTTTCAGGTAGGCTTAATATTTCCCTTACACCAGACACCAAGCCATGTGCATTGAGCTTGCTGTAGCTGATTGTCAGCACTCGAGTGATTGCATATGTCCTTATGTCTGTGAGAGAAAGAATGAACTATTACTTCCTTTCCACCTAACACAGTGAACTCATATATCCCCTCAATGATTTTTAATTCAGAGAAAACCAAAACTCATTTCCCTGAACTTTGGGGGACTATAATGTTTCAGTAAGATCCAAAGCCCGACTTGAATATTCACATGTCTAAAAAAATTCCGTACTCTAGAATGATTTCAGAAAATTAAATTCAAGTGAAAGATAGTCATATTCAGGTAAACAATACCTGTGCTGAGAAACTGGTCTGTTTTTATCCAGGTCTCCTTTACTTATATTTTTCACAAAACTCATTTTCCTCCACTAGGAGTTTTCTGACTAGTCTACCCTGTTCTCAGCAGATTAACATTTCTAATATTTTTTTCAGCATTTTTTTTTTCATTTTTTAAGAAGTGCAGTCTCATTAATTTTAGATAGGATTTAGTGTACTTTACTGTGAGCACCAGGACTGGCTTACTGCAGCTCCTGACAAGCAGAAATACAGCAAGCTGTTCCTGCATTTAAACACACCACAACCTCTGGGCAAAATGTTTTCCCCAGGCCAAAGCACTTCTCCAAAGTCTGCTGGCTCCAACAAAAAAATGCCTTGAAGACTCCCTGTGCAAAAGGTGTAAGTAGTCTGGAACAACACCTTCATTAGAGAGTAATGAATAATGACCATTTTCTAATTTTCATTAGAGAAATATGACCACATTTCCCAGCTGTGGCAAGCAGAGGCTTTCTCTTAGAGATCTTCTCTCTGACCTCATGTATCTCAAGGTCTTGAAGCTGGGATGCTATGAAAGCACCAGACAGGATCAGAGGTCTCCTCCATCTCACAACCCCAGATGCCAAGCTCCTATTTCTCTTTCTTAGGCAAAGAGCGATTATTTCTTCATTTCCCTGCCCTGTCCTCATACCTTCTAGGGGATAGTGATGTAGGAATCTGTGATGTTGCCAGATGGGAGCTGAAGTGCTTGGGTTAAGCAAGGCAGCACTGATTGCAGCATGTATGCTACTGGAACAGCAAGTGCCCAAGAAAGTTTTGTAAGTACTGTGGAGCCAGAGTAGGCAGACAGGATTCCTAAAGATTGCTCTGATACAGTTAAGCACTTTTGTTCTTCCTAACATATACAAGTAGCTTTTTGTATTTGAACTGTGATTTACTGCTGGAGTCCTCAGAAGCAAATTTTTAATAACTTCTTGATCTTGGAAAAAAAAAAAAAAAAGTCTGGAGAAAATTTGAGAGTGTATGAAAGCAGGTTGCTATAAAAGTGTTGCTTATATGTTAAAGCTGTAAGTTTTCTTTATTTTTCCAAATATCCATCAGATGTCTTTAAAAAACTAAGCAAGTCTGTTTTTCAGTCAGGGTTAATCAAACACAAATGGGTCACAGGTGACATAGCCACCAGGGGCAAGGCAGTAAATAGGACTCAGTAATGACATATATGCCCAGTCCCATGTCCCATTGTGGAGGAAAAGAAGGTTATCAGGAGTAGTCATCATGGAGTCACCAAAGGTAATCATGCTTAACCAATCTATCTTCTATGATGGTGTGACTAGCTGTGTAGATGAGGAGAAAGTGGTGGTTGTTGTCTACCTTGACTTCAGCAAGGCCTTTGACACTGTCTCCCATAACATTTTCATAGGTAAGATTAGGAAATGAATTTGATGAGTGGACAGTAAGGTGGATTGAGAACTTGCTGAATGACAACTCAGAGGGTGATCAGTGGTGCAGAGGAAGAGGAGTCTTGTAGCTAGTTGTGTTCTCCAGGGGTCAGTACTGGGTCAAGTCTGGTTCAGTGTATTCATCAGCTGAGTGAAGGGATAGAGTATATCCTCAGTAAGCTTGCTGATGATACAAAACTGGGAGGAGTGGGTGACACACCTGAAGGCTGTGCTAGCAGTCATTGAGGCCTGTGATGCCCGGACAGGCTGCACAATGATGCAGAGGGGAACTTAATGTAGTTCTAGTTCAACAAGGTTTAAGTGCAGAGTCCTACACCTGGGGAAGAATAACACCATGCACCAGTACAGGTTAGGGGCTGACCTGTCCAGTGATAGGACAAGGGGCAACAGGCACAAACTAGAACCCAGGAAGTTCCACCTCAACATAAGGAAGAGTTTCTTTACTTTGAGTGTGACAGAACACTGGAACAGACTGCCCAGAGAGGCTGTGAATTCTCCTTCTCTGGAGACTTTCAGAACTCACTTGGACACTTTCCTACGCAACCTGCTTTAGGTGAACCTGCTTTAGCAGAGAGGTTGGACTAGATATCTCCAGAGATCCCTTCCAACCCCTAATATTCTGTGGTTCTGTGATTCTGTGATCCTTGAGACCATGGTGTTTCACATTCACATGCAGCCATTTGTTTGAACCTTGAAGTGCTATAGTATATGAAGGAAGAAAAAGGCATTGCTCACTATTCTTTTGCCATTATTTTGGATTTCTAACAAATGGTGTGAGTCATCCCTGCTGAACGTTATGTAAAACATATAAAGAATTACTGTAAAGGGTATGCATAAGAGGAATAAGTCTTTTCCAGTCTTGTTTTCTGCTGTCCTCAAAGGGGTTAAAGAAGCCTAATACAAAGGAGTTAAGCAATGCCTGAAATGGGATAATAAATGTGACACTCTCCGACTATCAGTAGCAAATATTTGAGCTTATCAAATAACAGAGGAAGTAGTTTAGTTACAAATAAACCAATCTCTCATAAAACAAGTCTTCACACAAGGTAATTTCATTGAACTGGAGACAGCTAAAGGCCACTGGCGGGCAGGACTCCCACTCTGTGTGCACTCCCCAACGGCCCCCCGAGTGATTAATGGGGCAGCCGGCTGGGAGGCCGAGCCCAGGGACGCTGAGGAGGGACAAGGGAGCTGGGCTTCATATCAGCCGAGCGGCAATAAATAAAGCATCGCAGAGCTGGTGCGAGGAAGTGACTCATCCTCCTGGAACACAGCGGGATTTGTGCTCTCCCCCCAGCCCACCCCCTCCCCTTTGCTCCCTTTTTCCTCCGCTGCAGAGACCAGCGTGTCCCAGAGACTATAGTAGATGTCACCGCTTGGCACTGGCTGTGCAAAGAGAGGACAAATATGTGGGTGTGATGTGGATCTGGGACGATAGTCTTAAAGCTGCAGCACTCGCTATTGCGGGAGCATCTGGGCTGAGGCAAGCTTAGCAAAACATGTTTCAAAGGCCAGCTTCTTTGCGGGAGGTATTTGGATGCTCCTTCTCCTTTTCACAGCATCTAAGTAATGCAGAGGACGAATATAAAAATTTTGGTAAACAGGAACAGGCTTTCCTTCCAAAAGTTATGTAAAAACACAAGCCGTTAAAACACAAGGGAACTGAAGCGAAAAGAGGTGGAAATGAAGCAGAAGGAGTTGCAACGTGCTTGTAGCTAGGCTGGGAGCTAAGGTGTGGTTTAGCACCAACAGAACCATGGGGTGCTGCCAGCAGGGCTGAGCTGTGCTCCCCTCTCTCCATGAACTCCTACTCCCTCCCCAGCAGCTCCTTCTCAAGGGACATGACCTCATGTCTGCATGACCATCAGTGAAAGCACAAAAGGCTATTTGGGGAAGGAGGGCAGAATTATTCTTTGGATGGCAGTATACCTGTAGTGTCATTTCTAGGCTGGACTCCAATATTCTTGATCATAAGAGTATTCAAATTCAATTTAAGAGTGAAGGAAAACCATTCATATATCAAAAAAAATTAATTTTCTGCCTCTGATTAAACAGCAAGAGTCCTGGTGGGCATTGATAACAAAATTTATTTTTCCTCTTTTTGTTTTTCAGACCTAACATGGCTGCTATTTGCTACATCATTCACAGCACACTAATTATGCACACATCTTTTTTTAAACTCCACATGCTTCTAAGTAAACTTGTGAAAAAGATTTTCAAAACATAACAGAGACTGATAGTTTTATTTCAGAATGTAATAAAAACTCAAAAACCATTATAAAATAGAAAATAATACAGAAAATCAGATATGCTGGTATTTGAGACAGTAGTATGATGTTATTCATGTATATGTGTATTTTATATCACTGAAACTTTTTCTGTATTTATAAAAATGTATAGGTGTATATGTAGATAAATAAGTGAAAATATATAAGTATAAAAGCAAATTCATGACAGGTTATGCAACTGCTGTAGTTTTTGAAGTCAACCCTGTCCCCATTGCTCTCTTTGATGTAGATATGAATTACAACGCAATGTGGAAAAGTCCATTAGCACCTAGATGTTCAGTCCTCAACCTCAGCTTTTCTCTGATTGCTAAAAGTCAAACAATATACAGACATTTCTGGAAGTAAATGTAAATGCATTGTCTGAAATGGCAAGAAATCACCTGGTTAGGTATCGTTTTCTTAATTTTTGCTATATCTAGGGCGAAACAGACTTTGATGCCTTTGAAAATAGTTTTGAATCACACCAATAATTGACTTAGTGAGCTCACTAGTGTAAACTGTGACTTCCAGGGGAAACCGTGGTGCACTTTCAAGAGGCTGAGATGAAAAGATACCTTGTCAGCAATATCTTTAGCTGCCAGGACCACAGTAGTGGCTGATGGCTTGCTCTTATTGCTGCAGGTGGATTTTACTGGTGCAGCTGAATGACTGGACACCTCCACCCCTGTGCCCAAGGCTGCTGCTCTTGGCAGAAACTGCTCAATGGGAGAAATAGTAACTGTTCAGGAGTACTGGTTAAAGTTAATATACCAGGCTACAATCTGAATCAGTGGAGGCTTATCTGTCTGCTTAAGTGATCATTGCTCCAGGGACAAAAATTTCAAATGCCTGGAATGGACATGGGATGAGGGAAGTGCCTTAGCTGTGGGAGCTAAACCTTCCTGCAATCTTAAAGTCATTGAAGAGGCCAAAAAGAAACTCTGTTCTATCTTTTGCATAGACATGCGAACACCTTAGATCCTGAAAGTCCCTGAAGAGCAGTAGACTTGATAGTTGTGTAGGTTGTAACTGGTTTGAAGTTGTTAAAGAGTGAAAAATTTTGGTATATAAATCAGCTGTGATAAAAACATGGGAAAAGCAGAAGAAGCCACTGCCACTCCACAGCCTGATTAGGCCCAGACTCATCTACGCAGACCAACTCCCTGGCCTCCTTCATTTAAATAAAAGAGTTTCTGTGTAAAGGGAAAGATGAACTACTCCGTAGACTTATTGTCTTTTCCCCCTCTCCCAATCCCCACACCATTAGTTGGCTTGACTCCCAATTAAAACTTACTCTGTGTCAGTTACAGTTTTTCTAATCCTTCAGTAAACAGCTGAAATACTTCTTAAAAATTCAGTCACAGCTCAACCTGACACGTGAACCTCGGCTGCATAGTCACATGAACAAGTGCCCTGCATGCAGAGCAAGTGGGAATGAGAGGTGTTATAAAACAACATGAAATGTGTCATCTCTACTGGGATTGAAAGGAATGGCTTATGACAGAAATAACCCTAACTTGCATCCCAGGAATTGAACTGGTATTAAAATTCAATGCATAAGCTCTGGGAAAGCTGAAACAAACCCCTCCATCCTCTAACCAGCTGACTAGATGAAGCTGCGTGCTATACTGAGATTATGTTGAAGGAAAACACATTTTCTCCACGTTTTCCCCGCCCCCCCCACCCCGAGGCAATTGCTGGTGAAGCAATGCCGCAGTGCAATGGTTAAGGGATCTCAGAATGCCCTAGTGCACTTTAGCTAGGGGCGGGGACACCCTGCAGAATAGAAGTCTGTGCTGCTTTGCCTGGGAAGCTTTTAGATTAGTGTGCTTCCAGCTGCATTTTCTTGAAACTGATTTAGTTTCAGCCCATATCAGAGTCTTTTCATGGAGCTATTCCTATTCAAAATAAAGTGCCTTAATAAATGCACTGCAATGGGGTTTAAAGTAATCCAAAAAGTATGGGATGGCTTAGAATTTTTGTTACAGCTAAAATTAGGGCTAGGATTCAGGACAGGAGGATAACAGAAATTATCCCTCCCTGTACATTCTAAGCCTTTTTTGACCTAAGGCATTTACCACAAAGTGCAGGAGGCTTCACCACCTCTCACAGGGTTTACAGTAAGGGAAGTACTTCTTTACTTCCCACTAAGACTTGTTTTATTACAAGATATCACTGAAAATTTTGCTAAATTAACTCTCTCTGAGAATGTTGCCTCTTATGACAGCCAAGGTCATTTCTTTGTGTTCTAAATACAATTCTGGAAACACTGTCTCATTTATTACCCCAGGAACAGTGGTTGTTTTTCAAACATAACTGTTTAAGTAATGGTTATTTTTCTTCAAGTGCCGAATCAAAAGCAGAGACATAGTTGTTAAACATCTAAACCGTTCATGAACATTGCTGACTCTGTGAATGATAACCAGGCGTATATTCTTGCAGAATTATTTTTTTAAATGATAAGTTTGATAAGTTTGCCAAGTGGCCAAGTGAGAACAATTAAGAAAAATGCCATTGTTCTGGGCACAGAGAGTACCAGAAGAAACATCTAGGCTGCGGAGCCCAGGAGTGCTTCCAAGTCCCCACCCTGGGAGCAGGCGCTGGCTGTGTCCTTACTCTCCCAGCGAACCTCAGCTGAGGCACATACTTCAGGTGAACACAAGGACTACTTAAGAAACATCTAAGAGGTGTGGGTGTTGCGGGGACCCGCAAAATGCTGTGACATACGCTTGCTGGTAAGTAGAGGCATAGCAAGAGATTTATTATCTGGAAGAGAGTTGTGATCTAAGTAAACAAGTTGGACAATGAGCTGGAGAGAAGCGATGGAATACACACTGAGCGGCGTGATGGTTTGCGTAAGTCTTCTTGGTTTAAGGATATTTGGTTGTTCTCTTGTTCATTTTTCCATAAGAGGAAGCGGTGCTTTCTTAAACTACTGGAGTGGGGGTTTGTTAGATGGTGTTTTACTAAGCTGAAAGACAAAGGGGCTAAGGGAACAGCACAAGAGGAAGAAGGCTGAAACAGAAGTGGAATGAATCCAAAACAAAGAGAGCATGCAAGAAAAAACTGCAGGCTCCTGCACATCCTAAGCACCAATGCAAGTATGTCAAGATGCTTAGAGTGTGGTTAAAAAGCTTTAATAGCAGTTCAGGAGCTGTGAGAAGGTAGGGTTGAATGGACTATTTTGATATGAGACCCTGGTCCTGCCCCAAAACCTCGTATAGAAGTAGCAATAATGCCTTAAAAATGCAAAAATGAATTTTTATTCCATAGTTTTTCTTGAAATCACCCTATTGGAAAAGGTCACTATCAGATTGCAAGGGAAACTGGCAGATCAATTAGAATTTGCATTGGCAAAATGCCCAAAACACTACCACTACAAAAGAGTTTCACCTACTCTTGTTCAAGTCAGATACAGAAGGAACATATAGGCCAAGAGACATTTTTCATGATCTGCATGCCCTTACTACTTTTCCAATCCCTACCTTAAAAAATCAAGTTTGTGATTGTGATAATCATCACAAACAGTAAGTGACAAGAACAAGGCACGTACTCATCACAGTATTGGAGGTACTGAAACAAAGCAACACACAATCCTAATTCCTGGCAAAGGAAGAACAGAATGAACGGCACTGGTAAGGGTTTGAAAAGACAATTGAGGTCTTTCTCGTTCTGCTTGGGAATATTTGTTTGGTCCTGATTGTTCACTGCCTTGTCTAGTTGCTTCAGTATGAACAACTGCACAACCGCATGTAGGACTGCCAATCAGGATAGTAATATTTTACATGCACTTAGCATATATGCAGACAGCTGAGAATTAAGTCTGCTTATTGTTGCTCCTATAGCTTGACGCTGGATCTTGTCTACAGAAGGTTGTCTTGTTGGGTCACCTCCCATACAGTACAGCTACCAGCTTTAAAAGAAATTATGTTTTCCACTGATACAGCTCTTCCTTATTCCATGTCACGTTGTCTCCACCATTCCAGCTGTGAATGAACTCACACACATGGCACCAACAGTTTTAGCAACTGGTGTTAAACCTCATTCTGAGACTACAGCTTTCAATCTCATCCTACATTAAACTCAGTTTGGAACTACATGCTTTGTGTGCCTTCGGCCAGTTTTTCCTTTTCTTTTCAGGCTGAGCACATGGAAAAGATATGCAAATGCTTCACCTGGCAGCCAGCTTGCAGGTCCAGCATAAGGATCCACTGTGACTTCATTAGAACTTCAAAGGAAAATGCCACACAGCTGTGTTGCACAAAAGATGTGAAGTAGTGAGAGGCAGCAGTGAAGAGGTTAAATATGCACTAAAATGGTCCAGGTTTCTATTTTGTATCTAAAATTGAAAGCAAGAAGTCTTGGAAGAAGCAGGAGGAAGGAGAGAAGGGATGGATTTGAGTCCAGAGCAAAAATTTAGAAATAATTTCTTTTAACCTCAAATAGATAAGATTATATTAGCTAGCTTGGAATACTCCCTCAAGTATGCTCTTCCCCAAAGACAGACATTTCCTGGGGTGGGGGGAGTGCAGGAGGGAGGGGAGAAGGAGGGAGAACAGGGATATTCGATGTATTGTGGTACGTCTGGAATCCTCTTATCTGTAGCAAGACTGGGAACACCTGGACAACACTTGTCTTCCTCCCCCACCCACCTGTGCAAATTGCTAAGCACACTATGGCTCAAAGCACTACACCATATGCCAGTCACATCACAGAGATCCATTGTGACTTCTCTGAACATCAAAGAAAAGCCATTGCACGTCGTCTTCGCACAAATACTGAGGGGAGCAGTTGTGAAGGGGTTAAAAGATCAAGTTCTGCTATAAAGATAACAGGAACTGGAGAACATGCAGCAGATGTTCCATGTGGAGGCACTTAAGTTTACAGTCCCACCTGTGTCCGTTTAATACCTTTAAAAGCAATCTCCTGCACGTTTGTGAGGGATAAGAGAAAAAAAACGATGTTCCAATCTCAACATCTTCTCACAACATCCACATCCCACATGAGGAAAGGGAGGAGGGGATGGGACGAGCAGACAAGACAAGAGGGCTGAAGCTGAGATGTTAAGGACACCAATATATGGAGATTTATGCAAGCACACATTCCCATGTAGAAAGTGAGCCATTCTTTTATGTGCAAGGCAACTCATGCTCTGTGCTAGTGAGTGGCAGCCCAACCTTAATATCAGCATTTAGAATGTCTCAACTAACTAGTCATGTCACAGTGTTTTACAACCTTCTCTTTGTTTCCTTCCTTCCTGCTCTCATGCCTATATCCCTTCCAAACAAATCACCTTCCATTACATATATTGAATGATTGCAAACCAAATGGGCAAAAGGACTCGAAATAATTATGCTACATTTTTTTATGGAAATATGCAACCAGAGAGATAAAGGTTGAGACCGAGTATGATCCATCACACTATTAGATACCAGAGGGTCCACGTGGGAGAGGTTTGGGAGGTTTCAGTCAGAAAGGAGAAAGTGAAGACTGAACCTTCTTACACAGCAAAGTGAGACTAGCGCAAGGCACAAATCTACAAGGAAACAGTGCTCAGGGAAGTATTTTTCTTCCACATACATGTCCTTAGTTCAAGTAGATCTAGGGCTAGAGGAAGAAAAACATCCAGTGAATTTCTTTCTGTTCATGCTGCACTAAGGAGATAAAAATATAGCCTGTAGGCTATATCCAGGGACACAGGACACAAAATCTTGCTTCCATTTTTTTTAAAGTTGCTAACTACAAAGAAAAGCTTCCAGGAATGATTCTGCATAGCTGACAGGAGATACATACTCACATCCACCTGCAGCCTGAAATGCTTCTGGGCTGATGAATCTCCTTGAACACATTTCTGCATCACTGCTGGTTATTTTCAGCAAGCAGCAAGGTGTAGGTAGAAGTACATCTCCCAAAGAACTCAATTAGGAGTTGGCAGAAAGTGAAGAATACGGAGCTCAGCAGCTGTGATCTTAAAAGGGAGCAAATTGTTCAGCTGAGCGATGCCAATCTTTCTGTGAACTTCCACGGACATCACTGGGATACTGTTGTGATGAAAAATATGCAATTTGTATATTTATACTGCGACCCACGAACCATAATTTAACATAGAATTCAACCCTCTGCACTAAATTACTTTGACACCCCGAGGCTACAGCAGTTCAGAGAACAAAACAACTACTGTCTCCTCAGGCAGGCATGGTTCTTAAAAATATAACGTTACACAGAAAACAAAGGTAGAATAGTTTCATAACTATGTACAACACACCTTAGTGCCTTGTCTTATCCCAGATGTCTCCTCACTACTGGCTCTCTGCCATTAACACCAATCTCCCATTTCAAGTCTTGGCACAACCCAAATCACTCCTCCTCGTGACCTATTGGGAGGAGGAGTTAAAACCAAGCAATAGCTGAACTGTAACTATGAGATGCTTGTTTAGACACCTCTCTAATTGCCAGAGTCCTACACAAGCCCTTCAGAAGTATTTGTTCTATTTCTAGCTTTGCTATGTCTTTGATGATGGACTCTGGGTGCATCACTTTGTGCTTTTACACCTCAGTTTACCTATCTTCTCTCATGCAACCATCAGTTTCATGTTTGAAAACTGAGATTTCAGTGTCGTAGGAAAATATTCATGTAGCAGTTATTGCTCAAGAGCTGAGGTTGCAGTAGCAGACAGCCAGAAAATCTCTGGCTTTATCTGCATAACTAGGTGCACATGCACACAAATACACAGGACTGCATAACTACAAGCTACCTTGTTTACAAGTGCTGCATTACTCCATTTAACAACAGTTTGACACAGTAGCTGTGATATATTATGAATACAGTTTCTTCACGGTTAATGTCATAGAGACTACTGACTACTGTCCTCTCCCTCTAAGTAAAATACATTTTTTTGAAGTATTTGCAGGTCTGAAAGGAAGCACAGTTTGCAGTGAAGTGTTTGCAGAGAGTTCAAAGCTCACCAACAGAGAACAGCTTCTGGTTCAACACTAGCAAAAGCAACTCTGACAATGAAAGCACTGCTACGCCATGAGCAACATCCTCACTGTACAGCTGCAGCCTGCATAAGGATTCAAGAGGTAGGACCACATGGGTTGACTTTCACATCCAGAATGCTGGTGAAGCCAGGAAGACACAGTCATTTCTAATTTCAGATGAGCTACCTCAAAAGCTCACAACATGCTCCTTAAAATTATAGCTGGAAAATACTTAGAGGATTCATTTCTCTCTAAAAGACACTACTCATTGTATTGAGTCCTAGATACTCATTGTATCAACAGTCCTACTAGTTTGCAATGCTTCTCCTAGGTGAAGACTGTCAGTCACTGTGGGGTTGAACTGCTAACTGCACAGCAGCATAGCAAGCAAGGGCTTACAAAAAATGCAGAGGTGAGCTTATTTTTTCCCCATTACCTTACTCTGTGCTAGCTTGCCCTCTGCTATCAGCAAGTTTGCTGGCTGGGATGACACCTTCCAGACACCTTGCAGGGGGTTCTGGGGCCAGTACCCATTGATTGTTTGGGTACAGGAGATTCTTGCAGCTCCATGCAAGCACTCTGGCTTTCCTTGCAGCCTGACAGAGTCTCTTGTTCCCCCTACTCTCACCTTTAGATTTAATGAATTCAGTTTCTTATTATTTCTGTTACATAACTATGACGCCCCGTTGTTTATTTTTCCTGTAATCCCATCTCCCTCCCTTACCAGCACCAATGGCTTAAACTGAGGCATGTTGCCAAGGGTGAGAGCCTGTGTTTTGGAGAAAGGCCTTTTGCACTTCACTGTCCCTGGCACAGGGTGGAGGTGTGGGCTCCAGCCAGTTCCCCGTCCTACACCAGAAGCCTGAGGAGCCCACCACAGTACCCCAGGAATAACTGACCCTACCCTGGTGATAAGGCTGCAAAAGGGCAGAAGATTCCATGCTTCCCACTTTGTGTTACAAAGATTTTAGTAACACAGAGGGCTAGAGGCCTATTTGTTTATTGACCGTTTAGGGTTCAGGGATAGACCTCTTGAAGGCTAAGGGTGAGAGCTGAGATGGTCCCTCTGGGAGCTTCTTGCAGGAGGATTTAGTTCCCTGCTTGCACCTACCTCTCCTCTGGCTCTGGTGCCCTGTGGATGGTACCATCCACCTGGGGGCAATTGAAAGATCAATGGTGGCATAGTGAGCTAATGAGTCCTTAGGAATTCTAGGTATCTGGAGAGGAATGCTGGAATAACGAATTGTCCCATGAATACCTGCCTGGAAATAAGGAATACCTTCTCAGACCCTCTCTATACTCTTTTTAATCTCTTTTAACTCTGATGCAAACACTTCTCTATTATGGTGAGCAAAGAATCTTCTAAGACTAAAATCCTCCTGCTGGTCCCCACTATGCCTTTTTTTTTCTGATAAAAATAGCCCTGTAAACACCAGTTATCAGGTGGTTTACTATCCAGAGAATGGACAGTTACTGCAATCATTGAAACTTGCAGAGATGGGATCTAATTCACAGAGTCCTTTGGTGTTCTGTCTTTAAAGGCCATTATTTCCTTTATTTCTGCTCTCCATCTCTTTAGTTTTTCCATTGACTTGCTCCTTGCTGGTATGAAGGTTACCACAGAAAACATTCTTAACTTGCTCTGTACCTGATACTTATTTATGTTTTCTTCTTGATTGCTGTTAGCCAAGAAATAATTCTCTGTCTTATCTGCCACTGAAGCCAGAAAAAAAAGCAGAGACCAGAGGCCACAGTCTCAGGGCTGTGAACGGTTTTCTCTTTTTATTTTATTTTTCCCTCTGGTTATTATAACTTTATTTTATTTTTTCCCTTTTAAGATAAATAAAGTTTACTGCAGCACTGAACTAAAACCTTTGTTATAGTGTAAAATGTTTACTTTTTCAAAAAACAAAGAAAACTTCTTAAATGCCTTAAAAAGAGCTTTTCTCACTGTCCACAAATGGAAAGTTTTAATTTTGGGTTCTCTTTAGTAAGAAGTTGAGCTTTTGATGTTGGTCAGGAGGGGTCCTTTGATGCCTCTTGTTTATTGTTGAGAAGCAGCAAAACGGAAGGAAGCAGAATTTCTCAGTTCATTCCTGTTTATATTCCTGTTTTCTTTTGGGACAACGTTTGAACAATTTGAAATAGACTAACTCATGCTCTTAGATCAGAGTATCTGCTGGGAGTGCAAGAGGAGAATCTACTGAATGAACCCAGTTCTATGCTCAGATTTGCTGTCTAGACTTGCACTGAAGAGAGGCAGATTTATGGATGGTGGAGAACGTAGTGGTTAGCTTTGCTGAGTGCAGAGGCAGTCTCAGTGGCAACATGAATGCTTGTACAATAGTGGTTGCACTCTCGTGTGTAATATCTAGCACATTAATTACAGTTTTGCGAGGAATGGGAATGCCAGAATCCTCCAACATAGACAGAACTTCTCTAACTCTGTAAGGTTAAAAAAAAAAAAAGTGATTACCTCTGGCACTAAAGCATTTACAAAATCAAATGCATGTGTTCTGTATATGTAGTGCTACACATGTACCACTGTTCTGTAAAAGTGCATCTGTGCCTCATCTTGGATCACATGTCATCAGCTTTCTATGGCGTTTACTGGCAGGATGCCATCAGGAAGAAAATTCACAGTGTAATTAAGAAAACATACACTTCTTACTGCCCATCATTTATCTCCGTATCTCTAATAAAAAACGCATCTGTAACATCTGAATTCCCTTAAATACTAGGAAATAGCATGTGGCCAAGTTGCTGGTTACCAGGCTGACCCGAGATTGCTGTTGTCTTCTCTCTTACAGCACTTCTTACCTGGCATATTATGTGCCAAAGAATCATTCGATTTGCATCCTAGAGACAGAAGGGGTCTGAAGTGGTAATTAAGCTCTCCATTGCCTTGAAAGTTTTATTACTGCAGGTATCTAGAATCTGATTTGCCCTGAAGGTTAACAATGTGCTGGAGAGAGCCATTAATTTCAACAAAGCTGCAGATTTACACTTGTAAAGGAGAAGAGGACTGAGGTCAGTGGTAATGATATAGAATGATGAAAGGTAAACCTTCTTTGTTCTCAAATTGGCTTCAGAAAACTCTTGCTCTAAGTGTCTATGCTAAAACTGAGATTATGGTGGTTTATGGTTGTGTAAAGTTGCTTAAATATTTAGAACAGCCTCTGCCAAGCAAAACAGGATGCATAAAAGACTCTATCTTGTTTCAGATGACTGGGATTTCTTTCCTCTTGGTGCTGTCTCTCTGTTTATTTGTTTGAAATAAAAAGCCCAGAAACAGCTAACCGGGAGAGAGAATAGCCCAAGAGGGAGATGTCTTCTTTCAGCTGAGGTAAACTTGCAAAATGGGCTCAGATGAGGTGTCTGTAGTAACTCCTTTTGATCCTCTTTATAAGTGCCCATTGTTTCCTCCTTCTTGCAAGCTAGGGCAACTGGAAGATACAGAGTAAAGGTGACTAGGACATTAAGGGAGAGATTAATACCACTCGCTTCATATTCTTTAAGATGTATATCTATCCATTCTACCTGCTGTTAACATTTGCTGTGGAATACTGAATACAATAGAGGCTACAAATTTTAGTCAGGCATTAGAGAAACTAGACTAAATCTAGTTTACAAAGCCAGAAAGAATGCCAGTACCTACCACGAAACAGAATTTCCTATTATAATGTATTCACTCGTATTTAACGGGAAATTTTGTTATAAATGGGCAATGACTCTTTCCTCTCTTTCTCTCTTTCTTTTTTTTTTTTTTTTTAATTGCTATGATTCCACTCCATGACAATCTGTACTTGAGATACCAGTCTTTAATACGCTGCTGAGGCCTTTTTTGGAAGCAGCTACTTCAATGTAAAGGTATTTAATTTGCGTGATTCCTCTTGTTAATGAGAATCTTAGGGCATTTTTACCCTGCACAGCAGATGCTGGTCTCGTAGAGGCTGCCTTTACACGCAAAGCAAAGTATCTATGTCAGTTTTGCATAGACTCTCTAATGATTAGGTCTGTTAAGAAGCAAGGTGTATCATGCAGGCTGCACAGTGACACTGGTAGGACTGTATTGTAGAACTGCACCCTTCTAGTACTGCTCCAAAGTCCTGAACTGTACAATATAGACACAACAGCCCACTTTGGATTTTAGGGTTTATAGCATTATATGACTGAGATGCATCATTAAATTAGGAAGCCAAAATTTAAGGACTGGAATGGATGTCTACAAAGATATTTGAATGGAGCCCTTTATCTCCTTTTTCTTCTTCTCTTCTCCATCAATAAAGTACAATCAGATTAGGGTGTTCTCCAGCAAAATACAAGCTCTGACTCCCTTTAGAGATGTGTTAAAGCAAGATCATTAAATCAGACCCTAAATAAAAAAAAAGTTTGAAGTCTTTTCGTATAAGAACTGTTTCCCAGATCCAGGATCCCAAGTGAGTAGAGCTACTTTGGTGTCACTCTAACTCAAAGAGTGAAGGGAAGATCTGTCTCTGGACTCTGCATTTTGTATTACCTAGCTCTAGGTGGATTCACACTCAGTATGCTGACTGTAGCAGACTCCATATAGAAATGCCTGAACTCCCCAGCACTGTACAGCAAGCTGACACAGTGGACTCTGTACCACTTGCACACGTACTTTCCTTATGTCTTCTTTTTAATACCCTCTTAAATAAGTTGCTGAATATGTACAATGAATGAGGCCAAAAGATATGGTGCAGTAAGTTTTCTCGTAAATGGTATGGGTGAATAATAGGCATGGGATCATTGCTTACAGCTTGGAAGGACAATGCAGATTGAAATTGTGTCTTTCAAAAGAGGATCAGTCATATCCGTCCTCCCTGAGTTACACTACATTTTGTTTTTTTCAATAGCTAAGTTTGTATTGATAGACACAGCAAATGCATAAAATATTAAAGTATTTACTCTGTTTCTATAGCAATATGTTTTTGTGTCTTATCTAGCATTACAAATATACACCAAAGGCATCCAGAGATAAGAATTAAGGAGAAAAGACCAAACTGAGCTCTCAAATTCTCTTAGCACTGGTAATGCAGTAACATACTGACAAACATATCTCAGATATTCACATCCACAAGTGCTTTACATCTCCAATAACTCATGTAAACTGTGTAAATACCATTAAGCAGTGATCCAATATAGGCCACTTTAATGTCTGTCTGATCAGCCTAGGAAATGTCTGTGAAAGAGGTCATTATCTTATAATTACTAAGAGAGTGTGTAGAAATAAAGCTAATTCTCGGGTGTAGCAAAGTCTAGTTTTGAAATGAGTAGCTGTATCTTCACATCTATAAATCTAGACGGTAAAAATATCATTTTGTGGGAGTCATATGGAGTTCTGCGCAGCAGCCACTGACTGATAATAAGCAGAACTTTAGTCACTGAATGAGCAAGAGGTTTGTTGAGCAAATAAGTTTCTTCCTCCTTTTCTCTGAAAGTATTTCAGTGTTAGTGTCGTGTTGGCATGACACTTTAGATTGTATTATTGTTGTAGGATCACTTTTTTCCACCTGAAGTTAGAATTTGACATTAAATTGACTGCAATGGGGCAAATCAGTTTGTTGTGAAGCCTGTTCCATGAGAAAATGTTTGGCAGCCCAGGGTGAAGATCCAGCTATTGTCTAAACCCCTCCTTTAGAAACTGTCAGGAAGCAGCTCTAATCAGGGACAGCTGACCTGGGATGACAGTTCTCTTCCACACTCATTTGCATGGTTCCAGAATCTTGTTTTTTTTCCACCTTGGCACAAAGACGAAAATCTTTTGAACTTCTTATGCCAATCAGACTCTGACAAACTGGGAGTAATGTTTTCCAGCTTGTTCACTCCAAATCCAGAAAACCAAGAACTGTAATGAGACTCTTTCACGTCTCAGGTTAGTATCCTTACCGACTAGCTAGAGAGTCTATCCCTGTTTTCCTCCCTTTTACTTTGCTCCCTGGAGCCATCTTAGCAGATGAAATTCAACACTTCTCCAATACATCCTAGTGTGCATCTTCAAGACCAAAGCTTTTGACCAACTTTAATAAAACAAATACGATTAATTTAACAGCTTTGCCATCAAAAGAAAAAAAAAAAAAAAAAAAAAAGAGGAAGCCTTTCTAAAATCAACATTTTAAACTCAGTTACAAAAACGTTATGGTGTCAACATAGCAGAGGTAAACTTTCAACATCTTAGAATGCTGTCTACCCATTTAATAAAAAAATCAATTTAATTTATGTCAGCCAATATCTTGGATCCAAAAAAAAAGCAAACAAATACTTTTTATCACAGTGAAATTGCTGCATTAGCTTTTCTCAGTCTTAGGGTGTGGGAAACAAAATCTTTACTGAGTTCTATTTTCCTAAGAAGAGCTATATTAAAAAGGCAGAATTTGAGAATATGCATTCAAACCGTTGGTGGAAGACTGAGGCCTTTGCTTCGTAGGACAGGTTGTGTATCTCTTCACTGCCATCAGGTTTGTTTCACCTAATGCACCTGGACATCACACTGTAATTGAAAAGTTGAGGCAGCAGCTGAGGCAGTTCATGAAACAAGCATCAAAAACTGTTATTTTCTACCAAAATAAGCAATAAAGTGGTTAAGATACAATCTTTTAGAAGGTAACAGAATATTAGTTAGAATTATTTCTTGAAAAGGTAGTAACTAGGAAAATTAAAATATACTTGGACAAATGCAAAATTAATACATTATATGAAGTGAAAACGTCAGATGAAACTTTTTTTTTTTTCACTGTGATTTTTTTTATCCTTCATTTCTGTTCTAACCACAACAGAGAGGATGCAATAAATAAGTCCAATTTGATTGGTAATACATGAAAACAAGCAGAGAAATTTGCTCATGGTGTTGGACTCAGGGAGCAAACATAAGTCTATCAGTCCAAAAGAAAAATCATTTTACTCATGATCAGGAAATTAAATGTTTTGGATATTTTGAGAAACAATTGATCAGACAGATATGAGATTTTCTCCAAATGTTGTAAGATAAAGTTTGCCAAAATGAAATCACAAGTGTCTGAAACTACTAATACACAAGAAAGAAATCTAAATCATCTACTAATACACAAGGGCATTCAACTACAGTGAAGGTTCCTAAAAGTCTATCATGATGAGCACTGTTCAATGACACCTAATAATCAGCATTTTGGTCTTCTTTACTAATGAAAGGGGTTGTTTCAGTCTGAAACGGATTTATGAGAACAAAATTCCTTATGTATAGCTGGATTTTTGTGGTTTTTTTTCTTTTATTTTTTTTTCCTTTTTATTCTGTCTCTTTCCTCATTGAGGTAGAGAAACAATGCTATAAAATGCCTTTGGAAGAATCTTTGTTGTAATTAGTGTCCGTATGAAAATTCAGAGTATGAAGAAATAGATGGAAGAAATATGAGATGCAATCACTTGCTTACAGGGTAATTCAAGTGCAAAGGGACCATGGGAGCTCCCTAATTCAACCTCCTGCTCAAAACAGGAACAGCTCAGAGGTCACCCCAGGTAGTTCAGTGCTTTTTCTGGTTGGGTCTTAAACAACTGCAAGAACAGAGTCAGCGCAACTTCTTAAGGCAACCTGCTCCGCTATCCAAATCTTGTCCTTATATCCATTTTCTCTTTACATCCAGTTTGTCTCAATTTGTGCTCATTGCCTCCCATCCTCCTACCACACACCACTGTGAAGAGCCTGGTTCCTCTTGGCCCATTTTCTCGGCATGCCTAGGTCTGTCTGAAAGGCAGGCTTACCTTTCGATATATTGATTGAACCTCTCAATTTGGTGCCATCTGAAGGCTTGATAAAGCTTTCATCCTGTCATTTCCTCCACATCATTGACAACAACATTAAAAAGGATAGGTCTTAACATGCTTGTAACCGGCCTCCAGGTAGAGTACAACCCATTATGCCTTACCCTCAGAGCACGATGATCCAGTGCTGCAAAATATTGTCCCGTTCTGGTATATTCTAACATAGGTGGAAACAATGTTGTAAAAATAAGATGACTTCCTTAAAAAAATAGTTCTGGTTGTAATCTGAATAAGCAGAATGGGGAAAAAATGCTTGGTCTATTCTTGTCCTGGAAACATTTAAAAACTCTTTTAAACAGTGTTCTCACTAGCAGTATGTATCTCTGGCCAGCATATACAGAGATGGTCTGTGTTATAAATGATTTTACAGAACAGTGCTATTGAGTGTGCTAAGAAAATTGAGTTGGCATTCTGGTAGCAAGATCCTTCCAGCACAAGTATAAAAATGGTCAAAATCTTCAGCATCAAACTGTATAAAGCATCACCCACAAGTTCTTGTAGAATACATGATACAGCTGTTCTCTCGAAGAAATTATTCTAGAATGTAATGTAAACATTTCTACCAAAGTAGCTACCACTGATTTTGGTAACATTCACTTTAGTTCCAGAAAGTTCCACAGCATTTAAGCCTACAAGATTTGGTTTGTCAGCTAAGTTCAAATGATATTCTGCAAAGTACTTCTATTTTGCAAATTACTACAAGGAGAATAAACATTGAATAAGAATATAATTATAGACAAATAAATTGCAATCAGCTGTCACCTCTCAAAAATCATAGTTTTCCCTCTTCTTATTTTTTCTCAAAATGCTCTAAGTGCATAGTGACTTTCATATATAGAACAATTACTCTTTCTTACTGATTTTCATGAGACAAAAAAGATGTAATAGGATGTTGAAAAGATGGGCAGAATCCATAAAAGACTTCTCAGAACAATGAATTTCCTAAGTGAAAAAATCTTCAGTCTGCATACTTTCTTTGATTGAATCCATATGTATGTAGTCCTGTAAATAAATAAATGAAGATGATGCATAGTTTGCTGTGGGAATGACAGACCACTGTCAGAAGATAACTGCCGTCTAGTTTGACATTTCTACTGTCTTTGCCTGGAAACATCAACACGACTTCTTAAGTAAAGTGAGTTGTTAAATTGCATTAAGTTGATACTGATTGAAAAAGAAAAGCAGAAAAGGGAGAGGTTCGGAGAGGAGAGGTTCGGAGAGGAGAGGTTCGGAGAGGTTCGGAGAGGTTCGGAGAGGAGAGGTTCAGAGAGGAGAGGAGAGGTTCGGAGAGGTTCGGAGAGGTTCGGAGAGGAGAGGAGAGGAGAGGAGAGGAGAGGATAATAAAAGCAGTCTTCAGAATGTGCTGACTGTATGGACTATATCTCTTTTGACTATAACGGTTGCTTAAACAGTTTCAGCTGCCTGAATTCAAATATGTATCACCACTTCAGAAACTGACGTTATCCAAAACATATCAAGTCACTCACATCCACAGTGAAGAAGCTTGTCTTTTCAGTGTAGTGACAACAAGGAAATAGTTAACTCAAGAAAATAAATGATACGTTTAGAAATAAAGATTAAAGATTGTTATATTTACCTCTGTTTTTCTTATCACTCTTGTGGTACCCAGATGATGGTATATTGGGAAACATCTTTAGAAAGTTTTTGAGTGATTTTGATCATTTAGGCAGCTTACAGTGAGCTTAGGAGAGCTTTCTATTTATCAAAAAACAGTTTTGTAAAACATTTTCATAGTCAATACATAAATAAATACTATGAGCATTTGTAAGAGAAGTACATTGCGCTTTAACTTACCAGTTTAGCTAACCAGTTTAGCTTACAAATAGAGTATTTGATGATGTTAAAAATGCTGCATGAACCCACTCTGCAGTGATAACGAAGGGATTCCTTCACACAGCCAGTATAAACATCAGATGAAATAAAACAGTTCCTCTGCAATGAAGGCTCAGATAAAATGTGATCTCTTAATATTTTGTTAAAATTCAGTATTTTTTTGGTGAGAAAGGATGGCTGCCTGTCAGTATTTTGTTTTTTCGTAAAGCATTACTCAGATTCACAGACTCTTTCCATTTGTTTATCTTTAAGACATTTTGGCTGGCTATTAAGGATGTCTTACAGAAGGCCATAAACACCCAGCACTGAACTAACAAAAAGAGTACTCTGATTATGAGGATGGCTTTCACAGTATCTGAACACTCTGTTACACAGTGAAGGAAGTATTTGCTCTGTGTCTGGCTGGATTATTTCAGCCTTAAAATCTTTCAGCATTTTCAAAGCATTTTTTGATTTTCCCTTGTTCTCTTCTCATTCCATGACATGAATGGTTTTATTTTCCCTTCCTAGAATCACTGAAGCTAAGTTTTAAAAATAATTTCTTCTGTATGGAAATATGATGTATGTTAAGGTTTATGACACTAACAATCTTCTGCTTTTTAGTATGTAATGTTTTGGAAGATCAATGGCATGATAAATGTCAACTAGACGGTTGTTGTGGGTTTCTTTCTGTCTCTGGTGGCTGTTACTGTAATTCTGCTATAACACAAGAAAGACTGTAAGTTTAATGTGGCTAAAATTGGGAAAGATTGCTTATGAAATTGTAGCAAGTTTATTTTCCCTCCCTGCATTCAAAAGAAAAGGACTTGGATTTGCTGAAACAGCATTAAACTGATAGGTGAGAAAAAAAATGTCTGGAAAAAAAAAAAAAGGGAAATGAAAAAAAGAAAGAGAATGATATACCAACAAAAATGAAAGCTGTAATATGGTATTTGCTTTCAACAATTTTAGTTTTTGAAGCTCTTGCGAAGAAGAATATCCTATCTAGCAGCTGATAATTGTGTGCAATAGATGGACAATTTTCATCTGCAAAAGAGAAGGGAAAGGGGGAAGAATCAACATTGATTGTCACAGATGAAACAAGGACAGAACCATAGGCCTGCTATCATCCTCAGGACATTAGCAGTTCAAAGTCAGGCAGGGCAACCGACCTGAGTTAGCTCACAGGAATATCCCACCCATAAACATCATGTTCAGTATAAAGAGGAAAGTTTGCTGATGACAAGGGGCCTCCTTCTTGAACTTCTCCTGAACCTTCTCCTCTTCTTGCTCCTGAGGACCACCTTCCCATTTATTGCAACCACTGCATATTTGCTGGACTAAGTATAATTTTGTTTACTTTATGCTGGCATTGGTATTAGTTTGGCTGTTTCATTAATTCCATTTTCATTTCAACCCGTGAGTTTCCTCTCCCCTTCCTGATCCCTCTTCTTGTCTGAGGAGGGGTCGGTGAGTGATAGATAGTGTCATAGTTTAGCTCCAGATATGGGCTAAATATAGACAATCTGACAAAATTGTATTCCCAATTGAGGCACCTCACATTTTCTACATATGTAAAAAACAGGAGAAGTGAAACTTGTACTATCAGTGTTGAACAAAAGAGACTGTGATATATTAGAAAGAGAAATTAATATTATATGGACAAAAGATTAAAAATTAGAATATTATATTTTATCTTTAAGAAGAGTGAGTGTAGAAATGTGGACAATTGTTCTGTCTTTTGCTGCCCACCAACAAGTGGCTTACAGAAAAGAAAACTTGATTAAAGTCAGATAGAATGTGAGGCTGAGCACTACATTCCCCTTCATGCCTGAAATCCTTTTCTCAGGGAAGGTCACAGCCTTTCACTGAATGTCTATTAGTTGACGGTAGAGAAGATAGTAGTGCGAAGACAGCTATTTTACTTTTTTTTTTTCCCATTTTATACCTTACCTTTTTCAAAAGATGATACTGCATTTAAAGACACAGCAATAAAAAATGTATTTATAAAACCTCCCTAGAAATCCGTGCATGCTCACTTTACTTTCTGGATGAATTCTCCTGGAAGTTTTTGGAAATTGCTCTCTCAGTTACTGTTTTTTTTTACTGTATTTTGTTTTCAGTTCAGAAACTTATTTCATGTTTTGCTTCTTTCTTTATTCAGTAATTGTCTTTCATCTTTCTTTTCTTTATTCCTCTATTGTACAGAAAAGGGAAGGGGAAAGCGACTGTGAAAGAGAAGGGGAAGGGGGAAGGATCAACATTGATTGTCATGGATGAAACAGGCGAGCTAATCATTCCAAATAGGATGTGATATCACATCTTCCTTTCTATGTGGATAGCTTGGAGTAGATAAAAGCATGCACTTAAAGACAATTGCTATGCAAGTGAAAAATCCACACTGCAAAACAATACAAAACAAACACAAAAGAATTTTAGCTCGCTATTTTTTTTTTTTCTTCAGAAGAAATAATTCACTGTTATTTTTCTACATTCAGTCGTCTATGCTCACCAGTCTTGTCCATGGGAACAGAACGGGCCATGACTGCATTCAGGGAGTCTGCGTCAGTAGTTACCTAGTAGAGCATACATTGCACAGTAGAACAACATAAGAGTAAAGCCAAACTAAGATAGGAGCTTATCCCTGTGTTTCTTTTGTATCCCATCTTTTCAGAGACAGTCACCATACTTTTGGTCTGTATGTGCTATATCAGCCCAAATCTGAGTAAGCTGTCTATCTAGATTTTCAGCTTTCTTGAGACAGGGCTTGTCATCATTTCTCATCATGAAATCTGTAATAAGTGGTGGTATTCGCCTTGCAGACAAATAGTGCTGAGTTTTTGGCTTCTGGATATATGTGTGTGTATTTATCCACCATGTCACATGTCATAGCCACAGAAGCTACAAACTTTATGCTGATTTTTGAAACTCTCATGTATGCATTACATAGAAATAAATAAATTAGATTACTTGAGATTTTACTTTTATTGAGATCTTGACTTTATGTCTTTAGAAGTCAATAAGAACTTACCCTTTGACAATGCAGAGCAATTTCAAATCCCTGGCATATACTTTCCTCCTTGCTCTTAATAGGAGACTTATCGGTTGTATATAAAATACACATTTTATTATCTAGAGCTTGTTTTTCTCCCATTATACAAATAGAACCAGATCCCTGTCCTTTGAAATATTAAAAATACTACATTTCTTCCCACTGAAGAGCACCTGAAAGTTGAGTTGACAGGGAAAATTTTACCTCTCTTCAAATGCTACTATTGCAATTATTTTGCTAAATCCCTATGTAAAAGACTGCTCTGAGCAAGTAGACAGTCTGCTCATTAGGACAAAAGTTACCACTTCAGGGCTGGTTTATTATTGAATACATTATTCACCTATCATCTGCCATATGAAGTTCAATAACTGAACAGTAAAGGCACCATTATAACAGGCAGCTATTTATTGAGGAGATAATAGAAAAAGGTTATTAATACATTAATCTCTTAAAAAGGCATTTATCTTCTTTAGGACAGATAATAATTTCCATTCACTGGAAAGAATTTCGGCACCAATAGTTTAGACAATCACTCCTCTTACGGAAGGCTGTTTCCCACATTTACTTTTCAAAGAGTAAACTCATACTCACTTCCTTCTTTGTTTAAACAGAAACTTGGCAACATGTCCATTTTCTGTAGGACAGATTAACTAACCTGCTAAGGGGAATGCCTTACAAAATCAAAACAGACCTAAAAATATCAAGGGCAAACATACCTCCTGGTAGAGAATTATATCTAGCTTCAGAAAAGACCCTCAATCTGTTCACAGAATAGTCACAACAACATCTCTTAGCTCTAGAAACAATAGTTCAAGAGCAAGAAATGTATTTTTTCCAGCAAGCAGAATTGATGTTTTGCAACCCAGAGTTTTCATTCAGGGTTGCTGTATCCTTCTCTGTAAATGCTGGCACACCTCCAACACTATAAAATATTGTATAGGAAGATAAAATACACAAAACCAGGAAAATGCTCCTTTTCAGTGTGCTGAAGGGATGTTTCTAGAAGTCATTGGAGAGCTATCCAATCTATGGAGCACAATAATATAAGAGGAAGCTCACTGCTAACATTAAGAGAGTAAAAAGCAATGGCGCTACTCTTTGCAACCACTGCAAAATTAGGTCAGCTTTGAAAAGCTTTACAGTTTCAGAAAACATGAGGCTCTTTCCATTTTATTAAATGCGCCTGTGCTCCTGTATGCAACATAGAATAAACATAACAAATCGAACTGAATTTATAAACCACTGCCTATCTGCGGAACCTTCAGTTTCTCAAATAAAACTTTTATATGGAACCTCAGTAATTGTTACTTCTAGAGGTGGACAGTTTTGAATGAAAAATTGTTATTTTATAATTTTACTATGTAAAAAAGAAATACATAGAATAGTATTATTATACTCATAACCACAGTGATTTTTAATGTAGAATAGAAAAATAGCATTTTGGTAGACAATACATTTTATAGAGCCACCTGAAAGAGCTGGAAAAGAAACACAAACTTTCAGACAAGCCTACAATTCTAAAAGGAAGAAGCAAATTTCAGTGCTAAATACAGTTTCAAAATTTCAGAATGAATAGTCTGAATGTATTATTGTTTTTAATAAAAACCAATTGCTCCACCTTATCCATTATGTGAGAAAGAAAAAAAACCTAGTATTCATAGTGTCAAGTAAAGATACTGTAGACTCATGAAATAACACATTTGAAGTGGTTAGTTGGAGGAGAGATATCAATATGTACAATGAAACAAATATATCCGTTGAGTCCATGATTTCAATGTCCAGATTCATCTCAGAAAATTAGTCTGCAGGTTTCCACTGAAGAAATTTCACCACTAAGAACTGAGACCTTAGTGATGGAATTTTTTGGAAAACATTCTTCTCCTAGGGACTGAATGTCACCATCCTTTACTAAGTGCTTGAACAAATTAATTCTAGTACATGATGGCTGATTTGTTTCACCTCCAGTTTCTATAAAAACATTTGTGTCACGGCACAAATATGTTGCGTTATGAGAAGGATTTGTAGAAGGTCCAAGAATTTTGATGGTTCTGGTTTTGGAAGGCTTTACTCTGTGGATTATAGAGATGCTATTAAGTCTCTCACATGGCCTGTACTGGTCCACAGCATACTTTTGCTGATGTTGCAGCTTGCAAAGTTGAGGGTCTATTTGAAAACAAGGAAGGGGGATTTTGGGAAAACAGCTTTCCGCAGGATCCTATACCTCTGTTGACTGTAATTAGAGTTGTGAAAGTGAAGATATGTTAGAGTATGTAAGATTATCATAAAGATAGAGTGTATCCTATTTCCAATCCAAGAAAGGATGGGGATGATACCACCTCAAGAAATGAGAGATACAGAAGAGTAAAATCAAAACTGACAAATGCAGAAGACTGGGGACCTGTATGTGGATTTTTTCACCTAGCAGAATCACTTGCCTATATTCGGATTTGTGTTAAATTCATTGGACTTGGAAAAAATTTGGGAAATTAAAGCAGATCAATTCTCCTTTTCATTACAAATTTTGGTTTAAAATAGATTTCTGCAATTCCAAAACTTGTCCCTGAGCCCAGACTTCCACTTGGGATTATATGATGCATAGCTGTTGTCAGTCACTTTCATTTAAGACAGATTTTGCTGGATGTGCTCTGATTTAACAAAGAAATATTTCCATTCCTTTCATGAATCAGCAGCTGTTGCTGACCCTGACAGCGGGCTTAGTCAGGCTCAAGTACAAACGTGTGTTCATTGGGTTATACTTCACTGGTTAAATCACTTGATTAGTCATATTGATGAGTAATATTTCACATTCAATCCAGAAAAAATAAAATTAACATACAAAATGGCAGTGGCAGTGCAAGCCATGAGGTGGATTTACCGAGGCTGATTACAGGAAATATGAGATGTCAACTCTGAGCAGTCCCAGGAAGCTAAGGTAGGGAGCAGGAAGAACACCAAGACCAAGGACTTGTATATGAAATTGCTGCGTGTTCAATGTACAAGCAATGCTTAACTGAAATTGAAGCTTCAATTTTTCTTTTATTTTTTTTTTTCTTTCTTATTTTCCTTCTCCTCCCTCCCCACTCTACAGAAAATTCTTCTATTTTGAAATTTCCTAAAATTCTTCTTCCGTGAAAGGAAACATTCAGGGTTCACAAACCAGGTGCCTGGGGCAGCTATGGAAAACACAAGCAATAGGGTTCTACAGAGGCCTATAGGATGGGGTATGAAGGAAAAATGACTCATTGGCTGGACAGAGGACATCACTTTACTTGCACAACACAATCCTCCTCCCATTATTCTTTTATGCAGGTGTCCAACACTGCATACGAGCCATCTGCAGAATTCACAACTACTCATTAGGTCCACAGGTAATTTAAAAGCCCTGCTTTGGCTCAAAAAATCTTAGATAGCATCTTAAAAGTGTCCCAACTTCCCTAAATACTTTTTCTTAGTCTGGTTTCCTAGGGAATTGTAGGCATGCTGCCCTCACTGCCTATTATATGTATGTTTTTCCTCTCTTCTGTCTGTCACTTTAGGAGACATCAGCTGAGATAAGGTATTTTCCTAAGTTTTATGAGAAAACATTAGATACTACAGCACAATTTTCATTATATACAAGCAAGTCTCTGCATGGGAAAGGTGTGTGGTTGCAGCTGTACAGAGACTCACACCTTACTGTGGAAGAAACAAAGCAGAAGACATAAATTCATATGTAAGGAGGCTTCCTCAGTTTTTATGTTCACAAAAAACTACATTTTTAATCTGAAGACTAGCTGAAGTAGGGCTTTGAAGACAGCAAGCAGATTTAAGTGCTGAATATAAAATAAATGAGATGTAATGGGATTTTCAAGAGTCCAAAACATAAAAAAAATCCTATCAGCTGCAATAGGAGCACTTAAGCCTGTACTAAATGCTTCTGAACCCCTAGCTCAGACTGCTTTGCCCAGCTAAAGTTGTATATTGGTGCTCTTGGAAATGAATGAAGAAAAGCTTTTTTTCTGTAAGTATCTCCACCCATCTTAGTCACGCAGTATGAGTAAAGACACCTGTAGCAGGATGTAAATAAGGCCATCTGATAAGGCCATGTGTGACAGGAATTTTTAAACACTGAAATAGTGGCCTCACAACATCGCTCTGCAGTCAGACTCCAGTATTTAACAGCCACAACTTCACTGTGTCATAACAACTTCTGAATTGCAATTAAGTAACACACTTGCCAAAATATTTCTGGCCAACATCTCCAGTTTGGTAGTGTGTGGCAGGTGAAATTCAACTGTCTTTCCTCAGACAGAGCAACCTCCACTTGGAACAGCAAAAATGAGATGTAAAGGATTAGTCCACATTTCAGTCTATTTTGTGCAGTGCTTCCATTTTCTGAGTTTTTTGCTTTGAGATGTAACCAGTTGCCTGTTTCTTGGAAAGAAGCTAGCGGTTTCTAGCCGTCAGATCAACCAGGAGCTGAGGAAAATCACTCTGCCTCCCTTAGGCTTATAAAACACGGGCAGACACAAAGGAAACTCTTCCCCATTCTTCCCAGGCAAGCATGTCCAGTCTCAGATTTAATCAAAGTGTTAATCCCAGGAGATTTACACAGTCAGATATTGTTTTCGGCTTTGAACATGAAACTGCTAAGTTTCACAAATGCCCGTTGCCAATAATATGTTCCCTGGGGATCCTCAAAGTAGCAGAGACTGGGGAATGAATGGGCTAATTATTGCCCTCGGTCACACCTGTGCAAGCCCTGCTAATTCAGATAACTGAACACCTTAAACCAGGGGCACCAGGAGTGAGAGTGTCTGGAAAATGTTAATGTGACTGATAGCACTACGGATATTTAAAGGAAACTGTCTCCTGTTTGGAGTACTCAAGTATTTTAAGCACTTTCTGCCTCCTTTTGACAGATGTTGGCAGATGCTCCCTGTAAAGAAAGTTTGCTAAAAAAAAATCTGAGGTTATTAATGTTAACAGATAAAAGTTATTACTTGGAAATGGGATTTATATGCAAGACTCAGTTACCTATACAATGTGAACAAACAGCCAAGCACAACGTACTTCATCTTTGATAATGAAAGGAACACATCACTTGATAAAATGGAAACCAAGTCTTGCACCCTAGTTGGAGTGTGCCCCATGGTGTCGTGTAGTACTGGCTTTATGTGTTGTACTCAGGTCATCTCTACTGAACACTTACTGATATGACTTCATCTGCTTACATATGGGCTGATTTTCCTGGCTTGCCTTGGAGCAGGATTGTAGCATCTCTCGGCTCTGGACCCGTGTATGAAATACTTTCTCTTGAATACCAACATGGTGGTAGAAACATTGCCCACCCTCTCACACAGGGAGTGCTGGGTCCCTTAACTGTACTTGTACCTAGATAAGTCATCCAGGAGGTTTTTGCTGAGAATGATTAACCAGATAATTTTTCACTGTCATATTCACTATAATCTATTTATTTTTCACAGAAAAACTAAAAAATGGCAAAATTAAGGATCAGACAAAATTAAGGATCAGACAAAATTAAGGATCATCCACGTCATGCTCATTGTGGGCAAAAACTACCCTGAGTGGACAAAACTGCCCCATGACTCAAAACATGCTGTAACTGGAGGTGGGAAGTAAGAAAAGAGGGTTTTGATCACATTGCTGATCTCCTCAGTCATGTAGTCATTCACTTCTCTCATAGCAAGGATGAGAGTGATAGTGAAGTGTATGGTATAGACATGTATTCTTAGTATTTTTTGGAAAGCCACAACTCTATTGCTTTGTATATTGAAATGATGACTGCCATTCCAAATTAAGAAAATCAAGAACTGCTTTAAAGAAAGCAGTACCTCTTCAGTTTATTTATTAAAACTCTCTTGCTTTTAGTTTTTTTGATTCTAATAGGGCTCCAGTCCTTTAAAGACTTATGTTCCTGCTGTTGGTTTTTAACACAAACTATCAAATATTTCTCCGCTAGTCGGTAATACAGATTTGAAGCATAGACTAGAACACTAGTTTGCAATCATCCATGCTGCTTACAATGCTCCTTGAGCAGTTTTAGCTCCTGCCAGCTAGAAGTGCAGCTGTACAGAGACAAGTTGTGCCAGGCTGCTTGGCCCCAGGGCCAAAGACTAGTTCCCTGGACTGTTTTATTTAGTGATACAGATGCAGTCTAGGATTACTTACTTCATTTGTGTACTTTGATTTACATGAAATGTTTATAATTTGTTTATGAAAAAAACAGAGGCTGAATAGGGACTTTCTGATCATCTCAACCACTATGATTGTTTTGTCAAGCTAATGCAATTTTCCATTTGCATGTCAATGTATTTTGAATACTTTGAATTCTTCAGAAAATTATGAAGATACAAAAAGGCAAAGAAAAGTTCCCAAACTGTAACATTTAACTCCAGGTTTCATTGTGTCTATAACTTATAACTTGCTAGTTACTTTAGCACTGAATGTGTAGCCCATATTAATTTTTGTAATGAAATACTGCCAGAAGTCTAAGCTTCTGTGAAATGATGTTTCCATTGAAATAAAATTCTCAAAAATGTTTTGTAGAAAAATACTTACCTACCTGAAATTTCAGTTGAATGACAAACTCTATTTTGAATGTTATGAACAGTAATTTTGATATTACATTTCAAAATGCAATTTTTTTTGTAGCATTCATACACATACATACATATGTGAAAGTGATAATAATAAGGAAAAAATGAAATAAAACATAATTTGTTTGGAAACATTTGTTCCAAAACTGCAAAGTCATTTGTTTTCATTCTGATAAAAATTTAAAGTAATTTTGAATTGTATTTTTTTCCCCATGGAATAGAAATGATCAGATTTGACCAGCTCTTCTAGGTATTTCAGAACCAGAGGATAAGATCTTGAAATGTCTGTTTTAGGGGGAAAGTGTATGTTAAGTTTTGAAATATTTTTTCTATTCTCTAAAAAAACGAATAAATACTATAATAGCAGCAACACAAAGAACTGTATGGAAAACATCCTCTAATTCTGGGGTCTCTAGCCAAGAGATGTTTTTTACAGTTCTAGTCAAGTGAAGTTACTGATGGACAGTTTCTGCTTTTCTGCTCAGAAAGGGAAAGATCAAAAATAATGACTACTTTGGAAAATGTGGTCTGAGTCATTAAGAAAGTGACAGTATTTATCTCATTGTGCTGCTGAGTGCCTCCCCTCAGCTTCCAGAGGTGTCAAGTCAGTCCCCTAAACTGTCAAATCAAATCCCACTGGCGGGTTATCGTGCCAGATACTAGCCACGTAATTATAGCAGCTAAACTTTGTACGTGACTAGTGAAATATGCACTTTCAGATCTTGACACATGCTCCACAGAAAACAATAAATAATGCCAAACACATGCTTCCTATTTGTCGATATTAAAAGAAATGCTTGTTGCAATCCAAGTATCAAGTGACAGTGCCAAAATCCCCATCAGTAATACGTGTACGTTCTCCAAACACATTAAAACTACACTAGCAAACATGTCCAATGTCACACCAGTATATAGTTTACTAACTAGGTGGTGCTTCAATATTCTTTCTGTATAAATAATTCTGTTTTGTTGGTTTTTCTTTTTGAAAGAAAAGAGCTGCAGTTTCAAAATCCAATCAGTTTCCTATAGCATTCTGTTAAAAACTAATAAACCAATTTATTCTTCGGTAGAACCTCACAAAGCTTAGTGAATTTAAACCCAGGATGATGTTAGTCCACCAAGGAGAGTGTAAAACTTAAGAAACACATACACATCTGATTCACTTCTATTGCTTCTCACTATTTGGTCAATGATGATTGAAAGGCTCCTTGCACTTTGTAGAAAAAAGACTGACAATGGCTAAACCAAATTCCAGCAGATCTGATACAATTCATGTTTATAGCCTGATTCAGGTTGATTTGAAATATGGGATTGAGTAGTGATGTGCTAATTCCAGGAGAATCAAAAGCTCCACATATAGCTTTATTTAAGAAAAAATAATAATTGAACTACTCAAACTAGACTTGTTTCACTCCATTATATTCAGTAAATTTTAAATGAGCCTGATAATATGTACAAGAAATAATATCCACAAGTATAAAACGAACACCAGTAAAGTGAAGCGTAATGAAGTGTCATCAGAATATGCAGGGTCAGATCCCTTTCATTTTTGATACTGCTGTGTTAAAGGATAATTCAGCAGGAGTTATGCTGCACTTACCTTGGTAACTCTGAAAACAATAACTTCAAGAAACCTAAATCAGCAGGTGTTCACAGTGCCTTCCAACTCACCTAATTCCTGATTGTCATTTCTGGGGAGATTGTATCATTCTACCTGGCTAAATCAGTGGTTGGGAAAGATGTCTTTTATTAAAAAGGAATAAATACTAATTAAACACTGTTGCAACAATCAACTGCAAGACCTTTTGTTCATTTCAACAACACATATGCTAATTAATAAAGGTGACATTTCCTTAATATTACATAACGACATGTTTTACCCTTTAGCTATGCACTGTTCTTTGTAAATCTCATTGACTTTTCTGTGAAACGTGATATTGGCTCCATGTCCAAAATGTAAACAAATGAAAAATGTTTCAAGCTCAACAGCGAAAAATAAGGTGATCTAGTGAGCTTAGTCCCTAAATCATGTGTCCTTTTGTTCAGAAAGAGGAAGAGATAAATATCTTTGTGCCTGCATTTAATGAAACAATTTGGGAATGAACAGATAATGTATTAGTCCTATCTCTTCTTAGATAAAAAGTGATGCTACCATAAGGAGAAAGCTGCAAAGAATTTGGTGGGCAGGATCAGAGCAGAAGAAAGATGTTGGGGTTGGTTCATGAGAAAGCAAGGTAAAGAGGAGGAGAAAGTGGCAGAAATAGGACTCTCCGGTAAACACCTGAAACCCCCTTTTTTAGATGCTCTTCATTTCTTTGTAGGTGGTAAAATCCAACCTAAGTATGGTAGATTTGTGCTTGTCAAAGACAATTTGGAGAACAACCAACCTTAGTATGACCCTTAATTAGGAGAGCACTTAAGTACATGAGGAAACGTTAATAGCTGTACTGACTACAGGAAAGCCTAAAGTGAAAATGCCTAATACAGGACCAAAATGAGGAATGGGTTGCAGCTCGGGAACTGAAGTTCTATGGTTTGTGCAGAAATTGGAATTAGCTTAAAAGTCTCACAGAAAAGGTGGTATTTATCATGCTAGGCAGTATCTGCAGTCAGAAATCAATTCTGGAAACACTGAATATGGTCAATTCCCATTGAGGTCAATGAAAATATAAATCAGATTCTGACTTATCTATTTCATTTAGATTCAGACTACCACCACATTACAGTTGCTTTAAAGTCCCAAGTGTGCCAAAAGTTAGTTTTTCAATGTTGACACTATGCAATAACTGTGCATTTCATTGATCTTAATCCTTTAATTACATTGGCTACTCATAAACTACGTATCTAGAAAAACCTGCATGCACAGGGTGTCTTATGAGAACTTCCACAAAAAGGGTAATACCTGACTCTTAATTTGACAAAGACATTATCCCACTTTTCTCTCCCACCACTACAATAAAATTTGTGGAAAAAAATTCCATTATTCTGGGTTACATATATGCTGCTGATCTACATATTTTGACACTGCCATAAATGCCATTGGTCAGCTGTGCCATTTTATTTATTGAGGAAGTAAAACTGGAGTTTACATAAATAGAACAACTTTGGTATACAAAACCAGCTAAAAGACACAAAACACCTCTGCACGGATAACCACTATTATTAAGCACATGCTTTTAAGGCACCTTCCTCACATCAATCTGCAACTAGACCTGGCAGTACTTGTCGCATTTCTGTTCTGAGAATTTTGCCCATTTGGCACTGTAATGTCTCTCAACTCCGACATACCTAATACTGAGCATTTCTTAGCTTATATTGTATTAGCACAAGTGTCCGGATTCTGTGGGCTTTATTAACACATAGAGATCCAAAATTAAGACTAAAAGCATATGGATTGCTTATTTGAAAGAAAGGGTTGCAAAACTGGACCCATTAAGTGCTTGTCTGTAGTGCTTAAGCTCACAGTGCACATAATTCAAGTCAATTAATTAGAACTAATTTAACTGTAAAAGCAATGTGGGTTTAGTCTGAGCTTTTCTGAAGGTCTTAATCCAAAACGGATATCCTAAGACAATGCCCAAGCTCATGTACTTAGTCTTC
>VWZK01011707.1:9818-62899 GCA_013396935.1 Baryphthengus martii | reverse complement strand
AATTCATTAACAGCAAATAATCAATATGAACAAATGATGTTATGGTTTAAATGACAATGGTTTTTTTTTCTCTCTTTCCATCCTTATGCTTTTCCTGCTTAAACACAGCCTGACCTCAATGTTGTCACCTTTTTGCTGCCAAACTAATAGCTTAGTTACGGATGATGAAGAAAATCCTTTAAGATTATTCACGCAGGGTCATAGTAACATATCTTGAATCATGGTAATATTTGCCTGGAACACTTCCTCTGAATAGCCTTGGCTATCAAAGTAACACAAGATATTAACTCCATGCTGCTTCTATGCTCATAGCTCTCATTGTGGTCACATTTACAGAATTATTTGAAAAAAAGAATTTGAATATAAAGAAGTTTTCACAATATCATTGTATTACTATCCATCACTACCATCTAAAAGAGAGTTTGAACATTGCTCAAATATATTATTAGTATTCATTCTGATTTCTATTGTCTGAATCAATCTCTATGAAATATCATGTTTCTTATAAAAAATGTAGGCTTTCCTGCTTCTCAGAGTTCAAAATGAAGGTACTCTTCCTCTGTTTATTCTTTTGCTTTTAATGAATGTTATAGTTCCAAAATACAGTCTACTACTAATGACTACAGAAATTCCCTCTTTGTGAACATAACCGAGTGAACAATTTTTAATTTATTGTGTTTTGGTTTTTCTTTTTTGTTTTTTGCAAGCTCATTATGAACATTTTCTATACAGAAAAAGAACAATAAAAGAAACTCTTTTCACATTTAGACAGAAAATCAGTCTCTGGTGTCATAGATCCTGACCTGAACATAGAGAAGAGAAACCCTGTCAATTTTGCAGCCTGACTGGCCTCCTCATTTTTCTTGTTTTAAGTTAGAGGATCATTTAGAATCTGTGTTTTGCTCAACATTGAAACTGAGATTGGAATACAGATATCAAAGCATACACCTATTGTCTTTTCTTTTTGCACTCCGAAGAATCCAGAGTAGTCTCCAAGCACTCCTGTTGAAGATCTCGGGACTCTCATTGGCTCCATGTCACATCTGCCTGCCCATATGGATGTCTTATTTTCAGAAAGGAAAAAACCTGTACGACCATATCATCCTTTATATGCTGCAAAGATGTTAAACTTAACTATGAATTTTTACCACAGTTTGATATGTGGGAAAGGGATGTTTCCGTAACAATTTCTTTAAACCATTAGCTTCATTTCTGATGTTGTTTCGTACTTTTTATGGAAAGAAGGAAAATTACTTCCAGGAATTTTTATGTCTTCAAATTACTGGGTTTGGAACACATTAAGATTTTTATAGGCTAAATAGTAGTCAGGAAATTATCTCTGGTTTGAGTACAGAGCACTCTAATGTTTAAAATTGCAAAGACTTACAGAGTAATAGAACAGCTGTACACAGATTTTCTTCAACCATCCTATTAAACTCAAGTAAAATTGCTCTATCATTTCACAACCTGTGAAGAGTGAATTATATGATCTTTTTAGATCTGTGTATAGTCTTTCTTGTTGGAGGAAAAAGACAAGGCAGGAGAGTGACAACTGAATGCAAAATTTACCTTTATTATCTATGTATTTAGTTCTAAGGGTTCTGTACTTAACAGAAAGGAATATATTACGTTCTTCAGTCTACTGATCTTCAAAATATTTTCACAGGGGACACTGCTCCCTATATATTGAAGTTAAGTCTATCAGCAATGATGTCAAATCAAGCCAGATCTCCCAGAGATCCACAAAATAAAATTAGTGAAATAGATGTGTTTGAAGAGATTGTCAGGTTTTTTGAAGACTGTGGACCATCTTCAAGAAAAAAACCCTAAGTTTTCTAAATCCACAGCTTCTAATATTCATGATTTCTTCTTCTAAAACATATATATTAAAGAATATGCTTGATTTTTATCTCATTTTTTCCAAAGTGTAATTAGCTTGTGATTTACTACAGACGGAAGATTAGCTATCACTTTCTGTTTCTATCATGTATTTGCTTGATGGAACTAGTGGGCAATACTTAAATAACTGCATCATAATACATATTTCTTAAAATATGTGCCTAAGATTATGTGTCTTTGTACCTAAGAAAGGGAATATGTATTCGCCTGCATGAATTCTAATATTCAGTTCAGCCACGCTAGTGGTATTTCCAGTTATTTGCAGCATGGACTATACTGTGGTACATGGACCTCTAAGCTACCTTTAGCTGTGTTTCATCCAAATTGGAAATTGTATAGTTTTGTCCACATGTAACTGTATCTAAATCCACCTTTTTTTTTTGAAAAACAGGACTTATTATTCAGAGTTTAGAGCTATACTGTGTTGAGGCACAGATTATCATCTCTGGACAATAATTCTTCTTTGTGGATATATTCGATCAGATCAAAGCTTGCTCTGGTCTCGCTGTCATTGCAAAATTTAGAGGAAACCTGGGTAATTTAGGAAAACATCAGGCTTATGCAACCTCAGGCTTTCCACAAATGTTCCACAAAAGACTAGCTTCTTTTAAGTCTTGTGAATTGGCCTGTCAGACTGAAGTATCTGGATCCTGCCTAAATCATTCTTCATATACCTAATCATCTTTTCTGTATCTGGCCCTAAGAATATATATTCACAGTTGAAGAGTATTCCTAGAAAACAGTAAATATCATGTTTTTTGTTGACTTTTTTTTTTTTTTTTAACAGGGAAAGATTTACCAGTTTTAATTAGAGAACATTTAAAACTTCAAAGTACGTACTTCAGTGTCCTACAAAAGCAACTTTTTGATTGTCACCTTCTCACCTGTCTTCTTACAAAATGGGTAACACATGAAAGCTGTTTCTACATGTGAAAGCACCTTGCTTAATTGTTAATAGTGCACCTCACATATATCTCATTCTCTTGACAAAATTCTTTTCAACAAACTACATTTATCAATTTTGGGTGTAAATGTAGTTAAATACTGCTATTTGGGGTGCTATAAAAAAGAATAATTTGAAAAAAAAAATATTTGTCAGGAATACAAGATTTCTGTCAAGTGATTTAAGGTGGGGTCTTTTTCTACTTCTTTTGTCAAGTTTTTAATAAAAAAAATTCATGTATAGATTAAACATCAAATATTAATGAATTGTGTAATGATGGGATGATTTCTGAGTCACTACTAGAATACCCCATGGTTCATTTACTAGAACTTGAGGAAAACTATTAGTGACGTGAGGGATAACTGCAAAACACTGTCCTTCACTGCTGCCACATCAGCTCAGTAAATTTCTATGAGCTGTATTTGAAAGATGAGATGTTTTTGTTGGTAGATCAGCGATGACCAAGAAGTAGTACAGCTCATGGGAAAGTTTGAGCATGTTGATCACTGACACAGTAGAGAGCAACTACAGAGAAGTTTCATTACAAAAGGCAGTGACACGATTAAGAAGTGGGAAAGCCAGCACAAGAGTGTGAGGCTTTTACAAAGCTGAGAGGGTCAGAAATAACCAGAAATAAAATTTAGGTGAATAAGGATGGGGACATAAACAAACAAACAAAAAAGATCCATATATTTCCTTATGTCAGTGAGCCTAGAGAATAGTTTAGGAAAGGGAGATGAAAGTTTCATTTTCCAAAAATATATTTGGATTTCTTGTCACTTAGGTCATTAATCTTGGCTAATGAAATCTTACTGCATGAAAAACAAAATACTTTTGTGTGTTTAACAGAGACGGTTAAAATTTAAAATGAGAGAGAATAGAATTTCTATGAAGGAACATAGGTCTAAATTTGGCTCTGTTGACCTTTGCTGCTGCCAGTCTCTAGCTTTGTGCTCATAAAAGTTGTAAGAATCTAAAATGTTATAAACACTTATGCTAGAGATATGTACCCCAAGAATCTTTTCATCTTAAGGCCACCTAAATCCATTGTTCCAAAACCAGGAATGCCTTATCCCAACTGCCTTCACTGTTGATCTGACTAATCACAGCTAAATAATCAATGAATGGTTTTGTTCGCGTGTAAGACTCTCTCACATGGAAAAAACAATGCTCACTGAGCTGTAGACAGCATAAGCGTTTTTTTGCCAGTCTCATAGTACCTAGATGCTCTTTTGATTGTGCTATAAAAATTATAAAGGAATGTTTCCTTATTGCAAGTAATCCCTGTCTGGTAGAGAAATACATCCACACATCATTTTCACAACTCTGCTAGTGATAGTATTTGAACAGGTGTTATCTACTTAGGTGTCAGTCAGAGATGTTGACTTCATTGTGTTCTCTTGCAACAAGGTGAACATTTGTATGTGCATCTATCCTGACTGTGCTGCATAGGTGCTGTTCTGTTCTTTTAGTCTATTTTGAAAATCATCATCTTCCTTTAACATCATCTCTGATGTTGTTTTTACAAGGGACAAATGAACTTCATGTGTTGGCAGAGAGAGCTCATCTTTGTCATGACACATACAGAGACATTTTGAAATATCAAGTGAATTTTAAGATATTTTGAAATATCTTTTGAGGATGAACAAATACTTAAACAAATGTGGATGAGGTCTTTCATGGTAATCTTTTCAACTACAACATGTTCATGTACACATGCCCATGTAAGAAAGACAAAATCTAATGATGGAAGGATTATCTACTTTCAAAAGTCAAATCATGGAAACTGAGCTGTGAAAAGGAACTGCTGTTGTTTCAAAAATATCAATGTTGTATTCTGGATGAAGTACATCTTTTCCGTCTTAATGTATGCCATTTTTAAACTAAAGAACTCTTCCTTCTTTTAGAAAAGGACAATCTTTGTAAGATACTAATCACCACTACTATATTGATCTAACTCTATGTTTCCTGGCAGGGGGGAAATCCCTATACTGCTTTGCTTATGGAGCGGGAAAGAAGAGAAGATAAACTATTACATGTATTCTTAAATATGTAAGATGTCTTCAGACAACATAACAGCAATGACCTTCATAAGCATCTAGATAAACAGAGAATAAAACCAAGAAATAGCTGGCAGGGTTTTTATTTGTTTCCCTTTGTTCTTGACCAAATTCCTGACTTACCTGTTCTCTTTTGCTGGGCTAAGTATTATTAGTGACATTTTGAAATTTCAGGGGCCTTTTAATCAACTTTATTTTTTGGAGTTTCGGAAGGCTTAGGCTTCTATTGTTGCTGGTATCATTTCAGAGCAAGCTGATCCACCTTAATATTTTCTATTTGGAAGTGGTCGTTGATCATTTTCTCTTGGTGCTTTCTCTTGTCCTGAGAAATATATCTATCCCAGGGTATGGATCTACATTATCTCATCTGCAATTCTCCTTTGCATTGATCTTAGATCAGGGTCTGCTCTATATGAAAAAGGCTCCTCATTACCACTATGTGACTGGAAAATGGATCCCTCTTCTGCCATCAGTTTTTGGAGAATCTGACTACAAACTAATTGGAATCAGATTTTCATGAAAAGTCAAATAAATTATGGCAAATAATCCCCCATTGTGAGCTCAGTAATTCTTGAGTAAGCTCTTAGCATAGTGTAAATTCTCCTAGAGACTTCAGTGGGGTTGGGATTTTGCACTGATTTTTGTAAAAGATGAAATAAGGCAGTGTCTCAAAGACATAGTAAGACACGAAATACCTCTAATGAACTATAGCAGATTTTGCTAACAAATTAATATTAGCTATATATTTCACTGTAACAACAGTACATACTTGCAGCTTCTGACCTGTCTTGCTATTTAAATACAAGTATTTTAATATGTAGTTTATAGCATTTCATCAGCAGCTCTGAAACATCCATACAGGGTATCATAATATAACTTCCAGTGCTAAGTTTTGCTTTAACACGTGTTTTAGCTATACCTATTGGTGTCAATGGGAATGGAGTGCAAGAAACTGAGTAAAAGATTTGATCTCAAAAGATACAAGAGTATAATTCAGCTTTCACTGCCTGAATCACTCTGTGGTATTTTTATTTTCCCCCATTTTATTAACTCATCAGACCTTCTACATTGAAAGCAGAAAGGAAGTTGCTTGCAGACTAATGAACAAACCTTGCCAAGTATAAACTTACAGAAGAGTTACTCATTTAACTGGATCATATTCATAAGGAAACCATGGCTGTGTTCTTATTAGCAGTCAGTTGTTCATACTTTAATAAACTACTCATCAGTGTTGATCTGAAACACATATTTCCATTTTCAGCCTGTCATGCTTTGAGCAATGGTTGGTAGATAATTCCTGTCTCTTAATCACAGAGTTGTTATAACGTGCAACAGTCAAGATCACCAAAACTAGAGACAATGAGGTACAATGGAACCGGCCTCTGAGCTCATGTAATAAACCTCTGTCTATGCTTACATGTGCCAATTAGGAGTTATTAGATTGTGCAGATTACAGCTCTTGTTATAATGAGTCTTCAGTACATGGGAGGCCATTTCGGAAGACCAGAAATCATTTTGGTGAGTGGAGATTTCATCATATTTGCTCATCAACATTCATACAAACAGATTAACACAGGTAGTTAAAAAAACATTTTTCTCTGCTGATAATAGCTTTTCTCTAAGCTTTTCTCTGTATGTTTTTACAGATGTTAAAAAAGAGCTCTGCTTATAACGCCCTTTCTGGCTGGGACTCCATTCTTTTCATAGTCTCAAACCTAAAGGGGTCCCAGAGCTGCCATAAACCTGAATGTGGTTCCTTGCTTTGAACACCATTTTTTGGGCACTGCTGTTGTACAGAATTAAAGGATAATCAGTTTATTGTAGGCCAATATGTTTATTTGTGCTTCTCAGCAGCCCAAAACACCATATAGTTTTCTTTCATTATCTTTTATAGAGCTATTTCTGAAGTCCTCATCTTGACATTAAAAACAAAGTTTAACCAGACTACATAAAGTAGTTGTTTTTATCAGCTGCACCCTGGCAAAGTTCTCTATAGGCCTGGTATCTGCTCCTTTCACTTGCACATAGTACTTCTTCATGCTAAGCATATAGAAAATGATCTCATCAAAAGAGGACTGACATTTCAGCAAGGCTTTTGCAAGACTTTCAAAACATGAGCATATGTTTTCCTGATACATATTTTGTGCCAGAAAGGGTGTAATGAGTCATCACCTCTGCAATATTTAATGCCTCAATTAATGTAAAGCCTCTTTCAACCTTTTTGCTGCTAGTAAACCTGTTATACTTTAAAATAAAATATTTTTCTGATCAGTCTTGCCAAAATATGCTACTTAATCAGTGATGCGGGTGTGTTTCTCATAACTGGTCACTCTAAAAGTTTTCATGGTGCTTAATGACTAATTGTTGAAAAGTTCTATGCATCAGTTTCTTTCTTAGCGTGAACATGGGGTAACAACAGAAGCAATAATTAATAAGCAATAATTAAAAGCAGCCATTCAAAATGCTAAAATCCCTATGTACACTGATAATGATTTTAAATCAGTGGGAGATTTTCTCCCAACTTTAGTGAGCATTCGGTCAGATGAAAGGAAACAGGTGTTTGTTTTGTGACAACAACATCTGAGGCTATCTGTCTATATCATAAAAATATGACACAGCAGCCCTGCAATGACAGGTTTAGTTTTTCAGCTGAGAGAAGTGTACCAAAATTCACAATACTAAATTTATAGTCCTCTTGCTTGTAACATCTGTTTGAATGTTTATTTTCATACTTTGATTGAGCTGGAGTCTTGAGGGGGCATTTGCTTACTATGGACTGGTTGGTGGCAAAAAAAGCTCTATGTGTAAGTAGTTAGCTAGCAGAGCTTATAATGTAAAAAACTGAATTTCAACTGTTCAAATACTTTTCTGCATACACGAGGGTTTAAAGGGGAAATTTAAGTAATTCACTGCTTCATATTGTTCTCTATGTGCCATGGCAACGTGCCTATATAACTATACCAATGAAATACAACTTTATACATTTAAGTCTCTCTCTTGCAGCTTTTCACTACTCATTCAGCCAGTTGCTCAACATCATCCATGGCTTGAACTTGGGGATTTCAGAGACACATCTGGGATGAGAGGACTTATAAACATTTCAGGTAACAATATACCATGATGTACCGTACAAATCTTCTGTTCTACAACATGTCCATCTTCATTTCTTAGGTGAAAATCATAATGATTTCAGAGTCTGAAAGTCTGTGTAATGAACTTCAGCATTTGGGTTGTATTTGGAACTAAATAATAATAGTGCTACAGCGGTAGCTCCACTGATCCTTTTAACAGAAAGAAGAATACCAAAAGCAAAAGCAATATATATGACATCAGTATTTGTTACCACCATTTTCTCGGAACAAGCTCTTACCTGAAGGACTTGGCATTCTAGCTTCTTGTATTTCATTTCAATAATTATTAAACACCTTTATACAGTGAATAACATCTCTTTCCCAAACTGCATCTACACATTTCCACCAGTACCATCTTGTTTTCTGTATTATTATGTAATAAGTATGGCTGTTATTCAGTTTTTATCTTGCTTACGCTGAAATAAAATCTTCTGCAGCATTTAGTAAACTTTTGATTTGTCTAGAATAGACCTCCAATAATAGCTAAACTACTTTTTCTGTCTGGTTTTGAAATGTTTCCTTTGAAAAGCCTTCAAAACTGCTGAGACACTGACTGCTTGTCAGGAAAGCACTTGCTCATTTACTTGCAGATTGGCTTGATAAAATCTCTACTTTCTACCATTCCATTATTATATCAATGTTAACATACTCTAGTCAAACTTCAAGATCACAGCTTGGGAAATAGATTTTAGACATTATCTATCACTGCATTGAATAAAACGAAATAAAATGAGCCTTTCTCTTGAGTTATTTAAGATTTCCTGTGGTGCTTTCATGAGATCTGTAAGAAGCTAGGCAAGCCTAATGAAAAGTTGTAATTACGGAGTTTTGACCTCTTTCTCGACCTGTGCTCTGTGTGCCATAGCAATGTGCCTGTAGCTATGAATGCCCTGCAATCACAGCAATAAGTGAAAGCTGAACAGAATCAACTTTTTCGTTGCCAAGACAAGTATTGTTATTAGGAAATGAAAACTAAAGTTTTACTTTCTATTGAAGCTCTAATCTACAGCATCATGCTAGCCAGCTAGATGTGTGCTGTGTAGCCCACAAATTCATATAGAATTTGTTCCTCAGCTGTTAGATGAAGAAAACCCAGACACTCTCTGCAGTCATCTGATTGCAGCTGTTACCATGCGTGACGTATTGTACAACATGGGTAAAGATTTGCCCTGGAGCTTCTTGGTAGAACAATCAGATTTTGCAGTTCTATAACCTGAAGAGTATCAATGTCCTGTAGACTGCCAGTTTTCCTGCGTTATATAGGTACGAAATCAAAGGAAAGTTCAATGCAAATCTGATTTAGGCTGTCAACAGTGTGAATTACACTGTTTTCCCCCCTCTTCCTCCCTTTAAAATCTAGGGCATTAGTAAACTCTAAATCCTTTTTATTTTGGCAGTGCAATGCCATATAAAATGTTCTGAAAGACCTATAAGAAAAAGTAAAGTTCTGAGATCCATTTTCCCCTAGAATTGATTGTGGTCTTCTGTTTTCTAGTTTTGTTCTCTGTATACAGCTCCAAAGATAGGTCCAAAATCCTGTAAAAATTAACTACCTTCATTACCTGACCTCTGGACTGATTCAGGGAAAAAAGTCATTCTATAAGTAAAAAATAAATAAATTATGATTTCTGCTCAGTCAGTTAATCTATATTAGAAATAGATAAACCCAGACTGTCAAAAGATTCTAAGACGCTTTCATAAAATGGAGAAAAGCCGACCATGTTTTTGCAATTCCTAAATCTTAAAATATGTTCAAGTCAGAACAGTGAATGTTCAGGAGAAATTAAAAAAAAATAGGTTAGCAGGACTGAGCAGAGATTAAGAAACTAAATTGGTCATAGGTGATTCTTTAAAAACATCACACACCAATGGCAGAGAGTCTTGCACATGCCTTTGCAAACTCGCAGTATTTAAACAGTTAAGTTACCATTTTGAAAGTGTAAACAATATTTCTGCTTCCAAATCAGAATGACTAACTCCTGGCAGCTTGTACTCAGGGCACATGTGCTGGCTATGGTCAGCACATCTACCTCTGCTTCCAAGGAGGTTGTGTAGAAATGTCAGAGTGAATCCAGGAAGCAAAGAACATTTTTTTATCATGCAGCTGTCAAGTCATCAAATTGACCAGCTGATGTAAGATCAGGTTCTCTTTTAGGAGATATATCTCGTGCTTGATTATGAATGGGAGGAATGAGGCCTACAGAGAGCAGTGAATGGCATGAGCATAAGCATGCAGGAGGTAATGAGTGACTCAAAGAGGTGAAAGAAAGCAATTGAGACCAATACATTTTGTCTGAAACATCTATGACAAGATGTCAAAAACAGGAGACAGGTCACAGAATCCCAGAATCCCAGGCTGGAAGGGACCTCGAAAGATCATCAAGTCCAACCCCCCTGCCAGAGCGGGATCACCTAGAGTAGATCACACAAGAATGCATCCAGGCAGGTTTGGAACGTCTCCAGAGAAGGAGACTCCACAACATCCCTGGGCAGCCTGTTCCAGTGCTCTGTCACCCTCCCTGTGAAAAAGTGTTTCCTTGTGTTTAAACGGAATCTCCTATGCTCCAGTTTGCACCCATTGTCTCTTGTCCTGTCATTGGGTGCCACCGAGAAGAGCCTGGCTCCATCCTCCTGACGCTCGCCCTTTACATATTTATAAACATTAATGAGCTCACCCCTCAGTCTCCTCTTCTCCAGGCTAAAGAGCCCCAGCTCCCTCAGTCTCTCCTCATAAGGGAGATGCTCCACTCCCTTAATAAGCTTCATGGCTCTGCGCTGGACTCTCTCCAGTAGTTCCCCATCCTTCTCAAGCTGGGGTGCCCAGAACTGGATCCAATACTCCAGGTGGGGCCTCACCAGTGCAGGGTAGAGGTGGAGGAGAACCTCCCTCGACCTGATGGCCAGGTTCCTTCTAATGCATCCCAGGATGCCATTGGCCTTCCTGGTTGCGAGGGCGCATTGTTGGCTCATGGTCATCCTCTTGTCCACCAGGACTTCCAGGTCCCCAGAGCTGCTCTCCAACAGATCAGCCCCCAACCTGTACTGATCCATGGGGTTGTTCTTCCCCAGAGGCAGAACTTTACATTTGTCCTTACTGAATTTCATTAAATTTCTCCCCGCCAAGCTCTCCAATCTGTTGAGGTCACGCTGGATGGCAGCACAGCCCTCCAGCATGTCAGACCTTCCAGTTTTGTATCATCAGTAAACACTCAATCCCCTCGTCCAGGTCATTGGTGAAAATATTAAACAGCGTTGGACCCAGTACCGACCCCTGGGGGACACCACTAGTCACAGGCCTCCAGGTCATACAAAAAGTCTCTAACCTCCTATAGAAAGCCCAAATAGAGGCTTGTTTGTATGCCCCACAATACACAGCAATATAACACACGAAGGAAAGCTCTAGTGATTTATAGGAATTTACACCTGTTGGGCATTTGGCTTGACATTAGACAAAGTATATTCTATGGCCTGGTTTCCTATTGCTCCATCAAGACACCACTAGACAGCATTGTCTGAGTTCTGGGTTTTTTGCAAATTAAAAATCCTCGCCCCATGCAGGACAGATCTTTCTCAGCTGTCTTTTTCTTTCCAAGCTCCACCCTACTTTGAGTTTCAACTTGTTTTAAGGGTAAGTGTAAACAGACATTTAAACCAGTAACAGGTGTTCCCAGAGAGGCATGTTTTTGTTTCATTCCAGGAGGATGAGGTTTGTGACCGTCCGTATTTCCTTCCCTTATATGACCAGGACCTTCCAGGCAGGAAAGTTGTACTGAGCCAGTGTCAGCCAGCAAAAGCAATATTCGCTAAGGGGATTCACAGTATCACCCTGGAGGTCTTTGCAGAGAATAATATTGAGGAAGGTCACGAAAAATATTGGCCTGACATCTGCAGCCTCCCAAATGGGCAGTGCGTGTTATGTGCTCCACAGGCAAATGCACATATGAAGAGGAACAGGCTGATATTCCTCTAATCTTCCCCTCTCATGCAGTTCTGAACAGCAATTGCAATTCTGTTCGTCTCTTACCTGTGTGTACAGGACCAGCACCAGGATTGTAACAGGCAACTGATACATACAAAGATGTTTTTCCTTTTTTGTGCCAGAACAAATCTAAGGTCTTTATTAAAAACAGGAAGAGAGGGATCGGGACACAGCTGAGAAAAATGTCATGGCTAAATATAGGTTAGGTAAAATAAGAGTAAAACAAGAAGGGATTGTCATTAAACTGTTAATTCTCCTGATGTTTTAACATTTTTTTTGATTGTATAATTAGACATCTCACCTTTGATCCAAAAATAACTGTTGATCTGCAAATGCACACTTTCCACTGAAAAACCCCAATATATTGATGCAAAAACCTCTATATATATTGAGAATTTTTAATTTTCTCCAAACTCCTCTGTCTCTCCAAAATTTAATAAGAAAATTCCTGATGCCTTTCCTTCTGTCCTCTTACTCAAATAGGTTTAATCCTTACCCTACTGGAGCCCTTGGCCGTGTTCCATCATGACTCCAGTGCATTCTATTTTGGTCACTGGGCTTGTTTGCTGAAAGCACAATACCTTTGCAATCATTATTTTTGAACTTTCCACCTTCTCTCATCCCTTTAAAGATATTTTAGTAGCACAATAGCCATATTCCTTTGCAGGGAAACTAGCCTTTCTCTCTCGGTCGGTCTGGATACTTTTGGGAGTTCCTCTCAGACATCTTCTGCAGATGTGAGCTCAGCTACTAAGAATGGCTGGGCATGGTCCCAAGTTTTCAGCTCAGCACATGACCCTTCCCAGAGAGAAGACCTCCAGTCTATGTCCCAGGCCACATCTATCCTGCTAGCACAAATCAGTACAAATACACTCTGCCAAGAGCAAATCCACTGGGACTGATTCCCATCTGCCACTGGAGTACATGACTACCTTGTGTGAACTTTGGCTACTAGCCTTTGAAAATTTACTTTTTACACGACTTTTACCTAAAAGCCTGCAATCTCACTAAACGTTTAGCAATCTAAACAGCTTGTAATGGAGCCTAGTTCAAATGGCTTAGCAAGGAGGAAGAAAAAAAAGGAAGAAAAAAAAAAGGAAAAAGGAGTTGTATATGCCCTTATTCTATGCACAACTTCTATTGAAGCTCTTTTCTTACCCTCAGAAAATAGGTAAAAGAAAAATTTACTATGTCATAGAATAGAGAAGTTGATTCTCTGCTTTGATTCTGGCCAGATTCAAATGAGTCTAGAAGTTTCCAGGAAAGTTCTTACTGGCACTTATCTTGTGTCTTCATGTTTTAGTGTATGTGGCTCACAAAATCTTCCTCTTAATGGGGAAAGATCATGTTCTTGGGAGAATTACAATAATTCATGTAATGAAAACAAAGAATGTATTTTTGTTTATTTTTCCTAATGGCCCTGATCCAGCCAGGTTTTGCGTGCTGGTAACAGATGTTTCTTGTGAGTGACCCAACATCTGGCACATAGCTCTTCTGTTGTAATTGTTATAATGAAAACACACAAGACTGTGGCATTAGACACCGAGACCTGCAATTTTTTTTAATGGTTCTCCTACTTAGAAGGCATGAATGTGTACACTGGGTTTGGTCCAAAGCCTTTGGAAGTCAATACAAGCTTTCATTGATTTCAATGGTTTTGGGTCGGTCCTTTTATGAACCACTGGATCTAGATGTACAAAGACAAAAAGGAAACTGCTGATCTGTGTATATCTCTTTTAACAAAACCAATAATTTTCCATGTATTTCAATAGGAAGTCACTTTGTCTTCCTTGGTGTGGAGCTTTTGTTCACAAGTCAAAGTCAAATGCTATTCCGATATACACTGAAGAGAACAACATCATGACTTTCCTGCATCTATATATTAATTTATAAATACAAATATAATTNGAAAAGAAAAGAAAAGAAAAGAAAAGAAAAGAAAAGAAAAGAAAAGAAAAGAAAAAATAAAAAATTTAAAAAAAAAAAGAAAGAAAAGAAGATTCATACAAAGAAGTTTGACTGACAGTCAGGCCATGATTCACTTTACAAGTACTACAGTACTAAAATCTTCACTAATATTAATGTGCATTTTATTCCTACATAAATCAACTTTAAGTTCCCATCAAAAGCTGTTACTAAAGCAAATGTAATTGAAATGTATTAGCTGCTTATCCAGAGCTTTTCTCCTATACAATCCTATCCCTTAAGCATATTTTTTTGGCCTTCTTTGCCTTTCAGAAGTTTTAATGAAAATTCTCGTAGGCACAAATAGTACATCTCTTTACCTAATATAAACACAAAAGACTTTTTGCTTTGGAAACAAATGTAGGGGAACAGCTGTGCTGATGAGCTACTCAGAGATCCTATTGAATCTGCAGCTGCTTCTCTCTGTCCTCAGAATACTTCTGGCTTGATTGACAGAGGGAGAGATAACTGCATGGAATAGCAGACCAGATACTAGTCACAGGCTTAAATCAGGGCTGCCTTAAATCTTCAAAAATTAAAGTTCTTATTTTTAGCTGCTGATGTGGCAGTCATTTAGTCACAAACCTGAAGCTTCTGACGAGTAGGTACAAATTCCTCTCCCAGAATTCTAAGCTACTTTAAATTTATCTGAATTCAAACTAGTAGATTTCAAGTGGTGGCTTATCAATGTTAGCAGAGTAGGTTAAAGAAGGAAAGACCATTTATTTGCACCAACAGACTTTTGCAGGAATGAGCCATAGCATTTAGAAACTTTTTCCCCACACTTTTTTTTTCTTTGCAGGACTGCTTGATATCGTGGTTTCATTAGAAAGTTTAGCCAGCCAGGTAGGAATACATAAAAAAGCATTTATTAATTGCTGTCACAACAGTGCTTTTGACGTATTGCAATCCGAAAGGAACATTTCAGAAATTGGGTAGGATAATGATACTATATGTCTCACTGTTGCATTCTCTAGTGACTGGAGAGATGCAGGACTCATCAGTCTTCAAGTTGCAATGGCTAAGCCTAGATCCCTTCTCATATCAGTTTAGCAAATCATATACAGGAAATATATGACATTTGCCATAGAAAGTAGAGTTTTCAGATATTCAGGTCACACAGGCTGGATCCTAGACAATATTTGTATCTTTATAACAGCAGGGCATATAGACAGGCTTTTGCCTAGTCTTTTAGGTATCAAGTGCAAAGTGTATTAGGTTGTTTCTCCCAAAATTTAGGGTTCTAAATGCCGTATTTGGTGCTTAAATATTTTACTAAATTGCTGTCTTAAGACATGACTTCTTTTCTAGAAAGTCAAAAGCAATTATGTGTCTGCTTTAGCAGCTGTAGACCTATTACTACACCCTGAAAATTGGTATGATTATTATTATTATTAATAATTATGATACAAATTGGCGGATAGGCGGGAAGTACAGTAGGTACTTGAAAACTTAAAGGCTGCAATCTAAACTAGGAGGAGAACTGGGAACATTTCAGAGCTGATGGGTCTGGATAAGGGCCCTGCCTCCAAATCAGAGCAAGCTTTCTCCCTCTCATCTATTTTCTATAGGATAGTTACCTGGGTGTGCTGTCTGGATGGGAGCCATCACATGCTTCCACCAGATTTCTGATTCTGGGCGTACTGTGGTGCACACCTGCAGCTCAGTTAAGATGCAGTCAAAATTGATCTTCTGGCTACGTTTCAGCTCTGCACTGATAGGTATCTGCCTGACCACCCATGTAGGGATCCTGTCACCAGTGGCTTCCCTCAGCACTGGCTCATACAGCCTTTCAGCACCGCCTGTGGGATGTGGACCTTGTTTGCCTCTGACACTTGTTTCAATTTCTCTATTCTACATTTAAAAGAATACAAAAATTCTTTTTCCTTTCTTCTAGCATGACTATATGACTCCTCTATTTATTTTTTTTGTTTTACTTTCTCCTGATTCACAGCACTTTTGCATTAATCCCTTGATTAGTTTTATTTGTTTGAATGTTAAAGAAGGTATTTTATTATTGCCTTAAGGGAGGGAAAGCTGCCAATGAACATTAAACATGTTCTGGTCCAGTCTTTGCACAAGAAACCATCATTCAATGCTAACTAACTTACCAGTCAGACCTGGCCTTAGAAATTCAGTGCTCTAGGCAAGATAGACTTATTGGGTTTTTTTAAAGTTGTCTTGCCACACACTGAGCTAAAATATATTAAAAGCTCATAGATATATATAAATATATGTATGTGTGAGTGTATTGGCATGTGATTGTTTGCAAGTGCTATACACATACATGCAAACGCACATACGTTATACCACATACCTAAGTATCTGAAACGGCTATATCATAACTGAGTCACATGTTTTTTCCCATCCCACATCTCAATACTTTTTGTTCTTTATTCCTGGATCCCTTAGGACACATCTCAGAACTTAAACACACATCTGAGTCACCTCAGACAACTGTCACATTTTCTTTTCTATGTAATTATAAAATATTTCTGTCTTTCTTCCTCAAGGACAGAACACTTAGGTGAAAAACAGTCTGGTATGCAGCTACACATCTTTATTTATAGTTCATTAGTTAAAATGAAAAAATCTGATTATTTTCCAGACTTGCAGAACTAAAAGAATTAGATTTGTCCTGCTATAAAGAATATATTCCAAGTTTCAAAGGGGACATAATGACCAGATGTTCCAAGCACATCAGTGAGTTACATAAGCACATCTTTGTCTGTATAGGCATACCTAAAGCTAGGTAGTTTTATGGTCCAGTACATCAACAGCAACTACATATATGACAGGGTATTCTGGGAATAAGATTTTTTTGATTACTTTCTTGGATTACAGGAGACTGTATTTCCTCTAAACCCAAAACAAGGTAGTCTTCATGTGACCTGGATATTTCCCAATTGTTTTTGTCCTGGAAATATCAAAACCATTAGACTGTAGACTAAATTCTCAGTGATCCATTTTTACAGGTTTTATCACTTTCTGAAAGCCCTCTACAGTCAACTTTTTAATAACTTCAAAAGATGGAGACATTAAGAAAAATGTGGAGTATCTAAGGAATAGTTTTCTGCAAAATCTACAACATATGGAGAACACAAAGCTGTCTAATATGGCAGCAAGACATATTTACCTACTCAGCAGAATAAATAAAAGTGTGTGAAACATTGAGTACCTGAATACTATCACTAAGAGAAGAGAAAAAAGTGAGCTCTATTAGAGTCAGTGAGGTTGCTCATGTACCTGAAGTAAAACAAGTGCTTAATGACTTTAATGAGTTGTAACTTTCATTTATTTTAAATGTGCAATTTATATTTGACTTTACCAGAATTTATGGATTTCTCTGCATTGAAAATCTGCATCATACATCGTCATGTTCAGATGTATAGAGCTTGAAAATAATTACAAAGTCCTCCAAAATGCAATCCAAAAATATTTTCGTATCTATTTGGTAAGACTAGTTTATATTCTATCCTTTACACTTCCAGCTGAATATTCTAATTTCTCCTTAGACCACTTTTCTGTGACTACAAGAAGAAGGGAATTAATGACTCAGCTTGTATGGAAGAAAATGCAGATAGCTATTACTGTATTTTGCATTTTAATTCTGTTAGGAGCATTTTGAAGCTGAGTGGATCTTACGTAAGTAATTTTGCTTTATAGATATTTTTACTGTTTCCTTTTCTTAAAAAAAAAACAAAACAAGAATGTGAATTATTTCTATCTTAATCTATTTGTGCATTCTGTTAGTTATATCTTTATTATGTTATATGTAAGTATCAATCTTTTGTTTAGGAAGTAAACTGTACTTTAATTTTAGCATTTTAATTCCTCATTACCCTAGACTTTTTTCATCTAGGGTTACAACACATCTCCTTGTTGGTAGTCTAACTCACTCAACCTCTACTTAGAGTTTTTTGTTTTATTGATTCAGTCTCTCAGAGCCTGTAATATGATAAATATGTGGAAACTTGAAAACGGTATCTTGTTTACATGGCTATGCAGCTGCCAAAACAGCTGCCATTTCAATTTTCAAAAGGGAAACAAGGGCCTCTTATCTGATGTGGAAGAAAAATAGACCAATGCTTCCATTCATTTTTAGGGTGTCCCAAACGTGTTTAATAACACAGATGAGCCAACATTTAAAAATATATCATCCTCTATGGATAATATTGCATATAAAAACCTTTCTAAGAGTTAAAATCATTTATTTTCTTATAATAAAGCATTTTTATGTGTCAAGGTTATACGGAACTGAAAACTGTAGAAGATAGTAAGTACTTCCAAAGACTCTAACACTTCCACCAAAATACAATTTCTGCTCAGCAGGGAAAAATAAAACTGGTGTTGATAGATTCTAGTGGATGATGGATGTTTCCATCAGAAGTAAAGTTTAATCTTTTTGAAAAATAATTATGCTAAACTGAAAAATCATAAATGTAAATTTTCTTTGAAAATATTTAACAACATTATTATTGTTGACAGTAAAATTGTCTAAAAGCCAAAGCACTCTAATTTATGTTCGTCTAGATAAAGAAGGCAATTAGCTCATAATCAAAGCAAATAAAAAATTGTTTTGAAACAAGAAATTTGATAATTTTCACAGAAAATGTTGACAATATTAATATATTTTCAGGAAATATTTTGATTTTATTGAATCAGTACTCATTAGTGAAAAAGATGTTCAGTGAGGTGTTCAAACTCCAGAGCACAGTATTCTTGGCTAGGAATATAATCAGTCATATCTTTGAGTGCTCAATATCCCACAAAAGAATGCAAGACCAGAATTTTAATAGGGAATTTCCATCTTCTGCTGGAAGAAATCATAGTCTCTTTACTGCCATAGAACAGCAGAAGAATGACCTAATTATCCTTCAACTGCTAGATTTAGAATCAGTATTTGCCAAAACAATTCCATGGGAGCACAACTTGCGTAACTCATGTTAGTATCAAAACACATGGGTTATATACTGCTTGTTTATGAGAAATTAATACAGATGGTCTCAGTGTATTTTAAAGCAAGGCTCAGTGGCCTCGTGGCCTTTAAAAGACGTCACACTCCCATAACCCTTCAAGATCTGTGAAGAGTTAAGTTTGACCTTGCTAGCTAGTCTCCAAAAATCCAGGGAATAAAAACTCTCACATTTTCTTTCTTTACTAAGAGTTCCGATTAGGATATATCTACATATAAAGTGTATTTAATTTGTATCTATAAGAATATCATTTAACTATCTTTCTCTGGCTCACCTGAATTTAGCTGCTACAGAACCTGCTGTTGAAGTCCTTCAGCTTGTTGATTTTATTTTGGTGTCACTTCAAGTAAGAGAAGCAAGCTAATATCTGCCCCAGTTTCAGATACTTATTTTTTTTATACAAGATTATTTGTAAAGTATTAAATTTGCATTCTAAGCAAAGTTACAATCAAAATTAAGTAAGTAGACAATAATATAAAATTTACTTTGTAAACCAATTGTAATAATTTTATAAAGGGAACTATTCTGCGATATCTTAAATTTAAAATCCTTTGGGGGCAGAACAATACTTTTTTTCTATAATCACTTCTCTCAGTGGATTCTCTATATACTATCAGTAATACAAAATGTAAATCGTATCCCTTTCAGCTACATGATAACATTTTCTCTGTAAAGAAGCAGTAGGATTTATTCCTTGAAACAAAATGTTCATACTATATTTTTTGAAACTAGCAGCAAAAGAATGATATAGGGAACGGTACACAAGGGAATGATATAGGGAACTGTACAAATTCTTATCACCTTTTCAAAAACAAAAGATATTTTTTAAAGAATAAAATGCAACATTTGAATCTACTGTCTGATTTTTTCAGAGTATGACCTAATGTGGTGTCCTGTCATTGTTTTGGCGGAACATGAAACAGAAAATATGTTAAATTTGAGTGGTTTCCTGCAATGTTATTCTATCAAACTGGCAATTTCCGAAAGGATTTGGAAAGGAGTTTGCAATTCCTTAGACACCAGGGAGGTCCAGCAATGGCTGCCAAGATGATCTGCAGCTCAAGCTGGTCCTAATATCTGAGCACATAAAAACATTCTTTTTACTCCAATTTATTTTTAGCCCTAATCTTAAGCAGATTTGAGAAACCTTCTGAGTACCCACTGTTAACACTTTAGGATATAAAGGACTTGACATCAGTATTTTTATCCTCTGTGGCACCTGGAAAAATTGCACATTAATTTCTCAAAGGCATTTAATCAGCAAAATTTTGACTGCAAAAATAAAACCACTCCAAGTGAAAAGATAAATCAAACAATGACCAGAGAGTATCAGTTACAAATAAGGACAGGATGTACCCTAGGATTTTTATATGTGTAATCATATATTTAATCTGTAGTCCATGTACTTCACATACTTTTCATTATCACCAAAAAATCATGTTTCCAAGATGGTAGCAACTTGGAAGAAATCTGTGATTCTGTTGTAGTTTGGAACCAACTCAAATTGCAACTTCTGAATAAGATCAGATTTGGAACCTAATGCTTCAGCTAGCCTTATTGAACTCTGGCCTTTGGAGCAGGGGCAAATGCTACATGGGATAACCTAAGTCTACAGGCTTAGTCATATCTTTAACATGATGAGTGAAACAGAAAAGCTGTAAATCCCAAACGGTTTAGGGTACTCTGTCATTATCATTTCAGATCACCATAATCCACCATCAACTCACCAAACCTTCTAAGAATCTGGAAGTGACAATTCATTAATGTAAAACTTCCAAGGATTTTCTCTGTAAATGAATGTCTGTAAATAATAGTAACCTCAGAAAATGTATCCACATAAGATATCTTACCTGCAACAGCGATACTTTTACTGTAATGCTTCTCTGACTTGCCACTGAATGTAACTCATTTTCCAGTGCAAATGAAAAAATATTTGCTATCACCAAAAGCAAGTGAAAGCACAAACTACAGAGACAATCTCTTAAAGGCAGGTGCTGCTGAAGACTGCTTGACTTCTTGCTGGACAATACAGAAATTATATCATATGTTCTAGTCCTCCCAACATAGAAAAGAGGAAACTCATAGAAGGAATCTCATGAAGCATATATAAAAAATTGATACCACAGTAGTATCAAAGCAAAATCTGAATGGTACATTTTGGGCTTTTTGGATTTCTGTTCTATTTGGGTTTTTGTCTGGGTGGTATTTCTTTGTTGGTTTTTTTTTGTTTTGTTTGGTTGTTGGGTTTGTATTTGTGGGTTTTTTTGGTGTTGGTTTTGTTTGCTTGGTTTGGTTTGTTGTGGTTTTGTTGTTTGATTTGTTTTTTTTTTTTTAATCTAGGAAAGTGATACAAGTGTTTCGATCCAGAAGCTGTAAGATAAACTGATGCAATGATATAATTTCAAATGTCTACTTCTGCAATGCGGCAATGCACAGCTCTCTGAAGTTACCACTAAATAAATAAAAGTAATTTAGACTCTATCCACATTGCAGATATGCTGATCAAAACTGATTATTCTACCTCTAATTACAAAAAGTTTCACATAGGCTCTCAATATTCAAAATTTCATTTTTTGGAACCAAGAGGACTAAGGGGAGACAGCTGAAATTTGGACCAAATAACACTGATTTGGACTGAATCAAGTTGTGAGACTTTTTAAGCTACATTTTTTACATGTTCAATATATTTTACATTAATTTTAATATATCTTAATCATGCCTGAAAAATGGCATGATTAATGTCTAAGGACATTTTTTACATGTTCAATATATTTTACATTAATTTTAATATATCTTAATCATGCCTGAAAAATGGCATGATTAATGTCTAAGGACATTCTAGAATGTAACCTCAGCATTGTTGGATTATTCTCATCTAGTCAAAAGACCCATTTATAAATGTACACAGAAATGCAGGGATAGGAAAAATATTCTTCTGCAATGCACTATATCAAAACATTCTTTTGACCAACAAAGACAAAAGCAAAACCAGGAAAGTTATGGGAGTTGGACTAGATGACCTCTAAAAGTCCCTTCCAACCCAAAACATCCTATGATCCTATGATTTTGTGAAATATACCAAGTGAAGCAGAATTTTTTTTTGGCCAAAATCCCTTTGGCAGAAAGTATATGTTTAGAAAGAGAAGGATGAATTGTGAATACATGATTTATGCACAAATCTTACTGATTTTCTCATGTTAAAAATATTAAATATCTTTTCCATCTTCAAGAACATTTTTAATCTATTCAATTGGGTTTTTCAGTTTTGTTTTTAAATAAAAATAATTGATCATATTTTGAATTAAATGCTTCATTGGACCCAAGATGATATTTTTCTCTTTTTCTAATAGTTCTCATCCGGAGTTGTATCCAAAATTCTTCAGCTTGCCACATTCTCATAACTTAGCAATGGTAGCAGATCCAATGAAACAGGTAGAATAGTCAATGTACATAAGGTTTGCCTCCTGAAACATATCACATATGGTCCTTATTGACTGTCAACTTTAGTGATGTAGTCATAGAATAGTAGAAATTGTTTTAATTGGAAGAGATTTTCAGATCATCAAGTCCAACTGTTAACACTGCCAGGTCACAACTAAACCATGTCCCTCAGCATCACATTTATATGTCTTTTAAATTCCTCCAGGGATGGTGACTTCACCATGTCCCTGGGCAGCCTCTTTCAGTTCTTGATAACCCTTTCAGTGAAGAAATTTTTCCTAATATCCAATCCAAACCTTCCCTGGTGCAACTTGACCATCCAATTGAATTTAGAGTTACTTCTCTCAGTTCTTCAAAGAAAAGATGAGATTAGAGATAAGGAAATCTTCTTCCTGACTGGACTAGGAAAAAACATGTCAACTTTTTCTCTTGAACTGATACCAATGCATAGCCAGACACCCAAAAATCATGGTTCCGGAAGAAAAGTGGACAGGAGGGATGATGCTCGTAACGTCTGTATGTAGTGTATTTAGGCAGAGTGAGCATCAAGGTTTTACATAAGGCACATATTGTCTTTGTAGAACCTTATGCAATGCACATGGATTTGGGGTATCCAGATCTCAAAACAGGCAGAGGTCTCATGTAGAGGCTGCACTGCTTCTACAACACAGACTTTCTACTTTAACTTTCTGCACTGCCTACTTCAACATTCTTGAGTTCAGATTAGCTCATTTAAAACGAGACTTTCTTTCCTCCTGGTCTAGTCCTGAGCAGCGTTTGTTCTTCTCCCACCCCTTGATCATCAGTCATATCAAGTGACAGGGAATAATATAACATGGGAATTCTCTCTCACAAGCAAGGGAAGACAATCATAAATTTTGAAGGGGAATGCTGGTTTAGAAGGTTCCAAAATAGTATTTATCACTTTATTTTGGAGGAACAGACAGAACTCAATGAAAACTTGGTATCATAGTTGCTGTCCTTCACAAAGCCTAGAGCAAAAGTGAAAGAGACTGGTATGCAAAGGGAAAGTATGATTCAGTTATCCTATCAAGTAAGACAAACCCATTGGCCCATGTAAGCACTCTTAGGCTGGAAAAATAGCAAACACTCCTGAAAAAGAAGGAAGATGAGGTAGAAAATTTAGTACCATTACCATTTTTCCGTAATGAGAAGATAAGTGAGAACTTAGAAACAAGTGTCAAATGTTATTCACAAAGACTAGTAGGAATTTTAGGTAGAGCTAGTAGTGGAAAGAAATTAGTAGTCCAAGTATGTATTTGAGTTATTTGTGGGGGGTTGGTTTGGTTTTTTTTTTCCCAAATATTACTATCAAATTCAATTGCTTGTTCAGTTGTAGGGACAATACTAAATAAACAGCTATGTTTGAGTCAAACCTCTCAAGCAGAATTGGTTAGTTCCTCATTCATTGTAGTTACATGGCGTTTGATGTAGCTGCAGGTGAAATGAATGATGGAAAATATGAAAAAGTTACTCCAGTTGCCTGAGGCCTCTCATCCAGGAGCATCCCACAAGATGCTGTACAAAAGAGGAAAATCATAACTACTGCTTATATTAAACAGTATGGAATAGATTTAGACAATTTCTCGTCATTACGTTAAGGTCAACCACATGGTTAGTATGTGTTGCATTTAATCTATTATTTTTGATAAAATGCCAAATAACTGAAGGTCAAGGGAAACTGAATTGTGGTGATTTCTGTGAAGGATGGAATGATTCTACTAGTCTTTAACCAGACAGTTTCAGATTTATTTAGAGACTGTTTGCATATTTGAATTGTATACCTTTTCTAAGTCTTCATAGAAATTCTGAGAGCGTACGTACGTGGCATAAAAAAAAAGATTTTTCATGCGTGAGGTTTGGTACTGTGAGATGCTATCACTCCCAGCTCTTCTTGGAGTCTTTAACTTCTGTCAGAGTTTTTAAAATCACAGAATCACAGGAAAATTCAGGTGGGACAGGACTCCCAGAGTCCACTAGTCTGATCTTCTACTCAAAGCAGGGACAGCTCAGAGGTCAAACTGAGTTCTGCATTTCTTAAGAGTTCAGTGGTTACACTGAAGGGCATTTACACAATTTCCTGGACTTCTTTCAAATTCCCTGAAAGAGAAGAACTGAGTGAGGACTAAAAGATCGAGAGGAAGTAATGGGAAACATTTTTTCATGTTTGTTATCTGCAACCAGGAGCACGGAAAATGCCACATGTTTGTGCTTTTTGGAACTGAGTACACAGAGCCATAATGCAATAACAAATGATGCAGGTTCAGTGACCCTGCCCTTAATAGAGGTCTTTAAAGTGTCAACAATGTCGTCAATTGGTCTACATCCATTGGGACAAAATCTCATAATCCATCAAGCTTTATTAATTTCCTAGGATTAAAGGAATAATTACTGTGTAACTCTGTGCTCAACATGTCTTTGCCAGTAGTTAAGACTCAGGGTTCTGTTAGTTCTTCAGAGGAATAACTACCTTTCGAAGATACTGTCATTCACTGTGGACACTAATTTTTCTTTCATCTGCATTTCAGAAAAGAAATGAGTGTCGTGTTTTTAAAAGGAGGTTCTTTTCTTTCACTCTAATGCTGTCTGCTTACTAAACACATGGGATCTACTAATGAGCGTTGGTTGGGTTTGATCTCAGCTAGGAAATTTCATCTACTAGTTTCTTCACCCAGAAAGAAAAATAATTAGAGTGACATTGATGTGAACATAATGACAAACCTATATACAGTAGCAAGGGAAATTTTGGAAATTACAAAATAGAACGTGATCAAATGACATGCTAAGGAATGAAGAACATAAAATGTATGATGCCTAGTGATCCTGGAATAAGACCGTTGTTATGTGGTATCAATTGACCTTAAAATAAACTGCAGAATATTATATGGGTGTATATAGGTAATACATGTGGATATATCCGTCCTTTCCTGTTTGTTACAATTTGATGATCCACAAAGCATTCTAGTTATAACATTCATGAGGAAAATTGATCAAGATAGAAAGTGTACACCAGAGGTTAATAGCTGGTCAACAAGAGAATGTTGTTAAAACCTATTGGAACTTCAGGCAATTATCGCAGCTCCAGTCAGAGGAACTATTTAATGTGTAAACTTCATGTTTGTGATAGTTGTATTTTGAGTATGTTCATGCTCACAATATATCATTTAAATGCCATTTTTGGCTGAGAGGAAAGTTGTACCAAAGACAATAATTTCTCTAACTCTTAACACTCTTTCATATGTTTTCAACTCTAAAGCTGAAAGAACTGATTTTGCTGACATTTTCATTTCAGTTCAGTGCATTAAAAGACTCATGGCTGTAATTTACATAGGTATTACTGTGAAAAAAACTTAATTATTTTACAAAACCATGCAATTTATCGGTGTACATTATTTCATCTGCATAATCTGCATAAACTATGTTAGGAAAAAAACCACAAACATTTGCCAATATCAGCTGCATCTCTATGATAAAAGTTTCTTGTTGGTGCCTAGGACTATCCTTGTGCTGAAAGAGGTTTTGAAAATATTTGTATGCAAACACATTTAATGATCTTTTACATAAATCAGAACCTGGGGCATTAGTTCAGTTGGTTCTGGTACAAATGATCTTTAGAAGTGCCTGCAAAGCTCTTCTAATTGAGTCTGAAATCCCAGGTAAGCAATCAATTTACCCCACCTTAAGAATGTATTGTCCATCAGTTTACCCACAACAGCTGATTATGCACATAGTCATAGTCTGCTCTAAATACAAAGTAATGTAATCTGAATCATTTTGGTAGAGTAAGTCACCATTTGGTGACTCAGCTGGCTCACGATATTGTTTAAATTGTTTGAATATACAGACACTCAAAAGGTATCCACAGCCTCTCATGAGATGGTTGACATGTCATCCCTTCTATACGCATCTTGATTATAGAGATCTGTGTGTTTCAGTGGGAGTGGAGCTGAGATCATGAATTATATCTGCTGCAGACGTAAGAAAAGCTATCACATGCTACCACTCTTCCATTTTTATTTTTTTTTTCTGATTGAACATTCAGTCTTCGATTTGGTTAAAAATCCCACCCCTGATTTAGAAAAAAGCAGAACTAGAAGTAAAAACAGGTAAAAGAAGAGACAAAAAAAAAATCAAAACAAAAACAAAAACCAAAGACAAGACTTAAGGACTCAGAAGGAAGACAGGTAGTATATTCTTGTCAGTAAAGATAATTATGAAATTCTTTACATTTCATCATAATGTTAAGCAGCAGGCTGTAAATTTAGACACTTCAGGTCATAAGACTATAGAATTCACACCTTAGATGTTTAAAACTTCTGGAAGAGGATCTCTTTAGAGCTTCAGTGATATTTTCAAAAAGATCTTGGAAAATGGATTCTTTTTTCAATACACACACACATAAAGGAAAATATTAGATAACAGTAGCTAACTGGTCAATATAAGGGAAAGTAAATATGGGATCTTACAAATAATAAGTGAAAAGAGATTACAAGTAATGGCAATTGTAACAAGTTTATGGGGAATGATCATTTAAATTGAGAAAACAAATTTGAGAAAGCGTGGAACCAACCTTATCTAATTCTACATCGTTGCAGGACAAGATACACTCTATTTGTAAAAGGTTCTCCTCCAACTTGGTTTTAAAGATACTATAATCCCTAAATGTTTCTTTTTCTGTAGTACCACATTCTAGTTCTTGAATGCATTGCTTAAATCTTGTTAGCAGCCAAATGATTTTGTCCTGTTATTTCCCTGATAGATTTGCTGAACTAAATCACTGCCATCCTATCACATACAGAGGCAAGATTCTTGTACTTGTCTTTCCTATGTTAAAGAATACTGGGACCTTTCACTATTAAAGTATATAATTTTTTTCTTAATTTCTCTCACCTTTTCTGTTACTCTCCACTGGACTATTGTCCTCCTGTCTATTCAGACCAGCTATACCTTTCTTTCAAGAGTGTGATTGCAAGGCATAGGATTCCTAGATGAATACATTATGATGTAGTAGAACTGGAATTATTATTTCTAGCATGTTATGCAAAGCACATGAAGTTTTTAGTTCATAATGAGCTTGGTTTTCATCTTAATTTAAGGACTTTTTTTGATGTTGTATAGCCTGGTATAACCTGCCAGGCAGTATTTTGAATTTTTTCCTTCCCAAAAGCAAGAATTTATTTTGTGCTTCCTATTTACTGTCATTTCAAAATTTCATCTTGTTAATTTGGAACATTTTCTCAATTTTCACTACTTTATTTTAAATTCTGATCATAGACAAATGCGTACAGCCTCTTTGGCCTTGCTGCCATCTGTGAATGCCATCAATATAAACTCTGTTCCATAAGCAAAGTTGTTATTGCACAGAATAAATAAAATCAGGCTCAGGATAGACTTTTGGATAATCCTATTTGAAATACTCCACAAGCTTGAGATGGAAATATAGATAATTATTCTTTGAAGCAAGATACACAGATTCTCCCACTCATGATTGACTGAACTAGATCCAATTTGGAAACAAACTAGCTGTACTCACATAGTTAGGCTTCTTTCAGTATCAGGTTGATACATCAGCAGAGAGTGGTACTGGAAGATAAATCTTCCCAAGCTGTTGCCAGCCCAGGGATTGCACAGAGAAGACCTGCCCAACAGGTCTGAAAATATTAGGAAAAGTTAGAGTGTATGCTTACCTTTTGCAAGGCTGTGTAACCTACTGAGTCCTCATGAACACATAGCCTTTATAAAGGCTTTCTACTCAACTTCATGTACCTGCCTGCCTACACAACTTGTAACGATTTTTAGGGCTATCAGATTAACATAGATGGACCTTCTGTTTTTGAAAGTATCCATGGAGGCAAAGAGATCTGTGAAGGCCTCAGGTATCTATATGAGTTGACCTTACCCAATATAAACCTTGAGTATTAAAGTGTAAATTTAATGAGAAAAGTACATCCAAGAAAAACTAATTTCTATGCAGTGTGTTGAAGGCACTAAAGATTCATTTGTGGGAGAAAAGTACCATGGAAGTTGCACCTTCTGCTTTTATGAAAGAAAGTATTCTACATCAAATAAAAAAAAAATATTTCTCCATCAATTCATTGCTTGGAAAACACAACGCATTTCCCAAAGACCTTCCTAATCAGAATAAGAACCCTTATTGTGGGTTTATAGGTGAACAGGAAATAGATTTCTCAAGTCTATCACACAAACATGAAGCCCTGGAAAGTATAATATAGCGTTGCATGGTACAGGTGCATTGCTGAGATGACTTGCTGATGGCAGCTTAGGTGAGGAAGGTCTATTCTTTTTCATAATTGAAGAAAGAAATTTGTCAGTGACAAGAAGGATGTCTTACATGCCTCACATTCCTCAGTGCTGAAAATAATGAGGGAGGGAGGAGAGGGAAAAAATCAAATTTCAGCTAAGGAATCAGCAGTGAACTTAATGCAGGTGCAATATTTCTCAAGACAAAGAAGTTTTTGTTTCACTTCCATCTTATTCCTTGAAAATGAACCCCTCCCCTCTCCCTCTCTTTATCAGCACAAAGTAGATTAAAATGTTGATATCCTTTCCTGGCAAAGATATTTTTACAGTCTTTAGTCAAGTTGTTGGAGCAGGATTAACTTCCTACAGAACTTAAGTAAATGTAGCAGAATTCCATATGGGTTCACTAACCTGTCCAGTTTCGCTAACTACTTTGCTTAATTACTTTCTGCATCTACTGCTACACAAGTGTAACCTTTTGTACTCTTCCAAACCTATTAAAAAAGCCATATACATTGTTGAGTCAACATATCACTCCAATCACTGAAATGACAACTACAAATACACTTTAACTTTAGACTGAATCAAGACTGTGTTTAACTACTTTGTTGCTGGAATTCATAATATTTATATATATAGACTAACAGAAAATGTAGGTTTTCAGGAGGTAGATATTTAACATTGTTGGGAAAACTCATGTTGTTCTTACCAGGAGATATTTGAACTTCATATTGATGCTAGAATATGGCATCATAAAAGCATGGCTTAAGAGATTTTTCAGTTCTACGGAGAAAGTCTCAAATAGTGCAACAGGAGATTGTTCCATGTCCTTTAGAGGATATTATCACAGCTACTAGAAACAGGACAGAAAAGGTGAACTTACTTCCTTGGGAAATCGAATGCAGAATTAATGACCTCTGATATTTTCCTATGGGTATGTGATACATAGTTTTGAAGAGAGTTAAACACAAAACAAAACAAAAAAGTCATGTGCTTCTGAGCAGCAACAAATGTTGCATGCAAATAATTTGATCCTCAGTCATTAACGAAATATTCTGAATTCTTGAGATTCTGTCTGGGTTTTTGAATGTAATATAAAATTATAGAGTATTTAAATAGGGAAGAGTTGTGTTAACTGGAGAGTAAATGCCATCTCTATCTTTGGAAGTTTTCAAGGCCTATCTGGATAACGGCCTAATCAACTTCGTCTGACTTTAGAGTTGCCCCTGATTAGAGCAGAGTATTGGACTAGAGACTTCCTGAAGTCCCTTCACATCTGATTTATTCTTTTATCCTGTGTTAATAATAAAATTAAAGAACTAGCACAGTTCATAAGATGAGAAACATGAACAGAGATAACTGATATACAAAGTGAAAAAAAAAAACAAAAAACAACGAAAGCTATACTTTCAAGAAAAACACCAAAATATAGATGCCTGTTGAAGCAGAATTTTACAAAAAAAAAAAAAAAAGGTGAAAGATAAGCATAGTTAATACATTTGCAATACAAATGTCACACAAACAAAACCAACTCAGTTTTGCTTTGCATTTAAAAGGCTATGATGTGAAAAATGAGAGCATTAACAGCCTCAGATCTTTTGTCATCATTGTTAATACTTAGCATATGCTCAGTAACATTTGATATGAGAGTCCAACTTGCACTAAGTAGTCCACATCCACCCGGCCAAACTCTTCACCTGCCAGAGCTACAGGGGCTGTATGTACACTGCTCAGTGGAGGGGTTTTCACTCTGTACTAACTCCCAGATGATGTGCAGAGATTATGTGGGAGACTCTTCTTGGCATTACTCAAACTTTGACTATTTAACAGGGTAAATGAGTTTCAGAGCCTGGGAACATTTCCTGGTACTTTTTAAACTAGTAAGGACAATGATTTGGCTACAATTCTCAAACAATGCATGGAGGGAAGTAAGTCCTTTGGCAATGGATGGAAGCTCCTTCTGTAAGTCTTTTAAAGTCCTACAGATACTGTGGCAAAATTAGACCTATAGCATTTGAAAACAACTTCATGGAGTTCTTTTTATGTAAGCATGTTAGAAGTCTAAATTGACTACCTGGATCCTTTCTCATTAACTAAGGCATTAATGTTAACAAACAGAGAATTCAGAGGTGCCAGACTGGCTGAACAAAACTGAGACTTGCAATTCCAAATACATAATAAATTATCTGTATTCCCAGACATGCAAAAGTAGATTGTTCCATAGAAAGGAGAATGTCCTTCAGCATGCATGTTGTTAAAAAAGTATTCTCAAAATTACAGACGAAACCCTAGAAAAGTATGAAATTCAGAACTGATGAAAAATACCTTTTTTATTAAGGGAGTGGAGCATCTCCCTTATGAGGAGAGACTGAGGGAGCTGGGGCTCTTCAGCTTGGAGCAGAGGAGACTGAGGGGTGAGCTCATTAATGTCTATAAGTATATAAAGGGTGAGTGTCAGGAGGATGGAGCCAGGCTCTTCTCGGTGGCACCCAATGACAGGACAAGGGGCAATGGGTGCAAACTGGAGCATAGGAGATTCCGTTTAAACACAAGGAAACACTTTTTCACAGTGAGGGTGACAGAGCACTGGAACAGGCTGCCCCAGGGAGGTTGTGCAGTCTCCTTCTCTGGAGACATTCCAAACCTGCCTGGATGCGTTCCTGCGTGATCTACTTTAGGTTCCTGCTTTAGCAGGGGGGTTGGACTCGATGATCTTTTGAGGTCCCTTCCAGCCCTTAATATTCTGGGATTCTGTGATTCTGTGATTCAGTTTGAATAAATGAAATCATACCACCATCGCTTCCCTCCAAGGTTAGAAGCTTACATGGGACAAGAACTTCTACTTATACTTATTCACTTGAACCATTATGCAGATACTATATAACAGAATTGTACTTATACAATAGAGAGGCTTTACATTAATTTTATGTGTTTGTTCACACAAGATTGCGCATGACACAATACATAAGAGAGCACATTTTGTGTGTCTCTGGTGCATAGTTTCTTAGTTTGGAAGTGGCCTCAAAACTCAAATGAACAATTGGCATGTGACTGAGACCTAGGATCCAATATATAATCATATCTTAACAAAACTGTGTGATTTATATTTGATTAAATAAGATACTGGTCAGGATAAAAATACATTTCAATCCTTACTTAAAGAGAAATCCTAATCAAAAGCATTCCTTGAAATGTCAGCATTAATGCAGTTTCACATGCTTAAGGTAGATCTCAGTCATTGTATCATTTATTTATAGATATAAAACTTCCAGTTTCTAAACCGGCATAATGATTGATTTACATACAGCAGAGACCACGCACAACAAACATGTAATACAGTGCATGTGCAGATACACAATTGCTCAATGTCTAGGCCAAAAAGATTATTTCATTATCAAAATCCATCTTAATTTTAAAACTTCCATCAGAAAATGGTCTCTATTCTACGCAATCAAATATTTCTGTGTGGAAACCTATGAAATCATCAACAGAAAAAAACCTGATACAGAACAAATAAAAGTGATTTTTGCCTTGGCAGTCTATATTTACTACATGACTCCTCTTCCAGAGTCAAGAGTGTTTCAGAGCTTGTATATTATAAATAGCAATTCTTGAGGAAATATTATGTCCAGATATTATTACTAGAAGACAGAAATATGGTTAGAATCTTTTTTTTTTTTCTATTAACTCTTGTCCAGCAAAAAAAAAAAAAAAAGAATATCATTTGTCACACTGTAACAGCATCCTGGCAAAATAATCTCTGTGCTCCTATAAGGAGGCCCACAGAGACACTGACATAAAATCCATAAAATCAAATGGGTAGGATCTGGAGGGAGTATTTATATAGGCCTGAGTACACATATACTCAGGCCTCCTGACAGGGATATTGACGCTCTCTGCCTGGGAAAAAAAAGGGATCCTTTTTGCCAGTATTGGGGGTGTAATGGTGGGTGTGACACAGGTCTTTGGTCTTACATAGCATCATGACTGTTACGTTCTCAGTAGATTAGTCTGGATGCCCCGCTATGCAACATAGGATCCATGATAATACATATCATATTTTGAAGTGTGAATAATGAATGGATTTTAGTCTATATTTTGTTTTGTTATACAGATTCATATCCAGCCTCCTCCCCATGAAACCAATAGAACCGTTCCAGGTTTACACCACTATAATGGTTGACAGAATCCAGTCATATTACTTTTTACTTATTTTGAAAAGAACTATGAATAATCATGACACTCTATAAAGAAGGAAAATTATTACGTGAAATTTGTAGCATACAACTTCCATTAAACAGGCAGAAAGAATGTCTACTATTTCACTTTGAAAATGCACCAGTAAGAGTTAAGTGAGGTGGGAATGATAGCCCATAAACCAAATCACAACAGCTGCACTCCATGTCCACTGCAGTTCCACAGAAAGAAGGAAAATTAATTTTAATTGTATTTCAGTCATTGGCTTAGGTGATCTGGCAGCAACACAGGGACTTTGGTATAATTTTGTTTCTTGGCTGTGGTCCACTCAGCCTTGACATTAAAATGAAGGAATGCAATCATAATACCAGAAACACCCTGGAAGAGGCTTATAGTCTGTCCAGGGGACAAGAGTATTCTATATGTCTGATTTTAGCTGGAAATGCAATTGCAAGCATGTGGAGGTCTTAAGTGATAAAAGGATGGTGTGATTAAACTATAGGGAAAGCCTTGCTTCCTTATAGCTATGAAAAGCTGCAAGAGAGAGCCAAGTATTCCCTATGTAATAGTGAGTGCTTGTTGTTGTTAAAAAAAAAATAGAAGAGTATATTTACATGTACACATGCAGGAGGGAGTGTTTGTTAAATGATTAAGACCAAATGACTTTATTTTGATGTGTAAGGTAATTTGCTCAGCTGATCAACATAAATATTTGAAGAATACATTTTATAACTTCACTGTGGATGGAATACTGATCCAGGACCCATTTCTATAGTGCAACATATTTTTGTCAGTATCATTAAAAAATGTCATATCCAACCGATTTTTTTGAAGTCTAGTGTAGGACTAATACTTTCCTTGTTATGGTTTCACATTTTCCGTATCTTTCCCTATGCTAAAATTTAGCGAATAAACAATGCGTGCTATACTAATGAGATCTCCAGAATTTCTTTTCCTGTTCTCACTACATAAAATTTTTGGGTTTATCTCTATCACTTTCAGCTTTAGCTATGACTCTAACGCAGTGTTTTTCATAATGAACTGCACTGAGGAAATATAGCAAATGCCAGTGACTCAGACAGTAATGCTGCATTTCTCATCAGCTATTTTCTTGATGACAAACTTTGCTTTCAGAAGTAAAGTTGTTTTTGGAGAATAATTTGTCTCCATAGTTATGTGTGAGAAACAGAATAGCTGCTTTATAGTTTTAATTCTCTTCCAGAGTCTTCTTATAATCCAGAGTATGACCTGTAGCAACATCACCAAACCTAAACAAATCCTTCCAAAATGCCACAGGTGTGATCATGTACCAGAATAAAAAGTATCCAGTCAGTCTGAGAAAAATGAAGCAGAGCATTTCTGTCAATGTGAGGGTTCAAATTGAAGTCATCTCACACAAATGTTTTTTTTCTGTTTTCTCTCTTTTCACTGGCCAAAGCTTCAAAATTATTTGGCCTGAAACCTGCAAATCAGTTTTATTTTGTTGGACAGAAGTAGGTGAGACAAAAGACTTGTACCATGGGGCTGGCCTGGAGCAAAATTGGATGGTGAGTGCCACATGAGAGAGTAGCAAGCTGTGTGTCCTGGGAATAACAGAACACAACTCTTGTTCCACCAGTTTTGGAAGTTATATAATAGGACCAGAACAAGAAAAGATATCTTAATGAGGTTTTTTTCTTGTAAAAAGAGGATCTCCTTTTTGGAAGTATTCACATGGAACTCTTCACACATATCTTTCAAATCTTCATTATGCAATCATCATTGACCAAAGGGATATTGGCACATCTGAGAGTCAAATAGAAAGTAAAAAAAGCAAAAAAAAAAAAAAAAAAGTAAAGGTGCTTTCTAGATACCTTAACATCTTTTGTAAACTCTCTTTACATCTATATCTCTCATTTGTGTCCATTGGAAATGTTACAACTGATCTTTGCAAAAAGTATAGTGGTAGAAAAGTGTTGAACCACTTTGGAACCTCAATCACTGAAGCAGTATCCACTGCTTATCACTGTGGCTTTTAAGGTTAAATGATACTTTTCAGAGTAATTCTCATGAACTATGATGTCTTGCGACATCATATAAAATGATTTTCATACAAGCCCTGGTAAATGTGAAACCAGGAAGCTAAGTTTGAGGGTTGATTCTGTTCTTAAGCTTTCTTACATTTGGAAAATCTGCATCTTCATATCAAGTGGCATATTAGGATTTCCTTGGCTATAGTTTTTGCCTCTGGGCCTTATCAGGAATTAGCTGTCTCATAGAGTGTGCTTTAGTTCATACTCGTTAAGCAGCTGAATGCCCTCTGAACAAATATCCTCTCATGGATGGTAATCCTCATTCCAGGTTTTGGAAACATAACCAAGAAAGGAAGGAATACATTTCCATTTCCAATACTGTACATGTGGGTAGGTATATTAAAATAACTAAACCAACATTGATCCTCCATGTTAATATCCTTCCTCTGTGCTGGAGGAAGGATATCAATTGTCATGATTTAATAGCTTACTCTAACATAAAAACAAAACATATTTTCCACCAGTTTTGTAATTAAGCCTTTTTAGTGCTAGGTTTCCTAAAGAGCAGCTAACGATAAAAAGTTTCTGTCTCAAAAATCTTACAAATCAACATCAATACTAATTTGCATAAGTTTTGAACAAGATAGTCACTGTATTCCAGGTAGTCTGCATGTCCTGTTAGGGATCAAACATTTATTTTAATCAAACAAATCTTTGTTTTCTCCCACTAAGCAGTGTTATATGTCTGTGCCGAGTTTGAGATTAAAAGATCATGGGCTATGCAAAACAATCAAACATTTGTTCTGCCATACTCCTATGTGACAAAGAAGAACTTCTCTGTGAAAGAAAAACAATAAATTCATAGTATTTTTGAGATAGGATGCAGTGATCTGATACAGATAAGATGCACTCCTTTCACCCTATTCAAATGTTAAACTATCTGATGCAAATATTATTTTCCAGTAACAGAAATCATTCAATTACCCACACCTCTAGAAAATCATGAATGCAAACCTCTTTCAGTTACTGAGGTAGCTTTCACTAGCTTATTTTCCTGAGACACTAACGGCTTTGTACTGTGAGTGTTGTTTTCTACCTATGATAATGAAACTTTTAAAGGGCTGCATGAAAGCAAATAGTACTTTACAGTGTATTATTTTTATTTACCTATATTTTAATATCATATTTATATTAGCAGTCTGTATTGTAAATTTTGCATTTGCATTTGCATTTTCATTTCTATAGAATTTATGTATTTTTTGAAATATATATATATTTTGGATATTCCGTGTTATGTTATGTTATGTTATGTTATGTTATGTTATGTTATGTTATGTTATGTTATGTTATGTTATGTTATGTTATGTTATGTTATTTAGGTGCAGTTTACCTATAAAGTCATCCTCTATCTTATACTTACTCTCTCATTTATCTCATTAGTCTTTGTCTGTTCTGTTTCATTTTGGATATTTTACTGTTAACTTTTCAAGAGACTTAATATAGAATGTTTTATATGCCCTTTACACTCTGTTTGTCTTTGTAAAAATTAGCAATGATTTAAAGCCTTAAAGCAAACACAAGTAGTTCTGCCATAAGAAAGAGAAGCCAGGGAACAAGAACCACTTCACGAACGTAAGGCAAACAAGCCATCCTTAAACTTCATCCTATTGATCATACAGAGCAGTCTCAAATTGTTTGAAGGGACTCAGCCAAAATAGGAAGTTCTTGTGGTGAGACGGCTGATACGGTCAGGCTGGAAAACCTCTCAACTGCTTCCTGTGGTCACCCAAATTCCAGGGCCTTGCCGAACCAGAGGACACTCTGAATAAAGGATTTCTTAGAATTTGCTCTGCCGTAGTCAGGGGCTCTGCAAACGGCATGTGACTCAATCCTGGATGATTTCAGTTCCTTGAGCAAACTAAGATAAAGTACAAAAAATGTTTCCCTGCTTACCCTGGAAAGATTCCCATGCATAAGAGTTACTGCAGTCAAGGGAAGTTTTCTGTGTAGCTTTGCTGATATTTTGGTGGTATATAGTAGCCTCCAGTTTCAACTGGCTTCAGCATAAAGAACGAGAAAACTCTACTGACACCTGTTACTGCATATGTTTCATATGGACGTGTCAGTACTTTCAGTTTGATAATTAAAATCACATTCGTCCTGAAAAATCTTCTGTGAAAAGAATACAAGACGTAACTTGCAAGGTATCCGGTGCTACCTCAAAGCACTGCACATGATCAAGTCTTCAGCTCTTGATAGCAGGCATAGATGAAAAGAGAATGATTCTCGCCTGTCTTGCAGAATTAGGCTGAACAAAGAAATACCTACTACTCCATTGCCAAGATTTTGCTGGAAAGGACTAGCTTCTTTACAGGACCTGGACCATAGCGTATTCAACTCTGTACCTTGATTCACAAGTATTAGACTCGGCTCTAAACAAACAAGCAGAGCAGATAAAGGTAACGTTATAGTTTTCTCTGTTCAGGAGAGGAACTAAGTTGTGAAAACACTTCTCTGCGGTCATTGTATAGAGCTGGAACATATACGAACCTTGTGCCTCCCAGGATAGGACTGTCAAGCCAGCTCTTTCAGTACGCAGTTTCCAGCCTGTTTTACTGGATCCCAGGTGGAGGGACCTCTCTGGAAATCTTTTCCCTTGTAGATCTAGAACAACTTTAATATATCGTCCCCTTTCTCTAGTTTTTTTTCTGTTCTACCTTTACCAATACTACACCAACTGCATATGAATCCCTTTTTCCTTCTGCTATTATTTAGTTTTCAGTATGTGTGCTCAGTGTGTGAAATACAAAATAACAAGTATTTAAGTCCAGCATCTAGTGTGACAGAATGAGATGCAAGCTTATTTAAATTTTAAGCACCTAGCTCTGATGAAGAAGAGATGACCTAATCTTTTTTGAAGCCTGAGTTCTGATAAATTCAGTGGAGCATATACACAAATCCTTCAGAGGTGATCTATTTCACTTAAAACAACTGCTTACACTAATCACAACAGCTCTACTGGTAAATAAAACAGAACACCAAGGTGCTGGCTCACTGCCAAGAGCTAGACTCCTTCAAGCACATGGATATTGGAGAAACTAGATGGAGAGGTCTAGCACAGAGCCAGAGGGAGAGATAATAATTAAACTTTGGGAAATCAGAGTTTCAATAATGACTCTTCTCCCTGACCCTCTTTCATTTAGCAATGTACACACTCAGTGGATTCATTGCTTGTGTTCCTAGGGTTCATTTCATGGCTCTAACACCTTCTTCACCTAGATATTAAAAGAAAAAATGTGTCTCAATCTCTTGTAAATCCAAATTTAGATACTCTGAATTGCCTCTTACAGAATTTGCCTCTTACCTCTTGGATTGCCTTCACCAGTATCTATTCATAGGAAAAGATGCCTCATCATAGAATAATAGAATCATTAAATCAGAGAATCATAGAATCATAAATCATAGACTGGTTTGGATTGAAAGAAACTTTTAAAGGTCACCTAGTCCAAGTCCCTTGCAATGAACAGGGACATCTTCAACTAGATCATGTTACTCAGAGCCTCATCCAACCTGACCTTGACTTTTACCAGGGATGGGGCTTCTACTACCTCTCTGGGCAACCTGGGCCAGTGTTTCACCATCCTCAGCATAAAAAATTTCTTCTTTACATCTAGTCACCAGGTCCCATAGGTCTATGTACATTCAGTTTCCTCAGGTGGTCACAAACCTGATCTTCTCTTACAGAGGAAGGGATTTTGCCCCCTTGGTGCCCATTCTGCAGTCCATCAACTCAGGGTTCCTAGTGCTTAAATCCTTAAGAGCTGGAATTTTGCTTTCTTAAAGTTCAGGGTTCTGACTTTACTCCTCATGCAACCCATGTCTCTCAGGACTGTGAACTTCATTATTTGATATGATGATTAGTCTGGATCCCACTTCTAGAAGCCTAACTCTCTGATGAGCCTGGTTCTTAGTCTTAGGTTCTTAGTTCAGTGGTTTCTCTTCTGTCCATGAAACTGATAGGCATTGCTATGCACAACATCACAATTTGTAAATCCTTTTTTTTGTTTCTGGCCTTAAACACAGATGTGGGCATTTAAATATGAGCTTTCTCTCTCTTCCTTTTTTTTTTTTTTTTTTCCTCTCCTCTATGACAGTTTCCAGAGATTTGAACCTTTAAAAAATCTAGATGCTTATTTATGAACTGGCCTCCAATTGCTCTGAGTCTTCTTGTAAATACAGTGTCCAATGTTGTTTTTTTTTTTGTAAGTTATTATGTATGTGAAATATGCATGACCAGATTGTTCAAAAGGGAAAAAATGCCTGATCTTTGACAATGGTGATTGATTTCTTTCCAGATCCCATCTTGTTATAATTCTTTGTTACTGGATACGGTACTTAAAGAGAATTTTATGAATATAGTTTTTGGCCCAAGTCCTGTCTCTATGGCCCTTGCAATACAGAAAAAGAGACTTTGTAATACAGCCTCCCACTAATGCAGTATGTTCCAAAGAAGTTGGTTCAACCTCTATAGTGAAAATTGTGTCCAGGAAGAATGTCAGCCAGCTCTGAGCTAGTTTAGTTTGGCCAATTCCATTTTGAAATGGAATCTCTTGGGCTACCATTTTTTCCAGGTTATTAATCTCAAGAGCTACTGGTCTTCCACTTGGAAGTAGAAGGAATCCAGGGGTGGTGGATGGAAGAGTTCCAGAGAAGGTCTGTGAAAACATTGCTTGGAGAAGGCTAGAAGCTACAGGAGCTTGGTGTGTTTGCCATCACACAGCAGGTGTAATGACTTTCTCGCTAAGGAATAAAAAAATGACGAGATCTCTAGTTTTCTTTGGAAGAGCATACTCCGAAGGTTGATAGGAGACAATTTGCCCTGAGGGAAATGAGTGGCCATGCTTGCTCATCCTCTTCTTTGTGCAATAATTTTTGACAAGGGTGTGGTTTGCTGAAAGGTTAAATTGGTGTTGATGAAGCAAACGAAATGAGTGGAAAATATGCACATCAACTACAAAATGAGAATCAACGACAGCACAATTTACCCTCTTCTCAATATACCTACTGTGTAAGTGATTCATCCTGAACTACGAGCTCGACCTAGTCATACAGAGGGAATATTAATGTCTCACTTCCAAATTACTGCTCAGAATTAAGTAGGAGGAAATCCCTGCTTCAGAATGCGATGGATATAATAGAATTGTATCTCAGGATACCTTGGCAGTATGAAGAAACTTTCTCTTGGACTCAAGTCTGAAATTTTTAATAAGTTAAGTCATATCACAAAGTGAAGTAAATAAGGATGAGAAGATCATTTGGGAGAGGTCCAAAATGCAGAATGCCTAAATGTGGGCTTCCCCATCATCACACGGGATATAGTAGTTTCCCCATAGTAAACTTATTTTTTTAAAAGTAACTTTAAAAATCAAGATTTCAACAAGAGTGATTAGTGGGGATCAGCTGCAGTCTATTTTTGCTCTTTAGGAAATAAACTTTTCTTTGTTTGTTTGGGGTTTCTTCTTGTTTGTGTTCTTTTTCAGCATCAAAGAAACCCCAGTTGCATAGCACGATGGCACAGACTGAAGGACAGCCTTGGTCTGACACCAATACCACATCTACACTTCAGCTGGAATAGACAGAATTCAATATTTGTACTTCTAGAAATGATACACAATAAAATATATTGCTAGGTGTTTATCTGGAATGAGGTTGCATTAAATAGTAGGCAATTACTCTACTAGAGTTTTTGACTCCTTCTGTGCTTTGGGAAATCTGGCAAAAACTTTCTACATGTTTCACTTCCCACAGTAATTATCACTGTGTTTCCAGCATTACCCTGATTTATGTAGGTATTTATGTGTACCTGGAGCACAGTGCTAAGAATCAGAATAGATAGATTCTGTTTTCCCATACTACCAATTTATCATAGGCTACGACAAACTAAGCAACTTTGCTTTCTGCACTTTACTTTCCCCACTTGTGAAATGTGGGATCTAAAGGATTATGTTGAGTGGCAAATATTCATACCACTGCGAGAGAAGCATTAAAGCACAGCCAAGGTACTAAATAGCATTACACAGCCAAATAAGATAGAAGCTGAACTGCAACATGTCTTACTTGGCTTCATGAGCTGCGTACGTTGCTAGAATCAGAAGGTGGATTATATGAATTACAGAGAAAGTTTTAAAAAACCCTCAAACAAACACAAGCTGCTTTTCATGGTGGTGAACTGTCTGGAAAGTGAGATTTGAATATAATGAATTATGTTAAATGAATGAGAATCCCAGTCATATGGAAGCCCCATCTCATGGAGCTAAGAATCTGCATAGAGACAAGACATTGAGAAGATTCCAGCATTATCTGGATGAAGAACATTCTAGGATTAATTAAACTGAGGAACTTTATACATGTAAAGCAGAATGATTGAAGTTCAGATCTGCAATCCAACAGGGAAACCACATTTATCTCATGAACCGAGGTCCAGTTTCCTGAAGAGACATGTTTTGGAGCTAATGCTCAAGAGAGTGTTCCTTTGTGCCTTAAGACTCTTTATCTCCATAATATTTGTGTCTTCTCTAGGAAGTTTATACCTGCTTTGGTGCACTGCTGCAATATCTGCTACCTTGGGAGGTGTGAGCAGCATGTCTTCTATACTTACGCTCATGAGGAATCCTCAGACTAATCCTCAAACTAATAATTTCTTTACCTAAAGCCCTGAAGGGCTCAATCTGATAAACTTCATCTCAGCAAACAGATCTCATGATAGTTGAACAAAGAGAATTAAGATCCCCCCTTAGTTTAGCTTTAGCCTGAACATGCTGACACAAGTGTTAACGCTCTCACTGTACTGAGCTGCAGAGTAGAACATTTTTTTTTTTTATTTTCTGATTTAAAAAAAAAAAAAACAAACCAGTGAGAAAAAAACTTTAGTTTCCTGTTAATTTAGTTACCTAACAGGTTAGAAAGATGCAGTTGTAGCTAGAAGTCCAAACTTGGGAAAGACTCATAGCTACGCAACCATGTTGCTGATCATAGCTGATCATCCACTTCCCTTTATATTCTAGATTCCTCCATTCCTCAGCTTCTCACAGATAATCACATCAATCACAACTCCTTAGCAGTAAGTGGCATTGAAATATGGAGAGCTGACAAAAAAACCTTCATTTTTCAGCCTACTTTGAGATAGTGTCTTACCTGCAAAGAAGCTTCTTTTTCTTGTCGCTGTACAAACCTATTTTTCACTCCCCAATCCTGTTTGTGATACGACGGTAAATGCCTTCCAAAATGAACCCTTTTTCTCTTTTCCTTCTCAAAAGATACATAGTACTACTTGAACACACCATATGGTGATCTATAACAATTTACATGGAATCATTGTCCTTACAAATAAAACTGTCATAATATATCCTCAAACCCTTATATTTAAGAGGCAGATCTAAAAGGACTTTTATTTCAAGCTCTCCTAGTTATTTCTTCTCTTACAATCTGTAAAGGCTCTACTTGTAAATGCTTCATCATCTAACTATTTTTTTAACGTAGTAAGAAATGGTTCTGTTACAGATTTTGTTGTTTAAAAGGATACAGTATAATCTTCAAGTTCATATTTGTTTTTACAAAACATGAAAATAATTGTGACATATAGCTGGTATTAGAAACATCTCAGATAAACAATGAAATTGTTATGGAAATAAATCTTCTGGTGTTTTATATATCCAGGCAAGTCAGCAAGCTAAATATTATGGGGAAAAATACAAACAAAAAACCAAACCCAGTTTTTTTGTAACTTAGATACATACTTACATATAGATTTATGCTAGGATCTTATATTTATTGAAGCCACTTTAATAATAATTTTAACAAAACTCAGCAGACAAATGCCAATTTTAGCTCTATAAGAAGTTTGTTTGAAAAGAAGATTTACGAAATAGCTTATATAATCTAAACCATGAACACTGCATTTCTCTATGTTTTTCTTGGACGCTAAAGGAAAAAAAAAAAAAAAAAGAAATGAGTAATCAGTCTTCTTTGCAGGTGGGGGAAGGGGAAGAGGAGAAGACAGAGAAGGATTATGCCACAAGCTCTGTCTTGAGTATTTGCCTGAGGTCTCACTGTAAATATCTTTTCTAAAAACATTAATTAATGAACTAAAGTAGAGTAGGATGGGGACAATGTGTCTGTGCTATGTGATTTCCTTATTTATATCTTTTTTCACTGAAATTTGCAATAAATGTGTCTCATTTTTTTGTTTGCTTTTGTTTTGTTATAGTAAATGTTCAGCATTTTGTGTCATGATGGGAATTTTAATGAATGCAAAACAAAAGCATTAGTGAGGGGTAATGCCCAGTATATGAATCAGGTAGGTACATGTATTCATTAGCACTGATTACTAACACTCTTTCATGCTATTGTACATCGTAATGTGGGTCAATCAGATGCACCACAAAAAGACTTATAAAAGAGTTACTGACACTTTTCATGTTCACTTCCAACTCTGGATTGATCCAAAGTTTGTTCATAAAAATGCTGGTGTAATCTTAGACCAGAACACCAGAGCTTCCACTCTTTTTCACAAGTACGGCCCTCTTGAGGGGTTTAGAAATGTAAGTGCCCAGAAGAAATGGGTCCTGAAAAGAGTCTGCTCTGAACAGCAACCTTTACACATGTCACAAGTGAAGGAATGTTTGTGCCTACCCATGGGGAATTAACTACTTCCCCTTGCAGCCTGGACACTTCAAAGATAAAGTAGCAGCAGTTTTTCCTTTCCTTTTCTTGATTTTTTGATTTTTTTTTTTATCTCTTTCAGGATGTAAAGATCAACAACAGGTACGCAGTGCTCATGTAGCTTATTTTACAATAGACTTCAGAAATCAGAAAAATTCCAACAAAGCAGTGGAAAAAGTCACACATTTGGTATATAACATGTAATATTGCTGGAGTATCAGCAGTAACCATAGTCAGCAGATGCAGAATGATCTCAGAGATGGAGACATTTGTCAGAGGCGTAAGAAGCCACAATCACACTTGGTGCAATCCTTTTGCCTTCAGCTAAGATAGGATGTTAGGTGAGTTTGACAGGTATCCTTTTGACATACCTTCCTTTTGCCTGCTGCATGGATAGAACATAACATTAATGGACTCTTTTTGTTGTTGTTGGTTTTTTTTCTTCCCATTTCTGAATTGTCATTTACTTCAATGAAAAATTGGCAATACGTTTTCGTTTAAAAAGCAGACTTTTTTTTTGCCCAATTCCAGCACAGGAAAATGAAATGGGAAAGAAAGGGGTGTAATTTTGATGTTTTAGCAACTGATTGACAAGAAATAGGGATTGAGGTATATTTCAAAGTGTGTATTTCAATATGTGCTATTTTAGTCAAACTTGGACAAACACGCAGTATCTAGAGTGGTCCATATGGCACAAGATGGAAGTCATGTCAGAGCCTTGTGGTGTAGCATGGACTCGATCCTCAGCCTTTCATAGCTGAGGATGCTGGCAGCAGACACCTCACCAGAAGAAGGTTTAGGAAGCATGCAATAAATCCGAATTGCCTAAGTCTCTGTTATAACAAATTAAATTTACTTTTTTTTTTGCAAGAAGGCTGCCTCAGTATCAGTGAGACTTTTCCTTAAGGTAGAGCTTTGGGCTTTGGGGAGCCAATTACCCTACTCTACCTGTGCATTGGTGGAGAAATAGACATCTTAGGCTAATGTATAGGTAAAGACTGCAGATCAGCTAACTTAGATGCTTAAGTATCTCTGAGGACCTAAGACACGGTTCCCTTTTCTTCCTGATTAATTTCAATCTTATTTCCTTTTTAAGATTATCTGACAATAACATTAGTTCCCTAGATCAAAGTATGCCATCTTCCATTCCTTTATTTTTAATAGTTATTTAATTTTTGTCTATTTTTGTGCACTTACTTATCCTAGTTCTTTTGTTTCCTGATCAATACATGGCAGAAACTCTCTCATTTGTAATAGCAGGCAAATTAGCCTGAAGATGCAAATAGTCCTGTGTTTTTTTCAGTAAATTATTCAAAAGACTTCACAGATATTCCCACGGGGTCAGGCTTATCAGATACCTGAGAACTTTGCCAATGAGCTTGGGATAATTTGAATTGCATGTTTGATAACCTGAAAACAGAAAGGCTATAAAAGGAAGAATAAGAACAGAATTTTTGATATAGGGTCGTTCCAGGCAGAATGGAAATGAACTGAATCCCAAACCATACCATTTGTTCCAGAACCTCAAAATGATTTCTAGAAATAGCAGGAAGGCAGGCTTTGATGAAACTGGGAGAAATATTTATGCTTTTAAATGGTTTTCCAAAACGAGACACAGTTCAGAACTTTTAAAATTCATTTCATTATTCTTTGGAGGTCTGATTTATAGATCAATGAAAGCAATACAAAGATTCTGTTTTATTTTAGTGGACTTTAAATTGGTCCCTATGTGAACTGTGGTGGATTGTATGAATTGGTCCATGTGTGAACCTCATGACATCATATCGGTGTATACAGAGATAAAGTATCCAAATGCATTCACCATATTTGAAAGATGATAATACACCTATGTTTGAAGGTATTGAAATTAAGTAGTGTGACATTTTAGACTCTATGGGTGAAATCACTTTCTCTTATCAAAGTTTTCCGACTGTAAGTTAGGTCCAGATGGTTATTTGGTAGACAGCCCTGACCACGTTTCTCTGTTCCCTGTACCATTTGTGGTAGAACCAACGTGTGGTTCTGTACAGTTGTTAAATGCATTCACCCTTGGTGGTATCATTCTGTGGGTTGCTGGGAGCAAACCTTCTAGCTTCTGTCAATCCAGCCTTGGTTGTTATGAAGATTTGCAACAGCATGTAGAGAGGGTAATTGAAAAGTTTCTTTCTTTCTACATATGTCCAGACACTTCTGGCTCAAAACAAGAGCCCAGTGATCCTCTCCACTAATGTCAGTGAGGAAATCGGAAATGGGGCATAAGTAGGAAGGACAGGACACAGAGAGATGGGAAGCAATATGTCTACATCATGTCTCTCCCAGTAAGGCTGACTGAGGCTTGTCAATTACAAAAGTTCATACTGAACTACACTGGGTTTGAAGTAGCGTATACCTGGTGTTATTTCCCATCCTAGCCTCTAATCACACTTTAACTGATGCCCATGAGGCTTCTTCTGGGCATTACTGCTGCAGCAAAAAGCATCCATAACAGCCTGTCTGTCTACAAAACAGGCTGAGGCCTGAGGTGTCAATAAAAAGGGATGGTAGGGGATTGTGAGGGCTCTTTGCATCTGAAAGGATCTCCTACATACAGCTTAAGGAATGGTAGATCTGCGTACTGTAAAATCAGTTCACAATTAAAACAGCCTATGTAAATGAATGAAGCTTGGAAAAAATACATTTATCTTTTAATTGCAGTGGCTATGTTTTCTTACAAGAAAAAGGGCTGAGAACTGTTACTTCATTTTTCACATCAGAGGTAAAGTGTCATTTCTTATCGAAGTAGCTTGCTCTAGTGCATTTGATTATATATAGTGCTGAGCAAGACAGAATTAATCCCCAGACCTTGTTCCTGTCTTCTAGATTTTTGTTTTATCTGTGGTTGACTGTGATTTGCAGAGTCCTTGAAGCACAGCTCATTTTGTGAATATCCAGAGAGATCTTAATATTTTATAGATGTTACCACAAATAGCTTTTCTTTCTCCTTTATTTTAGGCAAGACTCATCAGTAAAATGTGGTTTAAGAGAAGGCAATGTGCCTGGGTCACTTCTTTTCCATGGCAGTATTCCAAGCCAGGACTGCCTACTGCTTTTCTGTTTCTCAGATGCTTGTAAGTCGTTAACCATTCATATGAAAAGAACATATGCTACAATCACTGAAATGAGAAAAAAATAGGAAGTGTAAAATGAAACATGCATCTGGTTGTCTTTTAAAATCATTAGTGTGCCCATTAAACCCAAATTCCTTGACTAAATAGCAAGGCAATTTTGTGTATAGGAAGTAATTTCTTTGTAAAACATTCAAGTCTTTCCTACAGGTTTAAGGCGAGATGTGTTTGGTTTTTTTTTTTGTTTCATTTAGTTGTTGTTTGGGGTTTTTTTCCCAGAACAGGAAATGTCAAGAATAGACTACTATTTGCTTATTTAATTGTTGCAGCTTGTATGCCTTATAATTAGAGTTTGTTTCTCTCATAGAAAAAAAAAAAAAAAAAAAAAGGCTTTTCACTGTGTACCAGTTAAAAATTCAATGACATAACCTAGAAAATTAGAGGTTCCCCTTTGGCTGGATGTAGATGACCACAACTATAGACCGTGTAAACACTTCCTAACTTTCCTGTAGTAATTAAATTTCTGTTTATTCCAACTTTTGCAAGTGAACCCTGTCAAGGATTGTAAAAAGGATTATCAAGACTGACATGATAAGATTTATATATGTGTGAAGTACAGGTTAAACTGATAAAAAGCAGCAATACTTTTTAGACTATTTGTAATCAGAGGGATGAAGTAATAAAGGTTTTTGTATGTGTGTAAGATATCTATGTTCAGCTTAATCTAGTTATGATTATCGTTGCTGCACTTCTGGAAAATGTCTCTCTGCAGGACAGCACTTAAGGAGATGCTTAATTTGAAGTGAGTGTTTCTCCTTGTGAAATCAGTGAATATAATACGCATGTTCTTAAAGTCAATCATGAAGTGACAGATCTCAGTGCAAGCCTAAGTGTTTTCCCGAATCAAGCCCAGGATTTAACAGAAGAAACATTTTCATCTCTGTAAACAGGATTTGTAGGAAGAAAGAATGTTTTTTATTAGATTAACTTTTTGAGTTTGACAGAACTTTCATCTAAGAAGAGATTTCTTGTTCTAAACCCAATCTATTCTTTAGCTAACATAGTAAACAAATTCTGTTGCAAGGGTAAAAATAGCAATAGGACCCATTCCTGGTTTTCTTATACAAAAAAAAACCCTAATTCCTAATGTGCTACCTCTTGGGACACCCCAGAGAGGCAAGCCTGTTTTTCTAAACACATTCTCAACTGAGTGCTATCCAGGTGTTCCTCAGATGACCCAGAAAGAAAGCATTATATTATTATTTTGTTACACTCCATTAAACTTTATTCCTAAGCCAATCAGAGGTAATGTGTGTGGGCTTCATATCTGGTCCTCCTAAATCTCATCAATTAATATGTACACTGAACCTTTCTATTAGAATATTTTACACAATGAACAAAAGAATGCCGTTTGCAAAAGCATAAGAAACTATTTCTACTGTATGCTATTCCATCCTCTCTTATCTAGCCACTTTATCCACATGGATTTCTTCCAGAAGATAAATCTTTCATTTGGGATTACTTTATGAGCTACAGCCCTTGTACTGTGAGGTGTATATCAAAATTTCAAGACAAATTTTGTTCTCTAGATTTTGTTAAACAGTACAAAAACTTGAAGAGCAAGAAACCTTAGAAGTCTGTTCACCTTACAAAAACATATTGTAATTTTTTTCCACTCAATTAAAGAGAACAAGGTTATTCTATGTATTATTCAAAACATATAGAAAGCATCAGATAGTAGATCAATTTAACTATGTCACTAAGAAGAGGTTAGACTGGACACAAATATCTTAAATCAATTGCTGTTATATATGGTTAATTTATTTATTAATTACATTGATATATGATGCTGCACAAAGGATGCTCTCTTAAAAGATCTATGAAAAATTGTTATAGTGAATTTTAAATCTCCCTTAACAGAACTTAAATTTAAGCTCCCTTTCATTGTTGCCAATCAAGAAGTAGTTACTACAGCTAGATAAAAAGAATAATTTCCATTCTATTAGAAATTCACATATTTTTATGTTGCAAACTCTTCATTTTTGTGTATGTAGTATAAACAGAAACTTCTATAAAATCCAAATTACCCAACCTACCTGTAAATACTTAGATATACTTTATACATCCCATACATATCAAAATTTAAATATTTAATTTCAACTAAGTCTGATATAAAATGCATCTCTCTGCATTTCTACAACATTGCATATGAATTTGTTATTTCTAGTTGTATCAGGTGGACTGTGCTTGTTGGCCAGGCGATGGTTACCACAACACACCAGCAAGCCCACAGTCCTCATTGTGCACGTTGCTCCCCAGGATCTCTGACAAAGTCTTGCAGGGCAACAAGGTGTTCAGAAATCTACATTTTCCTTTGTGTAGTTCAGTGTAGTTCTTGAAGGTCTGAGTCAGTTCCACTAACATGGAGACATAACTGACAGTCAAATCCTCTGAGATTATGGGCTCAGTAATTAAACAGGGTGTCCACAAAAGCCTGTATGTCTCACCTGTCACCCTAGTTGTGGGATAGTCGGAGTAAATTCAACAGTGTTTCTGGAGGCAAAAAAACCAACTAATCAAATAATGAAGGAAAACACGAGAAAGTCTATTAAACTTGTTCTTAAATGAGTTGTTAAAAAGGTAAAAGTAGTTTCTTTTAACATTGTGGTGAAAAATTGAATCACCTAAAAGCTGTAAACAGAAGAACAATTAGACCTTGAAAAGTTGTATTCCAATATGAAATTACTTCAGGCACAAATGAACATTGGGAGTTTTGTTTGCAATTAAACAATTTCTTTAGGTATCCTAAAATTTGACTTTTACAAATCTCACAGAATTTGTTATCAGACTAAATCTGATGTATGTTGAAATTACTCTTACAGGTTGTGTTTTAGTACAAAAGCTTTTTTTTAAAAAACAAAACTCTCAGAAATAACTGAAGATTGAATTGTGCATCTGTCCAAAGTGCAAGCATATTTCCCACAATGTGATTATTTAATTATGACATTTTTATTTTATTAAAAATGGCAAGTTTAAGATGTTACTTACAGTAAGCCAAAGCAGAAGGATATTGAATCTTTGAAAGATCTCTCAAAATTATGTAAACATTTTATTTGCAGTGCAGATGCAAACTTTCTTATTATTGAAAAATTCCTTTACCAAATTCCTGCAGTAAAGCAGTTTACAGTATTTTCTAAATGAACTGAACAACATCAGCTTTCAATGCAACAGTGTTACTTTGAACTCTTAGAAACTTTTTTTTTTTTTTCACATTCCACTTGGGAGCTGATTTAAGAGCTGCTCTTTTAACAGCTATGTCTTTCTTAATATTTTAACAAGTTTATAGAGCTCCTGGGTTGTTCTGTAATATTAAAATCACTTCAAAAAAATGTTCCTGTTTCAGTTTTAGAGTTATTCAGGAAGCTTTACAAAATCTTATTGGACTGAAACAAGGTGAGCTAGATGAAACTATACTGTGACTGCTTTATGTCATTACAGTCTTATCTCTGTTAAGTATTTTTTTTCCTTCCACTTCATTTTCCAAATTTGTTTATTTTCTCACTCATCCTAGTATCAAAAATTCATTCTTGAGCCTTTTGTTTTTTTCAAATCAGGTCCTGCTGAAATTCTCATTGATGATAGTGGAACGAAACTGGAGTACTTTTTTTTTTACTTGTGCTTAAAACTCACATGACAAATATCCAATCTAAACTTTCAAATGTGATTGTTGTCTTTCTTTCACCCCTTTTCATTTTCAGATTGTATAAGAAAGTTGTTACATAGATGTGTAATTTCAAAATGAGTGATATAAAATGGTATTTAAGTGATAACAAAGGAAAAAAGAATGATATTTCACTAATAGCCTTAAATGAAAAACATGCTCATATCAGGTGCTTAGATCAGTAGAGAAGATACATTATGCTTTGCACGCTATAGTCGTTTATCTTTACACAAAATTTAGTGGAAAGTTATTACGAGGGCATTTACAAGTATATTGAAGTATATTTGCATAAAAAAAAAAGAGTACGGCTTGTAAGGTGCAGTGTGTTTTCAGACTTGAAAGCATATAGAAAAAGTGCTAAACTACATATAGAGCGCAAGAATTAGTTTCTTAGATGAACTTATTAAACTTGGGTTTTTTATATGTCTAAAAAATTTATATCAGGGCATAGTCGACAGGCTTTGCTAAACAGAAGGATGTTCAAAAATAAAGTGAAAATTTAAATTCACCTCCTGGAATATAAAAGTACCAATACAGTTAAAAAACACCATTTTCACTGTTACAAGAATAAATATAGACAAATAGGAATTATCCATTTCTAATTTGGACAACATTGAGTTTTTCACCTCATAAATATAACAGAGAAGTGAGTTCAGACTTTTAATTACTGACAAATACCACTATTTGCTTTCTTCTCCCTGACCTTAAACTGGAAGGAATTCTTGAAGTATAGATTAAAGAGAGGCAGAAAATGATTCTGATTTTTAGATGAAGAGTAAAGGACTGAATTTCTTTGTTAAAGGCTTCTTGCTGAGAGAACCCACACAGCAGTCCGCTTTCTTTCAGGTGACTGTCCCCACTTTAACAGTCAGCTCTGATCCACTGTCTGGTTATGTGATACAACACTTGAGGCAAGTATCATGTCTGGAAGTGCTTTAAATGTCAGAAACAATTTCTGAAGCTTTACTCATAATTCAGTAACTGGCCAGGATGCATTAGAGTATTAATGTCATATGTATAGCGATAACTACTACCTAGTCCTTTACAAATACTTTCATGAATTGCTCTATGATTAGTTTTTGAAGTTACATGTAGACTTCCTCTCTTGTTACCTATGACAGTACATTCTTGGTCTTCGCCCTCCGGCTGTCTTAATTGCCATTTTCTTGGAGTATGCCTTTGCTCTCACTGGAGGCATGTATCTAAATTTGCTCTATAGAGAAACACATGTACATCTAAGTGTGGTGGGTTACATATGTGGTGTACATATTCTGTATGTATATATGTAAACTGAGGCAACATAATGTGTAATTCTATGAAAACCACTTAGTAATCAAATCTAGAGACAAATCGTATCAGGTTTTTTTATTCTCTTTTTTTTTTGTAGTGTGTGTGTTTGTTGGCAAATGCACAAGAGACTCTTTCTGAACGATTTCCCATCCATTTCTTCATTTTAGCAAAGCTGAACTGGGACATCTCATGGGATTCAGGCTCTTGAAAAAACAAATGTCACACCATTTCAGTTACAGACAAATACGTACTTTTCTCTTTAGCTCAGCTCTCCTGATCAAGAAACATCAGTTTGTCTTCCTGAAACTCCAAGTCCCTCGCAAGAAACAGTTGTCCAGCACACTCGCTGAAACCTCTACAGAAAATAGAGATTACTTTCAAGAGCTCATTGAAAACATTTGCACAAGAATGACACATGACTGTAATTACTGATATATCTAATGATACTTCTATGTAGAATTTCATATAATAATTGGTGTTATTTGTCACTGCAGACGGAGTAATAATCTATGTATACCATCTGTACCATAATGATATCTGGTTTTTGGCTGATGCAGGTCAAGTCAATTTGCACTAATCACTGAAAAACTGTTTAAGTGTAATGCTCATATGGATCTCAACAAAGTCGGGAATGTTCAGTTCTAGATAGAGATCAAGTTTTTTGTAAACATAAATGCCTATACAGTTTTTCCTTCTGCGAGATAAAAGTGTCTTCCACTGGAGAATACAGCTGTCCATCATCAGCAATGTTTGGTGTCAGCTGCTTCAGTGGTAGAAGAAAAAAAACTCAGAAAAGTCATTACAAGATATTCTTTGCCCTGGGAAAGTTTTATTTTAATATCCCATAGTTAGAGGTTGACTATTGCCCTCAAGTATGAGGCCATACTTGCCTTCCAAAACTTTTTTTTTAATTTTATTTTTGGACACCTACTCTTAGAAAGTAGTATCTGGCAGTCTAACCTCAGTGACAGAACCATTGACAGTGACTTCAAATAATAGACCTGGTTCTTTCCCAGTGGTGATTAGATGCCAGGAATATATGAATGAGGCATTTAATTAAAGAAAGCTCAGTGTTGAAGTTCCCGCACCCACAATTTAGCCAATGCAACCAGAAAATTAGGGTCAGATTCTGGCCTGCAAAGTGCAGGATTTTTTTCACTGCCTCTATCCTTCACCCACATAGTGTACAGATCTAGTTTGCAAATAGTTTTGTCTAAAAGGGATTTCTGCTGTGATTTCAGCTTGTAAGGCTAAAAAGAATTTACCAACAAACACAACATGTATTATCCTAATTCCTTTGCATAGACTTACCTGCTTGGCACTGTAGAAAAACTGTAAAGTAATCATTTCTGTTTAGAAT
>VWZK01011706.1:4241-38185 GCA_013396935.1 Baryphthengus martii | reverse complement strand
GCCCACCCCATCTCACTGGGTGGTGGGGGAAGGATGTTGGAAAGATAGCCTTGGTGCTGTGTGAGCGCTGCTCAGCAGCAGCCACAACACGGGCATCTTATCTGCCTCCCAATAGAAAGCCCAGCACTGTAAGAGCTGCTCTGGGGAACATTAATTCCATCTTACCCAAACCCAATACAATAACTTGCAAATCCATAGATAACTCTAGTTGAGAGAAAGGAAAGGCCAGGAGAAAAAGAAGAAACACAGAGAGAATATAGCAAGCAAATAGGAGAAAATAGAAAATTCAGAAGTTGTGCCTCTCTGAGCTAGAGCTCAAGAGACTGAAGGTTTGCAGACAAAACATGAATGTTACACTCCAATTTGCAGTAGTCTTTCCTCTCAAGACACAGAACTCTGAAATACCTTGTTGAAAATTCACAGGAAGCAAACTTGACTTTAGAGGACAGTCATTGATAATTTCTTCTCCCCACATTTTGTGAGTGAGTTGCTGCAAGAGAGAAGGCAGGCTGGCAGACCCACTGGGAAAAGATGTAGCAGGAGATGAGAGGCTTGGCTAGATGTGTGGGGAGCAGGGGCATATCTGTGATGCCTCAGTTGTGCCTGATTAGCCCACCTGGGACCTCAAGACCTTAGCACTGCCTCTGCCCAAGGACATGCCTGGCATCATTCACACAATGGCCACCGCAGTTATACTCCATGTCTCCAGTCCCAGGCTAAGTGGGGGAGCATGACACACTGTAGTTTATATACTCTTGAAGAAAGAGTCTAATATTTGGTTACTCAAATACTGCCAACCTATGCTGCAGCATAAAGAAGAAAATACACCCTGCATTTATAGTTTAATTGCTATGTAAACATAACCTAAAATCCTCAGGTAACCTACTAGCATGCTGACAATCCCAGCTGCCTACACCTATTCATCTGAACCATTTTGTAAGTGCATCCAGAGCTCTCAGCTACCATCTGTCTGTCAGGGTACAACCAGAGCTTGAAGTGCTGTGTAGGCTGGTGTAAATTATCTCAGGAAGCAGCGTAACTGCAAAACCAGCACTGCTCAAAAGAAAGTCAGAAGGATGCTCATGCTCTTTGTGCATTCATTTCTCCCTTGCCTTTCTGATATTGCCTGAGCATGTTAGCTTGATCTCATTTATCAATCTGTAACATTTGAGAGCGGTTTAACTCTATTCCCACTCTGAAGACTCCAGTTTGGTATTTTAAGTTGTAGTTGTGAAGAATTCATCTTGTATGTCACTTGGTGCATGCTGCTTTTCAAACCTCTCAGGTCCTTGTGACTCATCTAATCTTTTCCAGCTGTTGATTCCAGAGGAAGAGATGTGACCCAACAGGTGATGTTTTATACAAAGAAAGGGTATCCTGTTTGCACAGCACAGTTTTAAACTCATATTGCACATGTTCAAAGTTAAACCCAGGAATCTGTCCAGAGAGGTAATTGTATTATTAGGAAACTTAGAACAGATCCTGAAAGTTTTAAGAAGTCATATCAGTAGGGACTTCTTTCTTCCAAGACATATCATCAGAATGAAAGTGCTAAGCAGGTTTCTCAGGGATTTTTTCATGTATTCTCAGGTGAGTTTTGCAGTCTCGACTCTTCAGTTCATATCAAAAAATTTCCATTAACTAACATAAACTCCCAGAAAGCTCTTTGTGCTGTAATTACTTCTTTCAACACCTCATCTCCTTAAAAGCTGCACTTCTTAGCTTGAAGTTTCTATGTGTTTTAAGCTCCTACTCAAAACTTATCATTAACCATCCAGCTTTCTACAACATACCTACTGACACCAAGTCCTTAGAGGCTGCTAAGTTTAGGACTAGAATGCCACAGGTTTACTTCTATATCTAGATTTACTTTCCCACTGGTTATGAAATCAGTCACATCGCTGACTGTACTGACAACTGCTGGAGTTAAGTGCATTAGCAGACTGTCAAATCAGCGTTGTCTCAGGAGGTTTCATTTCCCTGTGAGTAACTTTGGCTTGGTCACTTTTTCCTTGCTGCTGTTTGCTTGGAGGTGAGTTTCTGCCCATGAGTAGTAACTAACAATGACAGTAGAGCTTCATTGGGTGAAGTCCCCTGGGAGGCTCAAGAGCTATGATGTTTCTGGCACAGATTTCAGTTGGCTAGTCAAAATCACCTGTAGCCTCTATACAGATTTGTAGTCCAATGGCTTTCTTTTCAAGCCAAACAAATTTTTCTGTTTTCCTTGATAGCCCACCCAAGCTGGCAGTACTCTTCATAGGAAGGTTGCATGAGGACAGGGTTGTATGAGGCAAAACCACACTCCAATAAAAGAAAGGCAAAGGAGGCAGGGGGAGGGTATGAAAAGGATGCCTCAACAAACACAATGTTTATTGTGCTTGTAAATAAACAGTAGTAAGTTATCAGGAAGTTAACTGTAGCAGCAGGAAACATTTCTGTTGGATTCTGGAAAACTAAGCATGGCAGGAAATGGTTATGTAAAGTGCAAAATTGCTACTATTTAAAAGTGCACTTTGATCATCAAAGTGAGAAAAGATGTATTTCATGCTTTTCATTCTGAAATACAGCAATTTGAGCAATTTGAGAAAGTTCTTTTCAGTGGGGAGCCCTGAGTTAGCAGACTTGCAATTTTCTATAACCGTTAAAGCTCACAACATTGCCTGATCACACATGAGCACAGAGCGAAAACCAGGGCACTCTTTCCAGAGTTCCATATGTTATTTGTCCCTTTTCTGAAAAATCTGAGCATTGAAGGCCAGAAGGAACAAACTGGTTCTTTCTGGTAGGGAGGTGAGCAGCTGTGTTCCCCAGCTCCCATTTTGCCTAAGCCCAATGCTACACCTCTCTACTTCTCCAGTTACCTCCGCCGAAGAGTCACAAAGAAGCAAGTTTTAGTGACAGAAGCCCATGTCTAGCTGCTGTGTGAGTTAAATAATGACCCACATGTCCGAGGTCTGTTTGATAAGCTGTGATAATATAGCACACAATGTCCTGAGGCCGGGGAGAAGTTTTCTGAACAGAAATGAGAAGAGTGCGTTACCCTAGTCCCTGAAAGCAAGATGGGCAAAGATCTGGAAAGTAGGGAATGACTCCCTATGATAGAAAAGAAGGACCTTAATCAAATCCTTTTCTGTGATTAATGGTATCTATCCTCATTTCCAACAAATTAGGTAGAAGGAGAATCCAAGAACACTGTGTGCCTAAATTTCATGCCAAAACACCGGGGATGTTGAAACAGTAGGCCGTCCATCTGATCTCACACAACTGTCAATCCTGAGCTATTCCACTGGAGTTACTGGGCTAGATAAACAAGATCACAACCATGTTCAAAAGGCTGATCCAAATCTTTTGATGCGCTTGTAAAGCCAACATTTCAGCTGAGTAATTGAAACTGCATAGTTCAGTTCTCACAGATCACCTTTTACAGACATGCAGGCTTTGAGCAGAAGGACACAACTGTGCTCGGTGCAGGCAACTTTCCCTTGGCTAGGCTCTGCCCGTGCACGCCACCCTTGCCTTTCTCCCCAACTTGGGCTGCAATAGTGAACAACACGTTTGCTCTCCTTTCTGCTAGTGACCAGAAATTAAAACTCTTTGTGCATTTTAAATGAGGCTACCACTCTAATCGGGTTTCCTTTATTATCAAAGTGATTATGTTGTGATGTTACCTCATCAGACACTGCACTGCTCTGGTGTGGAGGAAAGGCACAAACTACAGCTTATCTTCTGCTGAGACACTCTGGGATCTGTAAGTCTAAACCACACTTAATCAGCTATGAGGCATTTTTTTGGCAGGGAATAACTTTGAACTGACTTAGGGATTACAGCCCAAGGAAAGGAGTCATAACACAGGTTCCCTGAAAACTCATTTTTCACTAACTTCTTTAATGGACTTTACACTGCTTTAATATGCTTGAGTAACAAAACCAACCCGAGACTGGCATCAAGAACTTTACTTTTTGATCTTTGTTCTGCTGGATCACGAGGAAGGCACAAGTTTCTTCTCTTGTAGCAATTCCTGCCTGGGCTCTTTATTTTACACTCCTGCCTATTGTATTTGTAAATGTTAATCTCAGAAATGTGAGCAGTAACTGAAGTTATGCATCATGACAAAAACGGACAACATCTTGTTTGTGGATGGTGTGATAATATTATGTCCAGCGGCAGGTAAGGTTTGTTCCTACTTCTGAAACTTATGCTACCTTTTTTTTTTTTCTTTTTCTATTCAGACTGGTACACATGAGCTCACTTCAGATAGCTGGGCTTCCTTGTGTGTCAGAATTATATAGGAAGCACCAAACCTGTTCCCAAACACCCCAGAACTAAATCATCCCTGTAAGAATAAACTCTCCCTCTCAAAGATATAGTACTGTTAAATAACTGAATTTTTGATAACTGGTAGAATATTTATCTATGTCTTTTTTTTTCCCTTTGGAGAATAACATACTTGTTTCTGGTTGACCTTAAAGTCTTAAATCCCAGAAAAAAATTAGAAATACGTTAGATGAGAAATATAATCCAAAACTCAAGAAAAACATTTCCCAAGAGGCCTCACAGCAGTAACAAACTATTTGGGATAGGCAGAGATGTTAATTTCAGAACATAATTTCAATACTCTATCTTATATAAGATCATTCAATCATTTTTGACTCTGCAATGGACAAAACTATCTATACCCAGAGTGGTAGGTATATCTGAGGTAAAATACTTACTTAAAATAGAACATGTTTCTGTATTTTAGGCAGACAATTCCCAGCACTAATATTCTTAAAGTAAACTACCAGAAGTAGGAAGGTGAACATCACGCTCTCCCGGACTTCAGGAAACCCTCTCTGGGGCAAGGGAGCAGAACAGGAATGACTGCTGTCCCTCTGGGAGTGGGTAGAAAAGTAAATGGCACTACACACCTCCCAATTTCCTATGCACTGCAAGGAATTCCTGTACTGTGGAACAATCCTTTTTGATAATTTGGGATCTTAGAAGGCACAAATTAGCATGCTGCAACCTCAGTATGGCAGTGTGTCAAAGTGACTCAAGGCCACACAGGTGCCTTTCATTTGTGCCTGAGAGGGCGGTGACCTGCAGTGGCCTTAGGTAAGCACTCAGCTTCTCATAGTATTTCGGAGGCAAGTATTTGTGGCTAATTGGGACTGCACTATTCACCTTCAATCCAGCAGGCCTCAACTTGTGCTAACTCAAATCACACCTTTTCGACACCAAGCCTGTGCCACAAACTGGTTTTCTGGTTTAATTCCTATTTCCAAAATGATATATGGACACTACTGAAAAGAAAGCAAACAAAAAGGAAATAGTAGGTCAGATAAACTGCTTTACCTAATGCACTCAGAACTCCCTTATCTTCTACCAGTTGCTAAACACATCTTTTATTTTTCCTTTTTTTTTTCCTATAAAATGAAGTTATACATGTGTTTGTCTTGGACCATGTCATTTGTGGGAGTGTGCACCTCACACTGCCACTCTGAACAGTCATATATGTCCAGTATTATGCTATTTTCTTGATTTATTGTTGAATTCCCCAGTACTCATAAGAAGCAAAGAGAAAACCTAATAGTGAATGAGCTATGCATCCCAGTTTGATATCAGACGCATTCTCAAAAATTATTGACTCAAATAAAGAAAGCAGTTGTAAAACCAGAGTTAAAATCCCTGAGGGAGAAAACTAAAGGCTTTCCTAGCAAAGCCTGTTTCCCAGCACCAGCATAAAGAACCAGGAGGACGCATGGCAGTCATTACCGCTGCTACACCAAGACCTAGGACAGCAGGAGGCTTGTCTAGTAACAGCTACACATGCTGTAAGAGGTGGGTATGCTTAAGTCCTCTACAGCTGTAGCTCCTGATACACCAGCAGAAAAAAATTGGTTTTGAAAATATAGCTTTAGCATTTTTGTGCCTTCTTTATACAGAAGAAAGAAGACATAAAAGTGAATATTAGGGTTTGTAATGTAAGAGGTTGCAGAGTTCTCTGAGGATAAGTTAAAACAACTTTGCATTAGTAATAGCCCAAAGACCAGAGAGTAACACTAAAAATAAATATGGGAAACTAGTCAAGTTCACATATTTCTTATGCAAACTCAGGCAAGTCACTCTGTGTCAAATCTAAAAGAAAAAAAAAAAATGAAACAAAACAAAACCCAGAAACTGTATACATGTTCTATGCTGGACCGTACTTTTTGGCACTTCAAATGTGTAACCCCCACCTCACCCTGCCTCTCCTCACTTCTTGGCCCATTTTTTTACAACTCCTCTAAAAATCGCTTTCTTTATCCTTCACAGCAGTGTTTCAGGGACACTGTAGTGACTGTGAAACACTAAATGCACGATGATCTGTGTTATGGAAGCAAGCAACAGCTGCCGTTGCTCCTTTCTATGTGCTGGTACATGATGATTCAAAAGACTGATTGCTGTCACTTCTAGTCGCTACAACCTCAGTCCACAGGTTTTCCCTCAATTATCTTCTTTTATTCTAGTGGTAACATTTTCTAGACTCATCAATAGTTCTTCTCCATTCCTGTATCTTCAGCCCTGCCTTATTTGTCAGGAATATCTGTAAGTTTGTTGAATTCATTTTGGGGTTTGTTGCTTTTTGAGTCTACTCTTTGACCGCCTTAAGAGTGGCTTTCCATGACATCATTGCAGAAATCCTATAATAGCTTTTAATAACAATAATCACTACTTGTAGTCAGAAATCAGAGTAATTACACTGACTGGTGTTTCTAAGTTAAAATGTTAAAATTTTTCTATGTTCAAATGTTTCAATGTCATTATTATTCTCCGTTGGCAAGTTGCTTGCTAAGGGCATAACAGTCTGTACTTAAAGAGTATACATAAGAGTCTATTCCTTAAAATCACTTGGAGAGTTTAATCTTCCTCTTAGTGTCAACAGTGCCTTGCAATAGAAGTTTCCAAGTCCTACTCTATATTTCAGGGTATAGTAGAGAGGACCGTACTTTAAGCTGTGCAAGCTAAGGGAAGTTTGCCTTATCCAACTAAATTAACTAGTCAGCAAAATTTAAGAAAAAATACTGAAAGTTTGCAAGTTTGAAACAAAAGGATCTACTGATACTATACAAACAATTTTTAACAGTCAGCAAGGACTCATTGAGAGTAATATCACATCTGACTGATTAAATTTCTTCTATAAGGTAAAAGTCATAAATCTTGCTTTTCCTTATGTTTTTGACATTGGCTGTTACGATCTTTTTGTAAGTAAACTAGGCAAACTGTATCAGGACGAAGTACTGTTGGCTGCAAGCAAAACTGGAGAACAATAAATGCTCAGCCATTTAGTACAAAAACACAGGCATAGATTAAGTCCATGTCTTTGTGCCAATCAACATTTTCAGCAACTAGGAAACAACCTTATTGAATTTTAGGCACTGAACTAAAGGTATAGGCAGTGGCACTGGTGAGCACCAAGACTGCTTAAAATTATCCTAACGAATAGATCTTCTTTCTTTCTAAGCAGGTGTTGTCCAATAAGAAGAAGGTACTATGTGCAGACAATGTCACCCAGTGCTTAGACATACACCCAGATTTCTGGGCGTAGAAGAGGATCTGGGGGTCACAGTGGATCTGAAGCTAGCAGAAGTTACATCTGCTGCTGTTGCTAGAAAAGGTAACACTGTACTAGAACTTTTAGACAGAGGCATAACCTACAGGGCTCATATAGTACTCGTTCCACTGCAGTCAGCATTTGCAAAACTTCAGCTGAACCACTGTATTCAATTTTGGGCAAGACATTTCCTGCTACATGGGGAGAAGCTGGGGGGAAATCAGAAGAGATCAGCAAGAATAGCCAGAGTTCTAGAAAATGCGCTCAGTGAGGAAAGACGGCAAGAAACAGAACTGTTTAACTTAATGTGAGTGGAACGCGAAAACACTCCTGAAGTATACAAAAGACAGCTGCAAAAGGGCAGGGGAAAAATCATGTTTCCTGGCTTATGAGAGTTAGGGCCGGAAACAACCTAAATCCTGGTGGGGTCTTTAACTTCAATGTTAGGAAGTACTTTGTAATAGCTCAGCTACTGCTGCAGGACACATTGTAAATCTCAGATACACTCAAGAAAAACTGCACAAATTTCTCCCAGCAGCATCAAAACCATGTAGGTAATTCATACTGCGGCAGAAGCCTTGAACCTATCCAGACGAGTAATCGCCAACAATCATTATTCGTCCATGTAGAGCAAACAAACAAAAACATGGAACAACAGATGAAAGATAGATTCAAGATTTTAGATCCTACTGGTAAAAAAATTAAGGTAGAGATGAGGTTGCTCGGGCCTCCATTCCACTTCATAGTAATTTAAAAAATACCTAGTGAGAAACACAGAACGGTGAAGAATTAATGATCTAAAACTTTTGATTTTAATATATCCTGATTCCAGTTGCTCTGTCTCCTAGTTTCTTCATGTTTATGTCAACACCACTGCAACTTCCTGGCTCAGTGGCCAGAAAAGAAGGATGTCGGTCAGCTCAGCTAAGAACACCATCCAGAAAGAGCAACATGGTCTGCAAACCTTTCTTCCACAGGCACTGTATTTTGCTTTGCTTTGGCAGCCCAGCCCTGATGAGGTCAGGCTATAAGGAACGAGCTAGACCCAGTCAGCAAGGCAGATCTTCCATGTCACTCTGGGGAGAAGAAATATCACAGCTCAAGCTCAGCAGGACAGCAGTAAATGCCTGCTCTGTTGCAGTGACTCCATGCCTGATGCAAGCTGGCAGAGAGGGCACATGCTGGCCACAACGTAAGGGTGGCCAAGAGGCAGATCTGCAAGGCTACTTTGGAAGAGATGGTGATGCTTGTCTGGATCTTGGCAGCAGAACCCTTCACTCTCAAAGGTGCCCACTCAGAGCCCTGCTCCACCCTGACTCTCAGTCGTCAGCTAAAAAGAGTTGTTTTGCCGACTGGCCGATGATGCCAGCAATAGCTACAGAGAGTGCTGTGGGCTGCTGCATGGAGCCTGGCTGGACTTAGTGGGACTAATAAGATCATGTGCTGAGTTCGGTTTGTCTAGCATCAACTTCACTAGTGTGCTGGCAATGAGTAGAGAAGCTGTGGATCTTTTTCCCTCTTAGCTACATGTACTTTACTGTTGCTGTCCAGGCATAAATGAAAGATCTCTAAGAACAGCTGCCTAACACATCTTAACTGAGTTTTCACTTCAAATGGCAAATTTTAGTTATTTTTAATTATATCTGAAAGACCAAGGTTTTATATTTATGTTTGGTGTTTTTCTGTATAGCAATCTCTATCTAAAAGGAAAAGAAGTAACAGGAATGCAACATTATACAAATAAACAAAGGTTTCAATGCTTTATACTTAAAGTATTTTTATAATTTACTTGCTCTTTTTGTACCCTATTTAAAATATTTAGTGTATTATTAAGTGCACTAATTTCCATGAGTACAAGCAGACTAGTACGTAAAACTCTGAACTATGACTGTTCGCATATCACACTCTGATGGGGGCTGTGATAAAACTATCAGTTTTGTGGCTGCTCATAACCTAATAACATCATTAGAAGAAGTGGTCACAGTTTGTAGCCTCTGGCCTGCTGACTCTATGATTTAGTTGAAGGTAAGATGCACTAACTGTAGCAAATGTGATGCGGAGAATGAACAGTGAGTGAAACACAACTGAAACAATCAAACTTGCTGCATCCAGTTTCTATTTCCACAACCTACAGTATTTATATTGCTTCAATGATGACTTTAATTTTTCACTTTAGCTCACTGCCTTAAGAAAATGGTTAATTCAAAATAAGGAGTTTGATTTCTTTTAAGACACCTACTCAGATAAGAAGCCAGTTTTCCTCCTCAAATCATCTGACTGATGTGCTGCCAAGAAGAGCAGGCAGTTCCCCACCTTTACCCTTCAGACAGGACCAGCTGTGGTTTCCTGCATATGCAAGAGACGTGAGCAAATTGCAGCTCATGGTGCTGGGCTGAGCATAGCCCCAGCTGCTCCCAAGGGTTACCTGCTCCAGGTCCCCTTTGCTCCACCCTGCCAGCTATGCCTCCTCTCAGGGACTTACAGAGGTGCCTAGTGAAAGCCACATTTTAATTTTAGTCCAGTTACTTCTACTGCATGGGGCCATGCAAGAACTCACAACAGGGACATGTGTATGGGTTAGATGGTGCTTATGACAACATTGAATAGATCACTGAGTAGAGCTGTCTACTGTGAGGCTACTAAAGGGCCCCAAGCACAGATTCCACAGACAACGTAGGTGGCCTTACCAGCTACTGAAATTCTGTACTAGCTCAATATATAAACATTGAAAAGCAAGATGCATGCAATCTATGCATAAAAGCTATTGTTTCAGTTGGAACTGGAGCATTTATCTACTTGACTATTACAAATAACCTCCACTTTTCCAAATTCTACTGGGCAGTACAGGCTACCATACGGACACAAACCACTTGACTTGCTGGCTGTAGCTGTGTTTCGTTAGAAGAGACATGGGAGCAGATCCATATCTCCATGCCTGCTCCCAACTCACATGACATGAAACTTAACAGGATAAAAACAGCTGGTAGACTTCAAGCCGCCTCATGCTTTGTCAAGGCACGCATAACCCCAAGGATAAATGTCTGTCCAAAAGTAAATTTCACTTCCATATTAGCACTCTGATCACCTCTCAGAATATGTTTATGTATTTATATCAGCTGATATTTGTAACATCTGCATTATACCCATTAATTCTGGCACATCAGCTACTTAATATATTGTCAGGAGGATTATAGTAATTCATACACGTGTAAAATACAGTTATTCATGATGCATTTCACTGAATATAGAAGTGTAAATATGTTTCTGACAATCACTCTTGCTTAATACTGAAGCTCAGTCTTCTCGTATATTTAGGAGGACTGGCAGTACCAAATGATGGATAGATATGAAACTGTACATTCAGTCTTGAAACGAAATTTTTTTTTTTAAAAAAATGTTCTTTATTCTAGCAAAGTGGAAAAAAAAAAAAAAGCTTTTTTTGTAATCTCTGCCAAGGAAAGTTTGACATGAAAAAGTATTTGTGTTTTCTACATTACATGAAAGTAACTTATGTCAATGTGTCAATTACTTAGCTTTTCCTTGTTTTGTGAATTTTAAATAGCTTACAGTACTTTGTGTAGTTTTCCTCATTTGAAAGCCAACCCAGCTATTACTAAACTTCATTAAAGAAAGCTTTGTAAGCATTCTTCAGAGGTGAAGCCAAGAATTCAGGAAGGTTTACAGAGCTGACTTCCATGCAAATACGAGGCCACCATCAAACAGTGCCTCTTTAAATTTTAGTATTATGAGTTCAGTTACTTTTGCTATTTGAGATAAAAGAGAAGACCTAATGCTGGAGAAAAGTTTTCTTCCTACAAGCCTGCTTTTTGCACAGCTATTAAATGCATTTGCACTTGATATACAGTGCAAGATACAATGCATTCAACTAATTAGGCCTCAGATCTGATTTAGTACCTGTGGATTGACATTGAACTAAACTTCCTGGTCTCTACTGCAATGTGAATGAATTGCTAAAAAAGCAATTTATAATCATGAAGAAAATTCTCAAAATTTTTTTGTGGTTTATCTTTATAATGCTCCAATAGTTTTAAGGTATTTCATCCTAACAGTCTGGAATACAAAATAAGTTTGTAACATAAACTTTCCATTCAATATTCCCTTTGCAGTATGTAGTAAGCATTACATTGTTTTTTAGTACAGATTTTTGAGTTAAATCTGAGCTAACAAGGCCTGAATGAATATCTGATTTCCTTCACCTGCATCTTTGATCACTTTATACCATTACGTGGAAATCAGCTATTTAAAATCCCTGAACTAGACATTTTCCCAGTAATTGTACCCAAATTGCAGCAAAGAACAAAGTTTTATTTCTGTTTCTATGGTTAAGAGATTATGTGTCCCTTCTTTGTTTAATGCTGATACGGTTAAAGAAAAAAGTGCAAAGATTAAAACAGTCTGCAAAAGAGAAAACCAAGGGAGAAAATGAACAAGGTATGGAGGAAACAGACCAGTTTTGAATATCTAAGAGGCTTTTCTTTAACTTGGGCATGCTGCTTTTCATGGGAGTATAATTTGCCTGGTGTTTCTAGGTATTTCAGATTAAATATGCAATTAAATATATAAAATATTAAGTATTGTGCAGCTAGATGTCAAAGTTCAATTACATCCAGTGTTAGCCCTTGCAGATTGGTTCTTGCTTCCTTGTTATATTTGTGGGAGTAGACGTCAATATTTCCCTGGAAATCCTTTACATAATCATACTGGTTTCAGGGCTACGTGTGCGGCAGCTCATAAGTAAAATCCAGAGATGAAAGAAGTAACTTGTACCCTGGGATATTACTCAAAATTACTGCCTAAATATATTGTTTATATGGAATACTTATGCCGCTAAAAGTCATTAATAACTATGAGCATCAAGTCAGCACTGTGAAAGTGGAGACTAAACATAATTTCTGAAAGGGATAACACTGCTGATCTAGCACCACAAGCACACTGCTGCGTTTTTTATTTCTCTCATGCAAAGAAAATCCTGGATCCTAAAGGTCACATTACACAGAGACCATCAGCAGCCTCTCATGTTTTGACAGCATATTTTCAATATTATTCTGGCACAAAGATACTGAAAGCAAAACTAGGACATCCTGGATGCAATAGTAATCTTAAAATTGGTAACACGAGCTCACCTCAGAGGGTTTTTTCTCTTTGGTGTTCAGCCAGGAAATCACTCATGTTTCACTCAAAGAGTATCTTCACTTCATTTTCAATCAGTAAACCCTTTCTAAAGCCTTTTCAGTTAACATTTGTGAGTTTATAAAGCACATGCATAATTTCTAACTAAGATATCAATGCTGTCTAAAAACATGAAGTGAAACTTCTGGTAAGTAAACTGTTAATTCTGAGATGTATGTAAATGAAAATACCCAACGTTTGTATTTCCCAGCAATGTTTTCTGTTGGTTCTTTTGGGGTTTGCTTTTAATCTAAAGGCACTGCCAAATTTGACTCGCTTCTGAAAATCATTTGGATCTATTGAGAGGTCAGGAGGAATAGGAAAGAGGGAAATTCATCCAGTCCTGCAATGATCTCTCTCTCAAAACTTTCCTCTAGGGAGCCTCTGAACCAAAGCCATGACATATCACATGTGTGACAGTTTATCAGATTTTGTCATGCCTGGCCTACATACTTGACAAAATAATAATTTTCCCAGAAGTTGGTTTGTAGTAAATCAATTTATTATTTTTGAACCGAGTATCTGTTGCCTTCATATTCATGCTCATCCACATCTTCTCTGCATTACTATTAGCAATGACAATTTTAAGAGGATGGGAGAGACCATCAGTCTCTCTGCATATATTCACAGTTCGGTACCACATATATATACAGTTTAGTAGCATATATGCAGTTTATAGTCTGCTAATGACATAATTTGGAGTTAATGTACCAACCTGGGCTTTTGCCCATGAACTTTGGGCAGTTTATTGACTGCCTCTCCAGGCTGAGTTCAGAGAAAGGTAAAGGCTACTTTGGACTTCTACCATGGGTAAATGTAATGTGAAATTACAAACCCGGAACTGCAGCACTGTAATTCTATTGCACTGTGATGATGTGGGAGAGCAGCTATTTTGTAAGCACAGAGTACCTTTTAAAAGCCATAAAACAAACTATATCAAAAAGATAGTATTTGCCAGAATACTCAAAAGTACAAGACGGTATTTTTCTAATTATTAGCTTACAGTTTTCAATCCAAATTATGGCACTTCTTAAGATAAAATACCAATTAATTTTGAGACATACTGCCAAAACTGAAGAGCACCACAGTATCCACACATCATTGCATGGACCGCTTCTCCTCCGCCCACAAATCTAACTTTATGTTGAACAAAAATAGATCATTAGACAAACCTTAACCTTAAAAGAGAAATTAAAACAGAAATAGCAATACATATCCTAGTACTTTTCCCCTTATTTTAATTGGTTCCTTTTCTCTACAGCAGGACAATTACTCTCTGAACCAGGCACTTCTCTAGCAATTCAATTAATCACAATTTAGTGGGCTGGAACTGAATTCTTCTCTGCAGTGTACAAATATGTGGGGCAGGAAGCAGCAAGCAAGGAAGAAATCCAAAGGTCAGATAAGGCAGGAATAAAAGTGAAAGAAAGGGAAATATTTGTCTTCTATTAAATGTGCTAGTCAGAGAGTAAGCAGTGTGCTGTTCTTTTAGCTTTGCTGGGACTATTTGCACGCATAAATATGTACATGCATTTATATTTTGATGGTCTGAGATTTTTAAGAGGAGATCAAAGAAACTAGGGGAGGGAGTGGAGAGAGGATTTGGAATCCTCATATTCATTCAACTGAGTTGTTGCATCTGAGTTTATTCTGACTCAGTGCTGCAGTATCAATCACTTTGTTGTGTGGGCAAGTTGGAGTGGAAAACACACACATACATAGTCGCAGTGCTTTGTAGACTATATATTTACTTTATCTAGTGACACAGTAAAGATATTGTACACAGGCAAAATGTGCTGGGTAGTAAGCGAAAAAGCAGTCCTCCTTACCTACACAAGTTGAGGAGAAGTTGCTGTGACTAAGTAGCAGTGGCTACTTAGTGGAGGAAGACAAGAGTGGAGCAATTACTCTCTTTTTAATTCCTTTGTTCCTATTCTTCTAGGGGTTGTGACCACCTTTGCAACCTCCCTATTTTCTCCTGGTTTTTTTTACCATATATGCAATTTTTACACATGGGATGCATACTTCCTTTTCGTTGTCTTGCCCTACGATCATTTTCCCCAGCACTCCAGGCTGCACTCTTTTAGTGACCAATAACTGACCATTTGAGATTTGTGTTTTCTGCCCTGTGCCTGTGTCTTCAGGGCCTCTACCATCATCTTCTGTCAGCTTTTGGTTGTACTCTTGAGGATCCCTACTACAGAGTAGGATGATCTCTAAGCTATGTTACCAGAGATCCTCATCTCAAGCCCCAGAATTCCTGCAGTGTGGATATATTTGAGGGATTAAAGACCATTCTAGAGTATGCATGTTCAAAATGTAAATACAAATTCATAGCAGATACAGGGACCTGTACGTAGTACTGCCTTTCACTACCTCCAGTAGGGTTTCTTTTGTATCAGCAAGCATAACTCCATTGCATCAGTAGTATTTAGCCAGACTTTCATGAGAAGTGCAACACAACCGTCTTATGCAAAAGTAAATACTGTAAAAAAAAAAAAAAAATGGAACAAACTCTGCCTGGTCTTCCACCGCTTTCCAAGAAATAGTTTTTTTCCAAAATGGCAGTAGTTATGTAGGAAGTAGTCCACCTTGGCTAGTATGTGACAAGGAGATGCCGAAAGTCAATCTCATTTGCCAACCTCAAGAGTATAGCATCTACCTGCAAGTTTCCATTCACTAAATCAGAGATAAGCATTAGCCGCTTTTCACATTATAAGAACAATGCATCTACATATATACACATAAGTCTCTCTAGTTCACCGTATTTACTTTGGTTGCTACATTAAACCTTATGAAAATCTTACTTACGCACAGACATTTTGGTTTGACTTGCAATTCTAGTTCAAACAGTGAAAATTCCTCTACCAGCACCTATTAAGAGAAACTAAAATGAAAGCTGAACAAAAGCCAGAAGTTTTGAATAATGATGCTGAAAGAATTGCTCCAGCCTTTGTCAGACATCCAGCACATTTGCTTAGCCACAGTGAGGAACAGAGGTTTGGGGTTTTTTTCCTTACATTTAATTCTCAAATATTCCTGAGTTATGCTGGGAAAGGAAATATAGATGACTACAAAAATATGTATTTCAAGGGCCACCAACATCACTTGCTTTTCTGATTCTCCAAAGCAAATATGCATGGCTTATTCCAAGTTTTATTTATTTTCAGGTCTTCCTACTTACAGTTATACAATCTGATTAAGAGGTAGCTGCATTCCAAGCACTCTTCAAGTAGAGGAACCCAGTGCTTCAGGGTATTCTGGTTGTTTATATTTTTCCAGTGCCAAAATACCACAGGCAGTTATGTAACCATACATACACTTCATCTAAAAATAGGAGAGCAAGTTTTGCTATCAGGAAGAAATTTATTTTTTTTTCCCATCTTAAAAAGAAACTAATCACAATATGTTTAAGATGACTACAAGTGGTATAAAGCACACAAAACTTATTTATTTGAAAATCAGGCATGTTTCCACAACAACTTCTTAATCAGCCATTGAAAGGCTCCCTTGAACATATCACACAATTATTGTTTGTTTCTTATGGAGCAATCCAACTGTACTACAAACTCGATGCACAATTGGCATGTTTTGAATTTGACAAAACACCAAAGCAAAGAGAACAGGAGCTGAGTTCTGAAATGCTCTGTTTCCTGGCCACAGTCCAGTGATGCACTTACTCATGTCCTCCATTTGAAATAACCAGTTCCACTGCAGAAAGTCAGGCAGTACAGCTGTGCTGTGTTAGCAAGGGAAAGGTCCTATCTATGGAAAAAGTAGCTCGAAGTAACTTTCCATGTAAACAGACCCCAGGCCAAAGTGAAAACATTTTAAGAGGGAGAAAAGTAATGCTGCTCCTTGAAGTTTTGTTACTCATCTAAGTATCTAGTAAACAGAAAAGTGTGTCTAGGTCTACCATTTCTTTCAGTGTCATTGTATGTATGATTTTTCTGGCTTGGAAACTACATCTAGGAGCAACAGTGCATTTTGATCTTCTGGACATGAGATCAGACTGTCTGGTTGGAGCACAAGCTACAGATGCCCAGAACACCTGGGCAAATATCTTGCATGCAAAAGCAGATCAAAATAGCACATCAGAAAGTATTGCACTTGTACGGCATGGACACTGCCTAAAGTGCCACACAGACAAGCTGTGTCACAGCAAACATGCCCCATTTGGGCATGACAGCTTTCTGAACAGCAATTGCACACAGACTTCAGCTGAGAAATCAGGGAGCTAAAGCAGCCACAAACGTGTAGACGGAATATGCTGCTTCCTGACTTTTAATTATGTCATTTCTATTCACAGATGCAGAGCTGGGTATTATACAGTTCCTAGCGCACAAACTGTAATGATAAAGTAGTAAATGAGGGAAGACACTAAAACTACAAAGTAACCATAGAAAAACAAATTCAAGGATAAAATTATTTTCTGAAAAGTGCTTGTTGATATGACTTGTTTTATCTTCTTCAGCTCCAACAACACTCCATCAACAAAACAAACCAACCACCCCGAAAACTGTAATAAACAAATAGGTCAGAAAGAAACCTCAGAAACAACATCATTAGAAACAGTCACTTTATTTAATGTGCATAGGACAGAATAAGTAAAATTTCACTCTGCCACACAGCCCACACTTGCTCTTTGGGAGGAAAAGCAGAATCTAATGTTAATATACAATGAATTTTCCAGTCAGTACAGGAAGCCTGGTAAACAACACACAAAAGAAGCATAGATTTGCATCTCCCCCATTGTGCTGACACCACTTGAACATTCTGTATAAACTCTTCATAATGTCCTGCATGTTCTGGTTCAGAAATGTTAAGCTAGAGCAATTATGACATTTACTGGCCATATGTTAAGCTAAGTAGTTAATTAACTTGAAATTCTAAACAGTCAGATAACATTATATAGTATTATAAAAATATGTTTTTAATGTGATTGCAGAAAATCAGATGTTTATATAGCAAGGTAGATGAGAAGGCAACAAAATGAATGTATAGTGTTAATCACCTGCTCTGGTGGGTTTCTTTAAATATTTATTTAAACAGACAATTTCTGCTGATACTGTAACAACTGTATAAAATTTATAAAGGCAAACAGGCAGTATTACTACTGCAAGGGACTGCTGCAGCTTGACAATTTTAAATATACATCAGATTGGTTCCATAGCTGAGAATATTCACATGATCTTGCATGTGATACATGGGGTGAAACAGGCTGGAAGAATTAACCTCTATAGGAAAACAGGGCTTCTGAGAGACACTATTCAAAAGTCTGAAAATCTGCCTGAAGATCTTTCTAGGAAAAATACTTTGCTGGCAAAAAAAATTTAGAAAATCAACTAAAATAAACAAAGAAAATGTTTTAGGGTCAGTTCTGTATCAGTTATGATGAAAAAGAATTTATTATCATTATTGTTAAAATAATGTCGGAAAAAGCAGAATGCAGCATCAGTTTGCAGTTATGAAAAAAAAATCTCTTTCTCATCTCAGTAAGATATTGCAAAATGGTAAATGTTACCTGAGTAATATCTGGCTTAGAATGCACTAGAGGGTGATGAAAATATTTCTATTTACTAACAAGGTAATATTTGAATTGATTATCCAGTAACTACTGCTGAAAAGCCTGGGTCAAATGTAGATTGATTTATTTTTTATCTGACAATAGCACTAAGAAACATCTCCAAATTTAACTCTGAGGTATTACTTAAGTCTGAGCAAAATACCTCCCGTCTTTTTTTGTGTTTTGTTTAAATTAGTATTTCACAATTTTGTTTCGTCTTGTTTTGTTTGTTTGCCTGATTAGTATTTGTAGATACATGGATGTGCCACCTTGAGAACAATGACGCCTCTAGGTATTCAGCTTCTGCAAGGCACCTCCAGACCAGGTATTTCAAAGCCTTTATCCAAAGAAGGCCATTTAAGGGGCTCCCTTCAAGTAAGTGGTGTCAGCATGCAGGGAATTCACAAAGCTGATTTTTCTAGCAGGGACATACAAAGAGCTGCCCAACTAGAAACACTGGAATTTACATGTCCTAAACTGGTACGGTAAGTGTGTAAGCCTCAGAAAATATCTGTCACAGCTGAAGACACCTAAAAAAGCCATTTGTTTCACTTTCTTGATACCTAAACTCAGTCTCTTGCACTTTGCTTTGGCATTGTCTAACCTGTAGATAGATGTGGAAAGTACTTGGATGCTGGGTCAGTTAAGGGGTAAGACATTGCCCCAGATCATGAGATACAGCTTACAGGCCCCAAGGTCCTAATTCCCGGGCAAGAATTCTCTCACATTTACACTGAGACACACTATCTTCCATTATCTTGTCCAATCTTCCTTCCGTCCTTCCTCCACCGTAGGCTAATATTTTCATGGAAGGAGGAAGAAAAGTAGCCTAGTGGTGGAAACACTTCACCAGGGTTGAGGAGAGATTCTAGGTTCTCCCAGGACTGTTTACACATTTTGTATTGGACAGATATGGGACAAAACCAGCCCAAAGAGTAGCATGACAACTTGACCTGAGAAAGTGAGAGAGTTCCAAGTACAACACAGTCTATGCAGCATAATCACAGCACTGTGGCACTGCCTGGTATTAAGAAGGTAGTGAGTATATTTTTCACTAGAACACCAAATTTTCCCAGGTAAACAGCTTTTTTTTTTTCCTTTTTTTTTTCCTTTTTTTTTTTTTGTCTTTCAACTAGAGTAAGCATCTTTGCCTCCTATTGCATAGCACTGCAGTAGAAGGGAGAGGACAGGAAGGAGGCAAGGCTGAATACCTTCATATTTCAAACCATCATGTAAATGGAAGCTTTGCAATAGAGAGTTTGGAATGATCATCTCCTGATGATTGCACTAGAGGAACAAGGTTTCATCTTCACCTGTTGCAGTGTCCAACATGCCACAAAGACTGTCACTTAGACAGCCCTCCAGTCAGGACATATTCTGGATACAGCTGTGGCTTCCCCCAACCTTTACAATATTCTATTTGCAATAGTAATTTTACACAGCTGAATAACACCTCCTTCCTCCTCAACACCCCATAAGCACTGTGTGAAGCTGCTGTGTGCCAACTGGACTACACAACACAGGGCAAGAGGGCTGCGTTCACTGCATACTTACTACTGAGTGCCTCAGAAAAGCTTTGGCCAAACACCATGAGCAGAACCATACCTATCCTACAAGTGATGTCCATCCTCACACTCAGTGAAATGTCCTAATCATGATGATAACTTAAAATTTTCATTCAGTTTTATTTTTCGTTTGGCTTTTGCTTTTTTGTCTTCAGAGGAGATGAACTTTAACAGCAGAAAATGTTCTCACAAAAAATGCCCATGGTCTGCAATTTTGGTCAGTCTTCTGGTGATAGGATGCCAATCCCATTCATGTAGAACACAAGTCAAAACAAGATGCTACCATCACCACCTCAATTAGCCTGAATACTAGGCAGATGGAGGGAGTCTTTTATGGATCTCTGCACCCTCAGAGAAAGGAACACACTGAAGTGAGTGGCAACCATTTTGCGTTAGAGTCCTAGTTCCCTGGAAAAAAAATCAATGTAGAAAGAAGGTCCTACGTTATGTGGATTAGATATACAATGTCACTGTGTTGCAGGGCTCCAGTGCACTTGGCCTTGTTTCTCCCTAGATTGCCCAGGGCACAATTCCCTTGTAGAACAGTGCTCTGCAAGGAGAAAAATCTCTATCTGCACACTTGGCTTTCTCCCCCAGGGCTCTACTTCTGTTGCAATAGTGACCTCATTTTGCTCCTGTCAGGAATTTTAGTCCCTATCTCCTTTACCATATCTGGTTCCTGGCTTTCTTATTCCACCGAATACCAGAGACTTTATCTGTAACGCATGAATGATTTCAGTCTTTTGATGTCCCTTTTATCCATCAGTGCAATCTAGAACATTCTCTTTCAGTATTTCCCCCCCTACATCACTTAATAAGTACATGATTTAATGATCCTTTTAAAATTAATTTGAGATGCCCACCTAGGAACCTTTACATTTATTTAAGAGATCCAACATTAGCTTGCATAATGATCTGCAAGAAATTATGAGACTGGTAAGATTGGATAAATAACCATTTGAAGACACAATATAAAAGAGCAAGAATCAAAATGCCGCAGAAAACCTGCTAGCATTTTAAATTCTGCAGTTATCATAATGTTACCACATTAGCAGCTCTGAAAGTCAACCAGGCAGTGGAGTTCTTGGAAGTCACACTGGGGTCATGTATATGTTTGTACATACATACAGTGCATTGCATATGCCCCCAGTCTAATCAGAAATGTAAAAATGTAGAGAGTAGGAAAAGCTTCATCAGCTTTATTCTACTTAAAGCCAGTATCAGCAGCAGTATCAGTACCGAGGGCTTCAGCATGGGCTAGATATCTATGTTTTATGCAAGCCTTACGCACCTAAACCTGTGACTGTCAATTCTTGTCTCTTACAGGTATCAAGAAATCTACATTGCTGCCAGCTTTAGTACAGCTATATGTGCTGCAGTCACACCTGACTGCAGTGCAGGCACACTGTAAACACCAAAGGCCTTTGAACACTATCTCTGCATACTGTTGCCACATCACGAGCTCCATCTGCTGCTTTCCAGTAAATTCTTGTATCCTCCTGATGGTGACAAATTAATCCTTCCGTTATGGTGGAAAAGCATGATCTAATCTAAGTAATTAGAAAAACATCTAGATGAAAAGCTGTAATGATAACACTATTTGAAAGCAGTAGTTGATTTGGCTGTTAAAGAATAAGAATTCAATAAAGAGTATATTATAAATGCCACATCTCTTCCTTTCTCCCTAAACTTCCTTGCAGGTCTTCCCATCCAGAATGAAAATTACATGACGACTGATTATCACACATATTTATTTTTTCAATTTCATTTTTTCAGTGCAGTAAGGTGGGGTTTTTTTAGGTGAGGAATGATAAATTTGTGAGGTTTGCAACTCTTCTTTGGGACAGCTATGGGAACCCAAGGAAGTTCAAAGATCTTGACTAAAGGCTACATGACTCACTACACAAGGTTCAAGTCTGTATATCTTCAGGTCAAACTACTTACAAAGAAATCCAAACAAAGTCTCATTTGTGCTATCTTTACAGTGAAACTTAAACAATTGGTAAAAAGAGAGCCATATTTAAACTGTCTGAAAGAGGTAAAAACAGTATCCAGTTCTGAGGATGTGAAGTTACATGTACACAGAGACTTTAACAAACCTGGACAAAATACCAAAACCTGCTATCCTTCTTGCAAAACAGTTTGAAAAAGAGGAAATATAATTTTGTGTGTTCTCCTTCTTTGGGCAGTGTTTAAATGGTTCAAAAGACCCGCCTTCACTGATAGTATCTCATACAGGAAAATCAAACCAGTGATGTTATTTCCAGTAAAACCAGTTATGCAGACTCACTATATAAATGGACTCAGATCATCAACAGCCAAAACTGAAGAGATTAGAAAACTACCCAACGAGAGTGAATGCTCTTTAAACCCATTAGGTTCATTAAGATGAACCAAGTGCTTTCTACACCTACAATGAGGGCCTCTTCACATTCAAGGGGTTCAATCTAAGAAACAGCAAGTGCTTAGTCTGTGGAGAAACACTATTAAGTATGTACAACTCAACTACTGCTGTTTATCAGAGTTACAATAGAATAGATAAAACCTCTCTAAACAATTTAAACACAAATAAATACAAGATAGAGATAGAAGAGCAAGGTCTCTAGTGGCCCTTACCATATTTCTGAGAAAAGAGATTACATAAAAGATTTCCCCGTCTTAGCATTTTATCAATCTCAACAAATTATAACTGGATAGGCAAGTAAATTGCTTATTATCTGGAACAGGCTCTGGCCAAAACAAAATAGGTGAAGTGAGGAGAAGAAAAGAGAGGGAGAAGTAGAGAACTGTTTGGAGAGTCAGTGTTTACCACAGCCACATGGATCAGAATATGTGGTTTCCATGCCATCTGTTTAGTTTGTGATCTAGCCTATTAAAGCTCTTGCAGTAAATCAGACTGAAGAACTTACCAGAATTTCTGTAGGACTGGTGCTAGGGTACTAGACGTTTACAAACGTATACTTACACAAACAGACCAATTTCTTCTGTTTCAAGACCAGACAGCAGAGAACATGAACTTTAACTATCTTACAGCTAGGTCTTTTTGACATCTTTGGTTTCCCATAGCACCTCCTAGACTAGAGAATTTCTGAAAACATATGTGATGAGAAATATTTTTAGAGAAAGCAAAACAGCTAAAGAGCAAGAGGAAGTTCAGGAGTCTAACAGCACTGAACTGTTGACCTGCTCTTTATGAAAGGTAACAAGTCGGAGTCAATGTGCATTGCAATAACATTACCTTTTCATGAAACATTAATAGATTACTTAGCTTGGCTCTAATTCCTACTGTCCAGCATATTGTATTCTTGAAACACTAGAATTTTAGGATTGTTAGTCTTTGACAAAAGAATACCATAAATTCTTACTTGTAGTTCTCAGAAAGCTACTTTCAGGAATTAATTGACCATTGTTGGAAAAAAATGAGAAAAAAATCTGTATATGAACTCTGTGGTTCTTAACTACTGTGAGGCAGTGACCCCTTTATCACATTCAGTTGAAAGTAAGGACTGTGTATGCTGACTCCATATATATTTGACTGTATTACTGACAGAATAATGATGCTCTTCCAGGCTGGAAGGAACCTCAACTCAAAAGATTATATGCCTCCAACTTTCATGGATAAAGGAGCCTACGTGAGATTATCTAGCACCCTGTCCAGCTGCATCTCGAAAACTATAGCGATGAGGACTCTACCACTTCCCTGGAGAGGTTGTTCCAGTGAACGATTGTTCCATCTGTGAAAAATTTGTTTTATTGGGATGAAACTTCTCCCAGTACAACTTGCAACCATTGCCCCTTGTCTTCTCCATGTGAGTCCTTGTGAAGAGAGAACCTCTGTCTTCTTCATAGTAACCCTTTAAATATCGGAAAAACACAATGAGGTCCCCCCTAAGTCTTCTCTTCTCCAGGATGAAAACAATGAACACCTTCAGTCCTTCCTCAGAGCAGGTTCTCCAGCCCTTTGATCACCTGGGAACTTTCTGCTGTATCTACAGAATACTGTTGCAGTGACTAGAAGAAAGAATATCTTTAAGATGAGTGAATCTTCAGGTCATATTAAAGGCTAACCCAAGATATTAATACCTTGTGTATATGCTTTGTAAATACTGTGAATTTGCATTCATGAAAGTAACAAGGAATTCTTTATTATCATTGAAGTGTAACCATGGATACTCTGGGTATACGCATACTGTGATTTTTGCAAGTATAACAACCATTATTTGTAAACCCCAGTGCTGACACAGGCTAACTTTTCTACTTACCCTCCACCTGAGGTGAAGGGTAAGAGCATGTGCACATCTGACAAAATTGCAATTTTTCAGTAAGAAGTGGGAAGTCTAGAATTAAGCTGGAGGACAGGAATGGATGTCCGGAAAAATCAGAAGGAATCACATCAGAACAACAGCAATGAACTACAGAGAAACTGTGCATGAAGTAATGCCTCAATGTTCAAAAAGGATAAGTAGTCACTGATCAGGAAAGAATGTGGTTTTAGAGTAATTGATAAGTAAAATTTATAAGGTAAATACTGTAGTGCCAGTGTTAAAATACAAATATCTTGTAGGAACATATTAGTGTATCGGCAAGTTTAAGAATGAAAGTCCGTACTCTGCACTAGCTTCAGTGAATTAAAATACACTGGAAGGAGCTTCTTTTCTGAATTAAACCCTCTCTTTTTGACAATCTCACACTCTCTTTCCTCTCCTGCTTTCAGTCTTCCACAAGTTTTCCATTGCCTTTTATTATCATTTCTAGATACAGAATTCCAGCCACAAACCAATTCCACCACATCCTCGTCTCCAAAGGACTCCTGGCCTGTTTCATGACCAGTGGTATTACTCACTGGTGGTACTACTGCTTCCTTCACTGAGGGGCTGCAGGGTACATTCTATGATGGTCCAATATACACAGGATATAGTGTTAATCGCTGCAATTCCTTCATTTCTGATTGAGGGCTGACAACATGAAGGAACAGAAGGAATTTCATGGCAAGCCTGCTTTACAACTTTTTATACTCTCAGGAGTAAAAGCTCCGAGCTGTACTGGAACCAGAAGCCCTTAGAATAGACAAGGTGGCATGTTACAAAGAACCTGAGAAAATCATTAACGTTTTCAGTAAAGAAGATCCAGTCTACAGTTATGAAGGATACACTAGTTTAGAATTACTCAGACTGGTGCCAATATTGTCCAAGGTGATGGATTAGACAACTTTCAGTGACCACATCAAGATCTCGTATCACTAAATAATTACTTCATCTTCAGACTAAAATATACAGAATAGCCAGGGTTAAGGCAGGACCTCATATTTGAAATCAAGAATGTTGTTACTACATATCGTCTCCAGTGTCCTAGGGAGAGTGGAAAAAAAAAAAAAGGCCAAAAATTTTCCAGGAATTTACTGAAATGGCTGCAGTATAACTGAGCAGGAAGATTTTAATGGAGCAGTGAAACTCACAAAGGGCCTTTTTCTTTCTCTTCTTGCTCAAAACCACACAAAACCATTGAGAAGTAATGACATACCATTTACTCTATGCCAGCAAAAACAACTCCTCCATGTAAAACAAAGAAAATACCATCTGTCATGTTTTAAAGTTATAGAATAAAGAACTGGCTAGAACATTTTGGGGGATATTTCAAGAAGAAGTTTAACATGGTCTAGTAATCAATGCCACAGAGCAAACATCTCTGTTCCTGGAGAGGGTTCTGAGCAGCTCCTGGCTAAGCAGAATTGGCCAACAAGCAAACCTGACTCTCTCTAAATCAGCAATCAATGGTCTACCAGGATCTAATACTTGCAAATTCAAATTCACATTGGTCTGGTTTCACCTACGATAGAAACAATGAGACACTTGGAACAAGTGGCAAGATATGTGATGTATTTATCTGGCAGACGTAATCTTTATGTAAGCCCTGGATATGTTTTTCAAATGATACAAGCATTAGTCCATGCAGAAGTACTAGAATATTTTATGTATGTCAGCCTGAAAAGACACAGGAGAACTGCAAAAGGTTAAGAGAAACACATGGTCAAAAAGTGTAGAATTCCTTATAGATAAGATATAATTATATGAAGACTCTTCAGTGAAGATTCCTAAGTAAGTACTCTTTAGTCTTGAAAAAAAAGACAACTGAATGAAGTATATGACAGAGGTAAATAAAACCCTAATGCATGGAGAGAGGGGAAGGGAATGACTGTTCACCAAGTGTTCCAGGGCAAGAGCTGAAGAGAGCACCAAATAAAACTAACAGAGGCAGAGACAAAACAAGCAAAAGGAGATGTTTTTTCTATAGAACATATGGCCAAGTTTCAGATAGTATTATTTTAAATGGGTTTGAAAACTAAGTAGGCAAAATCATATAAGAAAAATCCTACCTTAATCAAAGCTGACTCAAAATACCACAGGTCACAAGACTTGCTATGAGCATAGAAGTTAATAAAGCCAACAGCTACCATTCCACTCATTCAAAAGGTGTGGCAAGCTTGCCACGAATATGCAATTGCGATAGAGTAGAATTAAATATACCATCATGGAGGAGACTTTTTAGGACAGGGAAGACTACGGAGGAAGTATTGATGAATGCACTTCACTTCTGAAAACTGCACAGCAGTTAGCTGTGTCCCATTATGATAAACAGTCCACTGTCTGAATATAACAACAGTGTGCTTAGAGAAAGGTGCCAGTTACACAATTTGAGCAGGTTCTTTTTCGGGAAGGCAATCTACAGATTGGTATGGCTAGAATAAATTAGGCTTGTGTACTTACATTATTACATTATTTTAGAGCAATATGTAGATCCACATCAAAAAATACACTTTTAAATCATACTAGTATTTCACATGGTTTTTATCAATCAGGTGTTAGCAAGGCTTGCAACAGTTACAGTCTACTGTTCCATACACAGCTGTAAAAACCCAGTAAAAGATTAAACTGTTGTCAAAGAGAATGAAAGTGAGCCATGAGGATTTTCCACTGTTCAAAAAACTACTTTTGCAGGAATGGATGCTAGAATGTGAGAAAATGGACATATTTTTTATTTCAGAGAGTAATAGAAATATCATAATGTTTCTAGTTTTTTTCCATTTAGTTGAGAAAAACTGGTTCTGTGTAACTTCACTCACTTGCTGGCTGGTCTGGCTGGATCTTCACTGGTGATCACACCCCTGTACTTGCTCCAGGTACTGGAACAATGGACTCTTGAGCCCCCCAGGTGTAGGATTGCCAGCTGTTGGCACTGAGACCCCTGCAGGCATTCACCCACACAGAACACAGCTCTGCACCCAGTAAGGAGTTAGAAATGAATATAAGATAGGACAGAGGGTGCTAATTTGGCATATGGCATAGGCAGACAAGTCTATTCACCAGCACACTGTTCGCAAACAATCTGCCACTTCTGTCACCTTTTCCTTCTATTTTCCCCTAGGTTTCTTCCCTAAGCAGCCCATAATAAATTCTTTGCAGTCCTGAAATTCTCTTCCCTCAGTAAATCCCAAGCATCCAGGCAGAAAATTCCCACAGTTTGAAAGGTGCACCAGTCTTGGTTTCTCATGATGGATGTCACTTGATGGGCCATGGGGCGCTGTGGATCTCCTGGGAGAGCCCTGGAAAGTGTCCAGACAGGACACCCCTTCCTCTAAGCCCTTAGTTTGGGTTCTCGCCTGTCTTGGGTCTCTTGACTCATCGGGCATGTTTAGATGGGCCTCTGACAGGGTGATAGCTCCTGTGGTGGGCCTGGGATCAGCCAGGGCGGGGTATTACTAGGATCTTCTATTTGCCACTGCCTCTCTGTGTTCACTTGCGGCTGTGAGCAAGGCAACATTTAACCTCATAGGCATGATGGAACCCATGGGTCCATTAAAGTCTGAATTACTTGGCCTTCAAAATATAAACTGAGGTCATGTAACCAAAGCTGTCCTGTTTATCTGAAGGAGTTGGCAATATGAAGCTATGTCCAAGCTCAATAAGAGCTACCTGGCCTATTCCCTCCCTGCCATATCTGGTTCTTTTCAGCTGCCAAATAATGTAGCAGAAACAAAAAAAAAAGATATGTCATGCAGCCAAACTATGGGGAGAAGGAAAGAAGAGAAAGGAAGAAAGATCAAACTAATGCAAACTGTTTCTTGCTAGACTATCTGACATATTTCTGCCACAGAAATATAGCAGTTATTATCTATGGAGAACTTGAATTGACACACAGTTCATTTCCCTCAACCTCTTAGGGAAAGAAGAAACCACTCTGGCCTTCTAATGCATCCTGCATTTTAATATATTATGCTCTGAAGAATATTGCTCTTGACACAGTTTCAGCCTTTTATAACCGGAGTGCTGCAAAAAAATTATGTATTACAGCATCCTTTAAACATATTAAAGCTCCTTGAACTCCAAGCAGAGCCTTATTCAAGTTCTTCCTTGCTCCTTCCTGTGCACACAGGCAGTCGATGTGACTGAAGGCACTTAAGGTTTTGTCACTATTGGACAGTTATGCAAACCCTCTCCAACATCTATCATGCAGCCTTTGTTACTGCCTAACAGAATTGCACCCTTTTATCAGCTGAACTATACTCCCCAAACCATCTACTAATGTCCTACTTCTAATTGCCTACATACATGGTTTCCTTGAACTCTACGCTTGTTCTTCTCTATGAGAATCTGGTAATTTGCACAGACTTTCCTCATAAATTTTCTCCTGTATCTTAGCAGAGTGCTCTGTAAGCTGCTGGTTTTTTTTTTTATCTTCCCCCTTGAAGTGATCTTTCAGGATCCCATCCTAGAACAAAGGTGCTCTTCCTTCTGGAAATTAATTATTTTCTAAAAATGTTCTACTAGTTGTCTTTGTCTCATTTGAGGCTGCCTCAAGGAGTGTTCTCATATTGTTTTAAAAAAATCAATAACTGTCTGCAATAAGTTTCAGGCTATGTTCTGAATTTCCTAGCCCATGCTATTTTTTCTCCTTACATATCAAACTCTGAGGTATGTTGTAATAATAAGCATCTGAAAAAAAAGACATGCTTCCACAGTAGACAGGAAACACTGCTTGTTTAGAGTAATACCACAGGCTTGCACCAACACTAAGCAAGCAACAGGTCATACGGCCGAAGAAGGCTTTTAAGATAATTAGGTTCAGTCTTCTGCCATTGTCACATCTGAAAAACAGTTTAGGTTTCTTGTCTCCACCTGGAAGCCTGAACCAGAACTATGTTGCTGTTGGTTTACTTACCTAATACTCCAAATATTATATATGTAATTTATAACCAGGATGAAGATAAAATGCATGATGTTAAGCATATTTTGGACTGGCTGAGGAAACTCAGGCATTTATTATGTCCGTAACACTACCTGATTAAGACAGAAGGTGTGTTAAAACAATTACATTATGTTCAAATCATCAGTCAAAAAGGCTTACTTATTTTCAACAGCTAATATTTTCTCAAAGCAAGCAGCTTAGACATCCAAGAAGAATGTATCTTACTTATCTGAAAAGTTGTCAAATGTGCCTCAAGATCTCAGAGCTCTAGGTTCTTACCCTGGAAATACTCTAAGTAGTTTTCATTGTATTACAAAGATAAGGTGGCTACTTTTCTAAGAAAAGATAACATGTAGGGAGTGTGCTTGCTTAAAGGAATAAAAAAAAAAGGCATGCTGAAACCTAGGCAAAGGTCTGTGTGCCATAGTGTTCTGTTATCACATAGACATATCATGACTAAAATCTCCAAGGAAAAAGAATCCAGCTATGAATCCATTTCTGGGAAGCAAATGAAAGAGAGCTAAGTATTTCAGAGTATATACTGTACTGAAAGAAATTACTAAACCCAAGCATTTCAGTTTAGCCTGGAAATCATAAGAGTCAAAAGAACTCTTGTTTTTTCTGACAGTAATGAAAAAAAATCCATCTCGATGTTGGCAGTTCTGTACATAAACACAATTAAAATGGTAAAATGGTCTGCAGATTTTATATATTCAAATTGACTTGTAAAAGAATACAAATACTGTAAAAGTAAATGTAGTAGGAACATGGTTTCCTGTTCTGCTGAAATAAGGACTATACCAAAGCAGAGCACAGCGTGGTCCCAGGGTTTTTCAGGACATGTTTGTGGGAAAACAGCACAAAAGCCTACAGTGCTGCCAAAGGCCACGGTAAATTATATAATTAAAAGAGAAATCCATAGAGAAAATGGATCTGATATTCACTCATTAAGGAGAGTGAATCCAATATTTACTCTTTTTTGGCTGACCCATGGTTTCCTTAAACCTACAGCAGCTGAAGATGTGGGCATGTTGAGTGGGCAGAGAGTGAGCATGGTACAGCTCTACTACTGGTATAAAAACACTGAGACTATTGCTAGGAGTAAATACATCTTAAGCTCTGGCACCATGTGCCTGCAGCAACTGGCTCCCTTAAACCTGTTCTCTGACACTGGACAGAGGGAGAAAAAAGGAAACATGGCAGAGACTAAGATTTCAAGTGTGTAATTGCAGAAATCACAACACGCTGTGTTCTCACAACAATCCCAGAGTTGGAAATCTATGGATAGTTGGGAAGAAGCTTTCAATACAGCACATTTCTAGGGAAAAAAAAAAAAAAAAATGCTTTCTAAACAAAGAATGCTGATCATTGCTGTAAATTCTCCCAGGCAAAGTATAACATCATGGCATCTTAATGCGTAGTAGAGTCTTTCCTTTGCTCCAACATCTGCCTTTCAAAGAACTGTAATCTCAGTTTTTTACTTTTGTTTTATTACTGCTGTAGTAGAGATTTCTTTCTCTAAATCTGAATCTTATCTTCTGGTTGTGACCTCAGCAATATGTCTATCTTTTCAAGGAACACTTGCATTAGTCCTGATGGATTTTATGATTAACACAAAGAAGTAATTTTTGCTATTCATTAACAGGCTTCTATTTATCTACACCAAATTAGGAATTCCTGAACATGACTGAGATAATGAGTTAGATCAGGCAGATATCCAGCAGTCATGTCTTGCTGATATTACTCCCACACATCCCTACAGGCACGGACAATTCACAGAAAAGATGTTGAAGTGACTGCTTTAGAGTAGCTGTCAGAGTCTAGAAGGAATCAAAACTGCTTTAGGTAGAGCTGTTAATTTACCATGAAAATATGGGATCAGTAGTTCTCACATACCAGCACATTGTGTGTAAAAAGCACTTACCAACAAGATACTTTTTTCCACAGCTCTGCTTTTCTCCTTTTATGACCAGGGCAATTAAGTACACACAGACTAACAATGATTATTTAACTGGGCTGCAAAACCACAAATTACTACTCATTTCCTGAGTGTGATAAAATTCTTCTGTATGCTGCCTTAAAGCCCATGATGTGTGCTTTTTATCCCTGGTCAAGACACAACTATTGCACCTGCAGAATAGTGCACTCCTTGACTAGCTCAGTAAAGCAGTCTCTTTGCCATTGGCATATCACCAAGGCTGCCTGTCCTAGAAGAAACAGGTATCCCTGTTAGAAGTCAAACTGTTGAGAGGGTAGCAGTAAGTGAAGAGATTAGGGACAGAAAGAAAATGCAATATATTCCCAAGCAGATAAAACTAAACAAAGCCCTTAAGTGCGTCATTGAAGCCTGGCCAGAACATATCTAACAACTTTTTGAGAGGTAAGAAATACTACTTATGACAATTTTTTTTGGTGACGATTTCCTGGTTCATTAAGACAAGATCATCAAGTTGTCAGCAGGGTGAATGTTGTTATCAGATGCAGAAAGCAATCTGGCACTTTAGAATGTGTACAAATCTGAAGAACCATTACCACAATAAGATAGAGTGAGGACACATGAAGCTGTATCAAAGAAACCAGGTAAGACAAATGGTTAAACCCACACATGCCTTGTATATATGTTTGTTTGTTTTTTCTTAACTCAGCTTGCTACACTTAGGAGAACACTCCCTAGACATTATTAAGTACTGTGGTAGATGGTGTCTTCTCTGGGTTACAATCAGCACTATAGGGTATTTAAGATGGTTTGTAGGACAAGACTATACAAGGAATTGAGAATTGGTAGTAAGTCTCCATGTACACCACTATTCCCGATATTATTGCTGTGCACTGCTACTATACACCATTGCTACTTACACTATGCTAATGATGCAATTGTGATCATTGCTTTTGAAAATGGAGGTGGGATGTTTCAAAAAACAATCTATTAAGATTACACTGAAGGAACAAGTCGGTATAGGAACAGGGTTCATAGATTTGAAATTCTCTTGTAGAAAAGATTATAGAAATTTCTTAATATCAGATTACATGAGCAGATGAAGCATAAAGGTGATTTTAAGACATGTCTACCTATTAGTCTTCAAATCAAGAACTCCATCCGCATTTGAATCTCCTAACTGGTTTTGCAGTCACCTTTGAGAATAATGTGAAGACAGAGCTGAGCTTTTTTTGCAAGGGCAGAGTTATAGGGTGTACTAATATGATACAAAAACTGAGAATAAATCATCCTTCAGGAAAAATCATGGTTCTCCCAGATACAGAGACTTATTTCTGCGTTTTGTTTTCTGACACACTATATTCCAGTGGAATCTAAAAAGGAAATAGTCAGGACTAGCTTTTTTACTTTCTGTCTATAGTAAAAGAATAGACAATATTTGTTCTGACCCATAAACAGCAAATAAAAGAAAGATACAGTATTATGGTTTAGCACAAATCACAGATTAAGTTAAAGGAATATCTAACAAATTTCAAAACTTTATAAGGCATTAGCAACACTTTAATAATTAAAATTAACCCCCTTCTCTACTGTATTTGCTTTTAGATGGTTCTTTTAAGCGCTGTTGCTTTAGCAAAAAATATTTATTTTGTTTTCCTGCCATCTTGTGGCTTAGCTGCAAAATGCACTTTAAAAAAAGGCAACAACTGCTGGCTTGCACAGAGGCTACTTTTTAAATACTATTCGGCCTGAGCTGTGCTTCAGACCACCATCCCTCCCTCCTGGTCCCTAAACAGAATTGCAGCTTCCAACAGCATGGGTCTTCATTCCAACGAGTTTCTCCCATAATGTGATCCCACAGAAAGAATTCATGTCAATTAGCCCCGATGGCACCGTAGAAGTGATTGGCCATTCTGTCTTCCAGAGACTGGTCCCTTGACCCACATCTGGCTAAGGCAGTGACTGTGTTCCTGCACTCATATTTCTTATTTAAATATATTAGTTTGAAATGGATTATTTGCAAAGCGAGCTGAATTCTAGTCTGCCTCACTCATTAGCAGAGACAAAAGCTATCAGTGTTATACCAGTGAAATATGTAGGATTTTCAGCTATACCATCTGGAAAGCTGCATTTGGGAATATGTACGAATGCTAAGAATCCAATCATGGCCTTTTGGGCTTATTTTGCAGCTACAGAGAATGTCAAGGTACCTGATTGATACAGCTCATGTTAGCAAACAAACACGAAACACTAATGGCATTTCTGCAGTTCTATGTGGGCCAACCACTAAAAAATAAATGGAGACTTGTTTTCCAGAATCCTTTGACAGAAAAGCAGCTCTTTGTACATTTATCCAAATCCTGCCAAAGAAGTTAAACTGTTTGAAGATCAGACATAAAGAATATTAAATGTTTTCTAGTAAGGTTTTTTTAGTGTGGTGTATTTTTTAGCAAATTTGCAAGAATCATTAGCTAGTTGACTAGAATGGCTGCACAGACTGAACAGTGCAACAGCAAACAAAATCATTTTCTTCATACCTGTGATATATTTCTGTGAAAAAAAAAACCACATTTTGCCCATGCTGAATTAGAAAAGCATCCTATCACAGATGCACAGTCTGTCAGATTTAGAGGTTCATGTGACAGTTACTGAGTGAATAATATTTGTGCATGTTTTTAGCAAGAAACAAACTTAAGAGTCAAGATTTCACTGGCTGATATTCCGGGAGATGTTATCCAGTAGCCAGCTGAAATGCTATGCTAGCCTGAGTGGAAACACCAGAAGTAGTTAAAGGTAAAACACTTCTGCAAGTCTATTATGTAGTGAGACATTTTCTGAGCCACATAATTTCCAGTGAACCAGTAGAAAATT